>CM023201.3:11744247-12158690 GCA_004115045.4 Sinella curviseta | reverse complement strand
CTCAACATCCAATTGTAAGTTTCGTATTCCTAATTTATCTTTGCCTTTGCACGTTGGAGGGGTTGCATCTTTAAGCTTGAAGAACCAGTGTATTTTCGAAAACAATTTTGCGGCGCTCCACCATAGACGAATAAGAACATATAGACAGGCTATACTAGCTTATTTCTTCTGTCCAAGAAAACCTGAGTCAGGCAATGTGATAGGCTCACTATTCAGCCAATGGCGAAATGCGCGCGCCCAAACATTGTTTAAAAATGTAAATAAACAATTTTGCGATCTTTGTTTATTACAATTTGTAATTTACAAACAAGCAGGCAGCATGCAGTCATCTGTTTCTCTGTCAGCGAACAAGAACAGTTGTGTCATGTGATCATGACGTCTTGACATGACGTCACACCAAGCAGCACCCTGATTGGTTGGTTTTCGGTACTGAATTCGGTACCGAAGCAGAAAAAATAAACCAGTATGTCCCGTCTATCTGTTCTTATTCGTCTATGGCGCTCCACTTGCTCATATATGTAGTACAACAAAGATGAGATCTTCGCGGCAGGAAAAACTATTTTCATTACATTTTTAAAGCATTTTCATTTAATCCAATCAGATTTAATGTTTTAATAAGCGACTTTAATAATGGAATACTATTTAGTGATTTGAACGCAAATGAGTAAAATATCCACGTTTTCTCGGTAACCTCATCTCATTTGAGCAACATTTTTTGGCTGACTGCCACCTTTGGCACGAATCTTGCAAATTCCTGTAAAATGGGGATATTGTGGTATGATATGATGAGAAACTATCATATGCAAAGTTTGACCGACCATGCACCATTACCGTCCCGACGGTGGCCCTGGTTGTCTTGATACTCAAAAACTGTTACTCAGTCTGTCTTCAGTACAATATCTCAGAAACTGTTCATGTTAGAATATTAATATTTTATGCTCATTACTACACGAGTATGTTACGTCGTTTACCATACATTGATGTGTAATTGCAGTTTTCTTACACGAGTAAAAAATGGATTGACAAATTTTTGCACCTTCCGTTGAAAATTTTTGTTTTTAAATAACAAAAATTTCCTCACTTTTTCCAAACTGGTCCGACCTCCAGATACTATAAACTTAGCTGCATTCAACGCAAAAACCGCACTGCAATATCTGCAACAGTTTCCGAGAAATCGACGAAAGTGTGTTTTCGCAATTTTATTTTTAGGGATTTTCCAGATTTGAAAAAGTTTGTCTGCATTAATCTGCAACATAAAGGCACATGTAACGGTATGTTTTGTAGCCCTCGAATTGCTATATCTGTGGTGCATAACACTCATCTATAATCTGTTTGTACATAATCATGAGAAGGGATCCCGCAATCAATCATAGACACTCTTTAATTTTATTGCAGTTCGATAAAATTCCACAGGACATTTTTAACACTTGCCGAATACCATCATTCCTTTCAACTTTTTTTTAAATTAGGATTATGGGGCACCAATAAACCATAACGGCGTCCCACAATCAAAATAAATATACCTTCGTGTATTGATTAAAATCTGTATAATAGAATTGATCAAAAACTCCGTGAGGAATACATTTTGTGTTCAGAAACGATTTTGTTCTCATACACTTTGATTAGTCATGAAACAAATAATCATTCATTTTATCTTAGCAGGCAAGTATTTACACAGGAGTTGTGCCCCTTGTTTTAAATACTTTGTCCATTGCCTAAGTCATTCCTTACATCGATGGAATGTAGAATTTCATTGTATATTAGTCATTTAGACGCAAGAAAACAAATTGTATTTTGCAGGCAGGATATGTATTAATAGTCATATTCGTTTTACTACAACTCACTGTTCCGTGAGCTTATGGCGACGATTCTCACACAGATTCGAAATTATGATTTTTCAGTATGTTGTAGAGCTTTCAAAGGGCATTTCGATGATATGCTCAAAACCCCCCGACTATGTACCCTAAGGGGACCATAGCCCCTCAAAGTGTTTTTTTGTATAAAAATCGAAAATGTGATTTTATTCAAAAATGACAACTGATTGAACCAGTCTATATATAGCATGTTATAGAGCTCAATCAGTACTATCTGGTGCAAAAACATTATAGTCAAAATATTAAAAGGGGTTCGAAATATTTGAAACTTTCTTTAAAAATTTAATTATTTTCAACAATTAATTTCTGCGAAACTATGAGGAATCAGGGTGTTTTGAAAGCTGAAATAGATACCCCAACTCTTTGGCTACTACGTAGTTTTAAAATTTTTCAAATTGGTCACCGGACAGGGGAAATATTCCACTTTCCGTGAACAGTTATTATATTTATGACGTCATCGCTGTGCAGGGTTTGGTAGTTGTAGACCACAAAAAATAAAAATCATCAAATTGAGGAATCTGATTGTAAATATAATACATAAGTATTAACATAATATCAAACGACGTGATGATTACACAAGAAAAGTAACAAAACTTTTTCTATTTAACAGTTGTATAACGAATACTGGGTTAAATATTTACCTTTTTAAATTTTTTAAGGTAACGACTTTCCAGTATACTTGACGTTCGAATAAATGATATGGCACCGGAAATCTTGTTTCTATAAATGAAAACTTAAGGTCGAAGGGTACTAAAGGAGCGATGGCTCAAGGTTGCTATGCACAAATAGCTATGACCCAAACAAAAGCTTTCAGATGAAAAAAACTATCGTGTTTACATTAAATTTTCACATACCAACGACCCGCAACTAGATACCTATGCAAAGGTTTACTTTGCACGCTGTTGAAAGCCACAGTATAGACGCTCAACTTATGTAAAAAAAATTCTTTGGATTTCATTGTCCAAACAATTTGTAAATTTGTATTGAAAACGCCGAGAGGTAAATTTCATGAAGAATGTTCTACTACATAACAACGAGATATCTGGTTATAAGTTGGGATGTCAAACTGACGCAGGTAAACATGGAGAATCCTATTAATCCTATTAGTATACTTTTAAAAGTATCCACCTTGCTGATATTATTTTACTCAGGGTAACCAAAAGCATAGAATGGACTATTTGCTAATTCCACCATTTTTTTGCACAGTTGGGAGCAACGATAATGAAAAAATAATGTATTTAATCTTTGTCGATGTCGAATTGCGAGAACTGCGATTCTTAATTTAAGGTTTGTCAAATGGGTTAACCCGTGATAATTCATTGCTTAGTACATCAAAGAACTAATAAGACATTCCATCATTATAAATAAGTTATATTGTGAACGTAGAAATTAATGTAAGTTTCCTGGAAATTTAAAGAAAAAATAGTTTGAATTTTGAGCCAGGTGATTGTGTCAATGAGCTGTGTATTTGTGCATATGTTGCATTCAACCCATTTCTTGCTTGTCCTGACGAATAAAAAGCGTACTTTAAATTGGAATATGTTGTAAGTTACATAAAAACTTACGAATGTTAAAGCTCTCTGAAAAATTTAATTTTTGAAGTCAATCCTTGAAGAAGTGTCGAAAATTAATTCCTGTCAGAAACTGAGTCAGAAAAGTTCTCTGATTGATTTCCCACCAGTATTTAACTAGATTACGAGCTGGTTTATAATACTGCTTAATACTTAAATGCAGCAAGAAGAAGAACATCTTCATGAACATAAACGACAAATGTTGAGGTAATTCTTGTGCTAACATATTAATCACGCAGAATAGAATGCATTGGAACAAATCTTGAAAAGTAAATAAATTAGCACTTCTAAGGTAAAGTAGACTGCACAAAACATCTACATTTACATAGCTAACAAGCAATTCATATTTATATTATTCGGTGGCGGAAATCACTGGTGGCCATCTAAATGTGTGGAAGCCATCATATTTCCAGATGGTGTCCCGGAAGTTCTATTAATAACTTTTGTAGACAATGTTAATAATTTAGAATCCGCGACCATTGATTTATTTTTATACGGAGTTGTGAGGAAATAATCCTGGATATTTCTTAAAATACAAGCCTGTGTTTTTAGAAGGAATTTTCAATTTTTTCAATGAGGATGCTATCCTTATTTTTTAACTTGGTAGAAAATGTGCTTTCGCCTTTGCAAAATTACAATTAGAATTTGAATATAAATTCAATAGTTGTGATTATAATCTTAAGTGTACCGAAATTCAAATGATTGTGCAGTTCTATGTGTTGAACGAATAAGTACAAACGTATATTTCGACCCAATAAATAGGCGAATGATTTCATTAGGCAGTTTTGAATGGTACGATTGCACACGATCTAACAAGGGAACGTTGTCAGGTGAAGGAAGCGTAGAGAGAAACGGGAATATGCACCAGAATCAGCTTTTTCTGCTGATTCAGAATATCTAAACATGCCTCTGCGGAAATGAATTTCAGTGGGTTTTATGAAGCGATCTTTATTGATAGAATTTGCAAAACCATAGTAGACAGCAGCGTAGGATTTCGAGAATCGAATTCAAGCCACAATTCCCACTTTTTAAAAGGGATTTAGAAAACTTTTAAGTTAACGGTTTATACTAAACATTTCTAATAGTCGATAATTAAACATGCTAACAATAGTATACTCATACATTCCAAATCTAACAAACAGTCATCTAGAATTCTCACATCAAAAGGCTATTAACTGAAAACAAGTGGCAAGACTTATAGTTCAGCTAAAGTATTCCGTATTGATTTTGATTTTTACAAGTAGATGGCTTTAACCACGGAATGAAACTACTAAAACGTGGTTGCATATCGTAGGCAGAAATATATGTTGGAGTGTGAGTGGACTATGAATGATTAAGTGTAAGGAAAAGTTGCTGTCCCATAGCTAATAACTTATAACATCAAGATGTGATTCTATTCTCGATTGGAAATTTTTAAATTTAAATACATATTCTCCATTTTTTATAAATTAGCAGAAATTGGCGTTTGAATTCGTTTCTTGAAACCTCACGCTGCTTCCCATAGCGGCTTTATAAATATAAATCGCCCCAAGAAGCCCACTGAAATTCATTTCCGCAGAAGAATGCTTATATATTCTGAATCAGCAGAAAAAGCTGATTCTGGTACATATTCTCGTTTCTCTCTTCGCTTCCTTCACCTCACAACGTTCCCTTGTAAGAAAGAAATATGTTTGTTTAGCTTTACTTAATGTTAATATATATGCAAATGCAAAAAACGGAACAGCATAACAAAAGTCTTAACGTAAATGACGATTTTCCATTCTGCAGTTTAAAATATAAAGATAATTTTAATTTTAGGCCAGAAATTGTGAAAACGAAATGTTTGGCAGCGATGAATGAATTTTTGCATACGTTATATTTATTTACATACGAAGGGTTTTCTGTGAAGTCACTGTGGTAACAACCAATTAATTTGAGTATCCACTTTCATATGTTTTCAAACAAAATTGAAAAAAATATTCAACGTATTTTTGAACAAATCAAAACCTTATGGTTGTTTGTAGTGCCAGAAGTCCATTAGTTAGATTGGTGGACTGATAAAACTTAATTAATGTGCTCACAGGTTATCACCAACTCGTCAGTAGCTGTTTAAAGTTCCGTGGAAAATGAACAAAAACGTATAAAGGGTATCTACTATTGAAAGACACTTTTTTCAGGGTAGTTATTCTAGCACACATGAAGCTTTTATTAATAAAAACTTATTTCTAGAAAAATCTCCGTACTTTAAACTATAAAAAATGACTTTTCTATTATTGCGCGACTACATTGTACCTGATCTGTCGGAGCTTCTACAAGACGCTAACAAGTACCAGTTTTCCCAAGTTTTTGGCGATGTAGGTGCTGATATTTCGCCGAACTCTTGCGAATTCTCTCAAATGTTAGATGGGGATTGTCGCTTGGAGTACTCCGCTTTAAATAATGCCCACAACCACTTAATTGCTCCTACCTGGTGGACAACAAGGGCATTCCTTGGTTTTGTATGAATTTGATGCCGTTATCGGTAAAGTACGATCGGGTTGGTGGCTATTTTTCGGTCCAGAGTTACACCACGGACAATCCTTACCCGGGCATTTGTGCGGTCGGACATTTTTTCGGCCGGACTCTTTTTCTATCGGACTTGTATTACATATGACATATTTTTCGGTGGATATTATTTCAATGTACAATATTTTACACATGCTTCCATTTCTATTTTTAAAAATCAACCGTTTATTAATTCCATTCATTTAACAGCCCATTTTTCATACATTTGTGGCACATACTGTTCATAATTTATGCATTTGTATTGCGTCATGAACTTTTAAAATTGAATCTCTTTTTTACGATTGCTAGTAACAGCTTTGCTAAATTGTTCGTGAAATCCTAAGCCTTCTTGAACGCGCTGTGTTAATTCCATATCGGAGTTAATTGTACTAACAGTCATTGGTGTTCGTGCACTTTTCTGTAAGAATGGCACGGGCACACCTTCGGTATCATTTCCAATTTTTAAAGGAAGGTGAGATCCTTCGGATCCAAAAGAAACTCTCTAAGTCGAACCTACATATACGTTCTCTTAAAATATTATCTTAAAATAGTCGCGCCAATCAGTCATGTCACTATTGTTGCTACCTCACCCGATAAACTGATTGTGCAACTTTTTATTAAATCGATTGGCATATGAACGTTACTTGGATGTACAAGCGGTAATCCAAGTAATTTATTCAATATAATGCAATATATTTATTCAATGCTTCCGGTTGTTAATAACAAAATATATTTTAATGTCGCAAGGTCCTTGTTCACGTTCTAGTGATATTGATTGAGACATTTCAATAATCTTGACTATATATTTGTAATTGTGATTAACGATTCAAATTTTTAAGCAGATATATGACAAACGGATCGGAAAAAAGTATTATTGGGAATTGAGATTACCAACCGTAGCAATGTGCCTCGGCAAAGTATAAAATGACTTACATTATTACAATAATATGTTGTATGCAAAGTTGAAAATGTAAAAGCTGGCATCAATGGAAAAAAATGTACATGGAAATATTTGTCATGTAACTCAAGTCCGGTAGAAAAATAGTCCGGCCGAAAAAATGTCCGACCGCACAAATGCCCGGGTAAGGATTGTCCGTGGTGTAATTCTGGACCGCACAATAGCCCGGATCCCAGTAGGGTTGGTGGCTATTTTTCGGTCCAGAGTTACGCCACGGACAATCCTTACCCGGGCATTTGTGCGGTCGGACATTTTTTCGGCCGGACTCTTTTTCTATCGGACTTGTATTACATATGACATATTTTTCGGTGGATATTATTTCAATGTACAATATTTTACACATGCTTCCATTTCTATTTTTAAAAATCAACCGTTTGACTATATATTTGTAATTGTGATTAACGATTCAAATTTTTAAGCAGATATATGACAAACGGATCGGAAAAAAGTATTATTGGGAATTGAGATTACCAACCGTAGCAATGTGCCTCGGCAAAGTATAAAATGACTTACATTATTACAATAATATGTTGTATGCAAAGTTGAAAATGTAAAAGCTGGCATCAATGGAAAAAAATGTACATGGAAATATTTGTCATGTAACTCAAGTCCGGTAGAAAAATAGTCCGGCCGAAAAAATGTCCGACCGCACAAATGCCCGGGTAAGGATTGTCCGTGGTGTAATTCTGGACCGCACAATAGCCCGGATCCCAGTACGATCCAGTTTATTATCGTAATGTGCACATGTCATGTCAGGTCAAAAAACTGTTTCACTATGATTATAATGTCTATATGTGGAGGGAATCGATCGACGTTTGATACACACCTCTAACTACACGTCTGCTGGAACTGTGCCCTCTGAAACAAATGACTCGGAAACACAGCCATTTTCGTCCATCCATTGCCAAACTAGGATTGTTTAAAAAAAATTGCTTAGGCCTGCACGTTTTCACTATAAGATACTTTATTAGGACCCGCGGCGTGCTCAAATTTCCTTCATGGTCCATTTTGGACATCCAATGGTACGTACGTTGATCATAAAAAAATGAGAATCATTTGAAGTGTTTTTTTGCTAACAATTAGGAATACAGATGTCGCTCTCCGTTCTAGGTCTTCGGCTTATGTTGGAGCGTTGGTCTTGGTGTAGGCATTGAAGCCCTGTTTCTAAGCTTTAATACAGCCCTGAGGCGAAGGTTTTATTTTGAGTTTCTTGGCAACAGCAGCGACAGAAGTAGATTGACAATTTGGAAACAGGTTGGTAATGGTATTTTGGTTTTGGGTCGTTCCCACCGTGCTCTTACGTCATCTGGATTGTCGATGACCTACTGCATTTGTAGCTTTATATATACGGATTATTCTGTATATCGGGCTATTACACATCCCTTCGTTTATAAAGTGGTTTACCGTTTTGACTTTTGAACTTTTGCTTTAATTACGTAACAGGAAATTACGTCTTTGGCAAGCGCTTCTTCTCCTGGCTGTCTCATAGTGAAAAATAAAATATAGAAAACCAGAAAGATGGGAATAGGACCTCCAGGAGTTGGGGAATCTTAGCATGAAAACGGTTTTGCTTATTTCATCTCTTATCTCAAGTAATGCTCATTTGGATAAAGTGTCTTTCAATAGTAGATACCCTTTATTTTCAACGCTAAGTTATAAATTGTTGGCTTCCTTTTTATTTGAAAAACGGTTGTTGTTTCCCCGAAAGTACCGGTTATTTGCAACTTTAAAGTTGCACGTAGGAAGTTGGAAATGCATTTCTGCACGAAAACGTTTACAGATTCAGAATCAGCAGAACAAACTTAGCAAAACGTATACACTCATTTATCTTTGCAGTTTCTTCACTTCATAACGTTCCCCTGTTATAGCTATTTAAAAGTTTAATTTCAGAAGTAAATTCAGGTAGGTGTCGAATACTAAACTTTGATAGCCACGGATTTGCAACAACGGAATGACTATTAAGCCAAATTTTAAGCCAGTTGTATTGGATTAAAATATAATTTCTTTCTATTTACAGACTTTGTGCTTCTGTACAGAGAGGACATAGCTACCTTATATAGTAGTTTTGCAAAAAAATCGAGGCAATTCTCGTTCTGTCATGTTAGCCATACAGTACAAACTGTATTCGAAGCACTCTTGAGAATTTTATCAAAACATATAGGGGGAAAATGAGTGCAAGGTTTATGTCCGCGGAGGCAACAAGCAATTGCATTTATTATTGGGGTTTATTTTCCAATTAAATTTTTATTTACTCATTCAAGTGGTAAACGTTGGATAATTTCCGGTAAAATAAATGAACTACGCATCGCTAACCAAAGCATTTCGAAGACAATCTATCGCTTTCCCAGTTTCGATACTGGTTATTTAACAGATAAGGTTGTGTCCGCATAGATAAGGTATGTGGTTGCGGCCCCATAATTGAAAAAAAATATTTTAAAGGCATTGTGAAGGGTTTAGTTTTTGTAACAATAAGATGTAGACCAATATGTTTATATTAGTTTTAACTTTAGTATCTGGTGGAAAATTTAAAGCACTTCGGTATACATCTTATTCACTATTGGCCGACCCTCATTTACAATATATGTAAAGATTACGCAATAACTAATCAAATGAATTCAGAAACAAACTAGTTCACGACGACTAAATGAACTTTCCTAAAAGTTGCCTTCTGATGAAAAGAAACCCGTTGTGAGCTCTTCTCTTGAGTTTCCAACTATGATGCAAGTTGCCATGGGATGAGTTCTAAAATGCGAAACATCCCATTGAATTCATTTCCAATTACTATTCTTCTTCTTCAGACTATAGTTTGCTGATTTTATGTATCTAATAAGAATATATAAATTGAGTACAGAAACGAGTACAAATCATATAAGATATATATTGAAGCCAAACAAAATGCTTTGGCAAAAATTTACCACGATGGCGTCACACTTACTCTCATTTCAAGAATTAAATGGAAATACTTATGGAATTAATACACTGGATTGAGAAGCGGATATATCAGCTATCACCATCTCCACAGATCGCATGACATCTTGTTACAAGATGGTTACCCAAGATGATGATGATGAACAACTTGAATCTAAACAAGAGAAACCCATACAAATTGCGAGCACTTGGTCAAAGCGGTTTCAATAAATACTTTGTTTTTCCTCTAGATAGCACGGCCTCGGGGCAAACATTTTTCGTTTTGCACAAGTACTTGGATACAACAAAACAGGTAACATAATTCATGCACTTTTAATCATTCATAATTATCAAAATCTCGAAGTACAAATTTCATCCCGTCAGCAGCAATATGTGCAGAAGCGGTGCGTGTCTAAAAGTTCCTACACTAGATAGTATCTTTTCCAGGAAAGAATATTTTTTAAATGTTTTAGTCAAATCGACGGCGCTTCCTGTATACGTAAAGGTAATGATCAATTAGTGGTGCAATAGAGTTTTCTCCCTGTTTGCCTATTCCAAGATGCTAAGAATGGTTGATAATAGTATTTATCTGAATTTTAGAATTTGTATTTCATACTAAAGTTGATTGCTACATGAAAAACTGAAAAATTTATGACAATGCTTAAAAATTAAAGACACAGTTACGCACATACTTAAAATTGAGTCAGATAACCGCGGAACAGAAGGTATGGTAAGCAATAATATTTTTTCATTAAACTTCTATAGCTGCTACAAATTTTGACACTGCGTTGCTGTTACCATTTCCTATATACTATCAATAAAATTTGAATATTTCAACATTTATTCAGATCATCCTGTTCAGGTACGCATTGAAGATCATTCACTTTACCTTACTGCAGCAATGTCGAGCTACCGTGTGATGTATAAATGCCTTTGTTGGTCCAACTATGCCGAATCTAAAAATTGTTTAAATCACCGTGGGCACAGAAATGCCCTTAAAGGTGCTTGACTGTCTCATTCACTAACAGCGATGCTAACAGAGTCGGATTGGCAATAACACACTGGAGCAAAGTTATGTAAATTTAAATTTGCTAAGCGCTATCATCAGACGGTAATGAAATGAGAATATTCGCAGTGAACTGTTTTGCTGTTGGTTGACCAAAAGTTTTTTTTAAATTTTGCTTTCGTAATATGTAAGTGTTAATTAGCTAGATGAGCAATTATTGCAAACTTCGTTGCTCAATATTTTGCTCCGTGAAGGATAACAAGACAAAATATATTAACATCTACTTTTAATCAAACATATGGAAACGCAACAGACACATGTTGGAACTTATCTGCTCAATTTGTAAAAAAAAGTTGCACCATTAGAAAGCAGCATATGTTACATAAGTGAACTGAAAACAACAAGTAATTGCGCACCCGCTTTATGATTTTAGCCGTGGAAAGATAAGTGTCTGCAGCAGGTTCTTGAAATACACATTACTTTAACGCTTTAAAATATGTTTGCTTTTAACGATTGATTGTGTTGGAGATGTGATCGCTATATTATTTGTGCCGGGTATGATTTTAGTGCAAATGAGTGTGTAGTTGTTGCATTTTAATTCTAGATTATTCGGTAAATCTTGAACTTATTATACTTTCATCGTGTTCAACTAAAACCTAAACAGTCACAAGATTAGTACTTCGATTGAATAAGTAAAAGTACAATTGCTACAGCAGGAAAGAGTTAGTTGATAAAAAAGGTTTATGAAATAAAATGAAAACTGTATTGACGGAAGTAACACATATGAACAGTTGCTTCGAAGTGCACATGAAATATATGTTAGAAATAAGAGCTACAGAAATTTTCTAGTTTTGCAATTGAGTAAACGTAATCATGAAAATATTGTATTCACCATTTGAATTTTGTCTTCAAAATTATGGATTCCAAAAAAGTATTTTCGCGTGCAAGGACGTTGGTTGGTTGTAAATAATAACGGCTTGTGATAAAATTAAGCTAACCTAATCAATTCAATCGCTCATTACGTGTTCCCAACAGAGTGTACCTTTAATTTACAATACATCTTGATCGAACCAAAATAATCATAACAAAGTCACAGTTAAATATTTCAAGTGCCGGTTTGTAAATTAAGCGGCCCGTAGTTCATTAGAAAAATTATGAACAAACATGTTACCAATTTGTCGAAAACAATGCATCTGTAATGTCTTCAATACATCGAATGCCAAATAATTATCAACTAACCAGTCGTTACCGTTTATTTTCAAAACATTGTCGTTTCAAATGGTGACGTTGTAATCATCGACATTGTTTTATTTGCGGATTTGAAAATTTTCTTTTACTAGCTAAGTATAAAAGTTAGTAAGTAAGTAAGTAACTAACTAAGTATTAGTAAGTCTTAATAAATAAAAACTAGTCTTTCATATGTTAGGCAAACAAAAATATTATTCCAAAGCAGTCAGTTCCAAAATCATGAGGTTGGTTAACTTCCGGATTCCCTTGCTATATTCTTGTACTATTGGGTAACAGCAATTCCGTAATCATTTAGAGTAACTTCTAATATAAATTGATGATAAACCTCTGACCTATGCGACGAGCTCCAATCTATTTTGTAGCAATACGATCTTTATGATTTCGTACTTCTTCCGTTTAGTTGACATCTAATGGCACTCAAAAGTACATTATTTTAAAACGTAGAGCTGATGCATTGATCAGTGGGTAATGTAGTACTTATAAACAAATAAATAAACACCAACTAAACACCAACTAAACACCCGTATAAAATAAACACAAGTCGACATGATGATTGTTTGGTATTCGCTATTCCGTCAGATAGCAACTTGTTTTGAGGAAGCGTTATATTATCCAAAGTGACACCGAACACTATACACACTTACTTGCAAATTGTATGGAGCAACACTCTAAAAGTATGATATGAGAATAATAATAACCTTTGTTGTAATAATCGTTTGCTGCATTGTTACCTCTTGTAATACCGTACAAATCATTTACAATAGTAAGTTCGTGGGATACTATTGTGATAAATGAAGAACATTTATAAATAGCACTTGTGGAATAATGTTATGAATTTTGTATTAAATAAGACCAATTTTATTCCTTTCAAATCGGGAATAAAAATAGAAAAACCAAATAAGAGGTAGTCGTTTTCATTGACAGCATTCGTAAAAACGGTCAAATGTATCTCGCCACAGATACTGAAGTTAACATGGTTATTGACGAACAATCTTAACCTTGCTATGACGAAATCAGCAACGCTACGTTCATCAGGTAGTAATAAAATAGACTCCAAGTAATTGTTCCCACGTAATTTGCATATCAGAATATATTTGGTATTGATGCAACCAACTATGTTTTCGTGTTTCTTATTTTAAATATGTTACGTGATATTTTTGCAGTTGTGCAGTACATAATATTAAATTTTTATAATTTTGTCGAGAATTCTTCTGAGCAATTGGTTATCAATTGGCCTGGTTGTGCTCCATTGGTTTCTCACTTGCACGGATATTATACTATTGGCTCTCAGCCATGTTTGCTATAAATTAAAGTTGAGAGATACAATCAAAACTTGGATTATGAATATAGAGTGTATTATAAGTTTCATCCAACGAACCCATTTTTGATTCTGAAATTATTCTGATAAATTAAATTCGATACCAATGATTTTTTAACCAAACTTTCACCTGAGAAAATTAATATAGAAAAGCAGATTTTGGTAGTCTGACGCCAGCTAAGATAATATGCAAGCAGGTTTCATATAAATTTAGGTGATAGGTTATAGGCTGCAAAGCCCTGTCGAGTTTTAAATACCAGCAAAGGTTATTGTGAGTAGTCGTTCGTCCTTTTCAAGTTACAAATACTCGTACTCAAGCTATCAAGTTATATTCGAAATTAAGGTAGAATTGATATAGCTAATGGCTTATATCTGATGACGTACATGGTAACAACATGTAGAGTGTGGGCTTACAAATTGTTTTAGTATTTCTGATGATTCGTGTATATAAATACCTATTCTTTTCTATTTAATTATTCTTATTGAATATAAACGTGAATATTAGCTGCCAACAATAACGAACAACTGCAAAAATTTATTTGATGCATGCTATCATGTCAATAGTTTAAACTATTTATAAAGGTATCTGATTATATCCATGTCATAATGTTTGAGTTCTTGCCGGGGCTGTAATGGAAGGTAATGGAATGAGTTAGTGCATGAATTGTATCCCACCGCTTTTCTACAATATCCAGGGAGCGTGATATAGGTTAGTATTGTATTTAGGATCCCAAGATTTTTAATCTAACGCCACAGAGCACATTATGATTCTCTACAGAACGAGGACCAATATCATCCAAGTTAAACACCTGAATTTATTTTAATTGCAATGCCATGACTTTTCTAATTATGTAGTGGAAAACTTACACAACAGAGCATTGAATCAAATTGATTTATTTATTTATTTGTTTATTAATTATTTATTTAATTTACATACCTAAAAATGAACCATTTTATCTTAACAGAAATCAATTCCGGATGAAACGAGAGCCGTCGGCCTCAACAAGCAAACATGTTCATAGATGAATACCTACGTTTGGATTGTTATACTGTCACATTCGAAACAACTCATCGGGAATTATAATTTTCGTATGCAGGAAGGCAATGGGTAGCCTACGGTCGTACAAATTATTGTATGAAGTTGTCTCTTAGGTGAATTCTGAAAAAAATAAGTAGCAAAGAAAAAAACATGAGCCACTCAGAAAATTAATACGGAGTAGCTCCGTCCATAAAAGTTGAAGGAAGAGTGATGATGAGAGAATGAGTTGAGCAATGCAAGCTCACCAAAAAGTGTGTATGTAAAAGTTGGCCGTTGGCCTTTTCGTCACCTCCTCGGTGTTGTTGGCAGCAAGCCACAGACGACCTGGTGCCATTTGTAAATTACACGGAAATTCCCACAAAATGGGGCAAAACGAAACAACACAGAAATCTACTGAGGTACTATTCGCCATTTCGACTTGTTTCAACACGAATGTTTTTCTGGCTTCCATGAGTTGTCCAATCTTATTCATTGTTATAGTTTATGCATATCTGGAAAATTTCAAGCCTCTAGAATAAACACTATTTGAATTATCAACAAATTTGGGCAAAATAGTTTGTGCGCTCTAAAAGCCTCAAATGTTGAGCTAGAAACATGAAATTTGGACAGCGGGTGTAAAACCAGAATACAAAAATGGTGTTTTCGTCCCGATGACCTAGTGTACAAATTTCGAAAGTTTTGGCGGGAAAATCATTTTATTCAAAAACTACATATTTTTTCAAAAATATGACATCCGGATCATAATCTACGTAATAAACTTGGGTAGCGACAATATTTTAAACGATTCCGAACCGATAAAATTCTGTTCAAATTAAAAAAGTTTAAAAATTAGGGTCGTCAGAACCAACTTTTGACATCAAACGTGTACATTTTGTCGCCATTCCTGAGTATTTTGGGAGTGTCCAATGCCAAAAGTTGGTTCTGACGACCCTAATTTTTAAACTTTTTTAATTTGAACAGAATTTTATCGGTTCGGAATCGTTTAAAATATTGTCGCTACCCAAGTTTATTACGTAGATTATGATCCGGATGTCATATTTTTGAAAAAATATGTCGTTTTTGAATAAAATGATTTTCCCGCCAAAACTTTCGAAATTTGTACACTAGGTCATCGGGACGAAAATACCATTTTTGTATTCTGGTTTTACACCCGCTGTCCAAATTTCATGTTTCTAGCTCAACATTTGAGGCTTTTAGAGCGCACAAACTATTTTGCCCAAATTTGTTGATAATTCAAATAGTGTTTATTCTAGAGGCTTGAAATTTTCCAGATATGCATAAACTATAACAATGAATAAGATTGGACAACTCATGGAAGCCAGAAAAACATTCGTGTTGAAACAAGTCGAAATGGCGAATAGTACCTCTACTACTATTCCTGTCAACATGACTGGAGATAATGGATTATCCTCGTCGTGTTATCAACTGCTTTTGGAAACACATTTTATAGCACGAGACCGAAAATCATATCATCTCATTACAGTGACTATTTATTACTCTTGGTCATGTACCATATCCAAACTAGGACGGGTGTAAACCCGAAATAAAAAACTACCGGAAACGTGTTGTGTGTGAAATTATGTCATTTGACACTCACCTCTCCTTCCTAAACACTAATCTTGAATTTTTCGATGAATTTTCTAATTATGACCTTTTCGTGACCCTTCGACCCTAAGGGTCATGGAACCACCACTCCGACAGTTGACCGAATTGACCCATGGTGTCATGACAAAAAATGATCAGCTTTTTATCCTCTATCAGTTAAGTAAATAAATTATTTTTGCCCATAAGGAAGTATGGGGGACCTTGCCCCCCACCATTCCCCTGGGGGTAGGGCCTGGAAACCCAAAATCAATAGGGAGCGTCTCCATGGGCCAAGGTACCTCTATGCAAAATTTGAACCAAATCGGTCAACGTGGAGGGAAGCTAGAGTGCGTACGGACAGACAGACAGACAGACAGACAGACAGACAGACAAACAGATCAATCGCTATAACTACCTTTCAAGCATTTCATGCTTCCGGTAGTTAATAAAACAGTTTCTGACGCAATAATTGAGTGAAATGAAGTTAGGAATGAAAAGTGTCAACAAAGATTAATTTTAAAGCACAGAACGCTTTTCGCGGTGCATCCTAAATTATTTCGAATTGTCATACAATACAATTTAAATGGATGTTGAATAATATATCCTTCTTAATCAAAATATTCCATACAGGAAAATTACCGGTTATTTTCGAGGTGGACTGAGGCCATTAAAGACTGATAAGGTGTAACGAAACGCAATAAACTATAAAAAGGCTAATTTGTCGATACTATTATTCTACATGTTTGTCTTGAATATTACAGTGAATAACATTGATCTGTACATTGATTGATATTACAGTGATCTGTTTGTCTGTCTGTCTGTCTGTCTGTATGTCTGTCCGTACGCACTCTAACTTCCGTTCACATTGACCGATTTGAACCAAATTTGGTACACATATACCTTGGCCCATAAGGACGTTCCGTATTGATTTTCAGCCATGTACCTCATCCTTGACCGGAAAAATGGGGGTCGGCGTCTTCGAAGTGGTGGGGGTGACCAAGTCGGCAAAAAACTTTATTGTCTCAATCGATATAGGAGTTCAAGACGATCATTTTTTGCCAAGGCACCAAGGGTCAAATCGGTGACCTGGCGGTGGGATGGTCCACGGTGCCAAGTCGTCAAAATATTTTATGCTATAAATCGATGGCGATGGTCAATTTGCGCCACAAAAATCTGGTATAATGGCCCAATATGTATCCAAATTTGTTATTTTTGCATTCATCACTCTTCCGGTAGTTATGTATTAAAGGTTTACACCTTACTAGTTAATATAACAGAAGAATACATGGTAAAAAAATCAGTTCAAGTTTGTGCAATAAATAAGTTACATGTATATACTTTATGGTTATTTGCGACGCAAATACAGTAAATCGTGGTAGCAAAAAATATGTAAAATGTAAATCCGACAACACCTGTGTTCTTTACGTGACTAACAATTCATTCACAGTTACTAACCAACTGAAGAACAAAATGATGTAGACATGGAATCTAGCTAACTTTTTAAATAAAAATTCATGGTACCCATACAACCTGAACGGCGTCACAATCAGTTCAGAGTTTCAGGCTTCACGGAAATATAAATACAAAATAGTTTGAATTTTGAGCAAGGTGATTGTGACAATGAGCTGTTGGACTGATATGAAATGTATATATGCATATATTGCATTCAGGTCCATTCCAATTTCATGCTTATTCTGATGAATAAGAAGCGTACTTAAAATTGGAATATGTTGGTAGTTACATAAAAACGTATGAATGTTAGAGCTCCCTTAAAAACTTTATTTTTGAAGGCCATCCTTGAAGGAGTCGCAAAAACTAATTCTTCCCATGAACTGATTGCTGGTAATGTGGAATGTTCTCTGTTTGATTTCCCACCAACATTGAATTAGGTTAGGCCCACTCACTATTTTCGGTTCCTTTGGACTGGAAGCTCTTCTTTCAAAAATATGCAACAACAGTGGCAAATTTTGTTAATGTCTTCCAGAAACCCTATCAATATTTAATTGTTGAAATAAAGCAGTTTAAGTAATAGGATATCTATTAGCAGAAAATAAAATGCAAATGTTTGATTACGAATTTATTTTGTGGAAGATTTTTGAATGTTGCGTGCAGATATCAGCAGCACTACGGATGATTAATTCCGTGTACGACATAGAAAAAGGCAATCACACAACGGGATGGATATGATCATTTGTTTCAACCGGTAATAAGTCCGTGGCATGAATGAATATATTCATTTATGCTGCTATTGTTGTTTCATGTGTTTGGAACAAGGCGATACACGTTAATATCCAACTTGATGCAAATATTTTTTTCATAGTTTTGATAATATATTATAATTTTGTGTTCACATTTTAAGCTCCATAATGATTATTTTTTGGTACATCTCCTAACACATTTCCCGGAAAACCGAACCGTGCTGAAAATCAAAATGACGAGAGATCTGCATCATTCGTCAATGAATATTTTGTGTCAAAGTAACTTTATTGGCTTTTACGTGTTTAATTCGTATGGATATGCGAGAGGAAAACAGAATCATTTTATTATAAAGCTATCGAAATGATCGAAGGGTTTTATTTTTGTTGACGAATGCAAAGGTTAGGAATGTAATTACTTTGTGAATTAAGTATTCGTTTTGATAGTACACTACAGAACCAGAACAATTTAGTTTTAATTATAATAAGTCATTGGATGAAACTTCATATTGGAGGTTAAGTTAGTTCATATTTCCCCTTTCACTATACCGACACTTAGATAACATAGCATCAATCCGTCCCAGTCGCCTTTAGAACTAATAAATTCAATAAGTGTAAAAAATAATATCAACGGCATCCTACCCATAACTTCAGCAATCTAAGACAACATTATTTACTTTTTATACTGGACCATGTTCGAGTGTATATTTTTGATTATAATGCCGTTTATTTCACGCTCCGTCTTTTAGCTGTAAGTCATTATCGGAAATCCGAGGAAAACGAGATTTTATGGAACATACTTGAAAACATTAAGTGAAACATTCGGATAACTTGTCGAAATTTTATAAATTCCCGTGTTCGTCAATAACCACGTATGTAGAGAAGTAACACGAATAATGAGCCTGATTTATAGCTCAGGTTGCCAACAATTACAGAATAATAAGTCTGACAGCTGTCAATTATTGCGCATAAATGGTATTCTACAGCCGCCGAGTAATGTTCATCAAGAAACTAATGTCCCAACTCGTTGAAAAATAGATCCAAATGGTTCATTGTCCGATCCAAATGATAACAAAAATTGCAACAACAGAAAGATTTAAGACCTGTCACTATTTATGATAATGATTAATTGTTTGGAAAACGTTGTTATGCATTTCTGCATTTCGTCGGGTCTCTTGAATTGCTCATGGATAGCAGAGTGTTCATTGAAAAACTTTCACGTTTGCAGCAAATGGCAGTGAAAAATATAGGCAAGTATTTCAGGCACTCGGAAAAGAAACTTATTCCTGTGCCAAATTTGTCTGTAACCGGATACTGCTATGCATATAATCTTGTTCATTAAAAATGAACCAACACTTTTAACGCTTGGTATAAGCTCCACTAATGTCACCTGCAAATCTTATAGTGCTGAAAATATTTATATGTGCCAAAATTACTATAATGAGTTCAGACTTGTTTATTTTGAACCACAAATCTTAAATCGACAACTGGAGAGCGAAACCATGAATGGGACAATTATGGAACTACCCTCGACAGAAATTTCGTAACACCTTCAATTCCATAGGGCGATTACAATTTCGAAACTAAAAGAATCATTTTATGGAATAAAGTTTCAATGTATTTTTTTATTGTGAATGTGTACTGATTGGTTAGCGGATATACATTGAATAGTAACGGGAGAATTATGATCCGAGCATGATATAGATAGATCGCGCCTATACGGTTGGGCCAATTGGGGACTTAAAAATGTTTGAATCGTCTTGTTTTACATTACACTAAACACGTCATATTAAGCAGACATCCTAATTCAGTAGAAAAGCTGGTAGCGGTAGCAATTGCAGAAAATATGCTTCTAGAAATATATGCTACCGGCTTTATGTGAGAAATCGTTTGTGCAAAACCATGTACAACGACTTACCTGCTTAGGAATGAAATGTTTCTTGGAGACGAATGAATACATATTTATAATTTTCGTTGCTGGAAATTCTCACAAATGTTCCGGTTACGCAGTTTTTTAAAAATCTTTGCACACCCAGTAAATGGGTTCCGGCCGAATCAAGTAGTTTTTAAAATTGTGAATGACTAGATTTAAGAAAAGGTCAATATATAGTCATACTTATTTGCCATTACACTTTGTATAATCTCATAAGTAACCGTACGTACCATCTATATGCTTATTTTAATGTGGAGATTGCCCGCTCCTTCTTACTAACGACGATTAGTCAACGCAGCAGTTATCAACTGTTATCAAACAACTTATTCAATCTTTAGCAGTGGTTTCAATACAAACCATATATTTACACTCCAGAGGATGCGCATGCTTGTAAACATTTTTAGTTTAGCACATGCACCTGGATACAACAAAGCCGGCTACATAATGCATACACTTTCAATATTTCGTAATTATCACAATTCCCAAGAACTAATTTAATCCCTTACGCTGCAATGCGTGCAGACGTATTGCGTGTTTAATACAGCCGAAACTAGATTATATTGTTTCTATGGAAGAATATTTTTGTGACGTTTTTATTCAAATCGACGACGCTTAGTTTATATATTGTGGCAATGTTCAATAAATTGTATCAAAGATTGTAATTCATTTTGCAGTCCCCGTTGTTGCTTCAGTTACATCCAATATTCATAAATTGAGGTATGGTCAGATAGCGTATCACTAACGCTGATTTATTATATACTACGTATACTACAAAATCTCTCAGATATCAACGGAACGAATGGCATGGTAGGCAACAATAATCTTTCATTAAACATCTAGCAATGTCGATCTCGTTATTGCCATGCACTTTGAGATTACTTTGCTGTTACCACTACTTATAGAAAATCTATCAGATGTGAGTATTTCGACATTTCATCACAACATCCTATTCATTTACACATTGAGGATGATTCAAGTTATCTTATTATTGTGGATGTCCTTCAACAGTTCGATGTGAACACTTCAGATTGATGGTCCAGCTATGGCCCAACATAAAGTTACGGAAATGAGTGTGGGCACAAAAATGCTTGTACAGACAGAATGATTAACTAGCAAGTAGCAAACACTTTTATCGTTTCAATGGAAGCTTTTAACAATGTATGTCACTATCTAATACCTTAAACAGAAGCTACAATATAACCTTACTTCCAGAAAATTATTTCTACCTGTCGAAAAGATGCATGTGACGTTCTGTTTCCACATTCACCAAATGCTTTTTAGAAATAGGAGCAGATAGGGAATAAATGATACTGCAGAATTCGATTAATTAAAGCCAGGAATTGCGTGTACTATTAGTCACCTTTATTCTCATTGCTTGAAGGAAAAATCTACTATCTGTTGAAGTACCTTACAAATCATTCTTAATTAAAGGGTGATATATGGATGTGAAAAACAATGTTTTGAAGCCGAACATGTAAAAGATTACTGCCGGTATCGTATAAATTCATTTTAAGTTATCAACTACCACCCATAAAATCAATGGTGTAACCAATTCTATATTCATTTGCTGAAGTAGTTGAAAACACCAGGAAGTTGGTGATATTTCTATATTTTAACTTGTGGCGCAGTACATCAATTCCGAATAATATTGGTTGACGTAATTTTCTCCAGTTGTCACTAGTTTTTGCGGGCTTCTTCTGTATGCCATTTGCGCCGATATATTGTTGTTAAATGATACAAATAAGCAGTAGAAGTGGATGTATTGCGAATATTGGTTCAGTATTTCATTTAACAGATACAACTGTCACTGCCGTTATGGTTACTACATAATTGGCACCTTCTTTCTTGTGACCTTTTGTTAATGACAAGAAACATAAAATGTGAACATTTACACATTACCTTATTTTACACACTAATTAATTGAACACATTTTACCTTTAATTAATTTATCTTCAAATTCAAAAACAACATAATGAATGTCCAAAGTTTTATTTGGTTCACATATAATTATTGGTGATACAAACACGAAGTGATTTTATTTTAATAGCAGCTCCTTTTGAAAAGGAAATTCTAATCTATTGAATTTTAAATAAAAAATAGTTTGCGTTTATGTATCTTTTTATTAATCTATGAAATACTAGCATAATTTGAGTCATATGGAGAGCCACAATGGTAGCACTTGAAAAAGTATATACCTTGTTGGAACTCCATTGAAACCTTAATAGTTGGATTAAGAATGGTGAGTATCATCTCGTAAGAGAACCCCACAGGCATAAATAATTTTTCAAATAAATTTTAGTTACAAAATAATTTATCTAATCCTTTAAATGTCTAATAGTGAATTTAGTGGGTTCTACTGAAAATGAATCATTAGTTGGTATGTAGGACGGTATCGCAAACAAGCCATGGTTATCACTTAATTGGAAATGAATATCTTTTAAACGTGGACACAGGTGTGAGCTTCAGAATTGCGGTGACTTAAAATGCTTGAGCGATATTTTCAGAAATATTGAAGATGGAAATCAGGTGCTTATTTGACATATAAAATAAATGTTTTTCCAATAAATGTGTTAGGAATGCAATGATCAGTTATTTCATCTAGAACTCCTAGTAACGTCAGTAGCATCCAATTTCATTTTCATATTCCATACGTAGTAGCAAAAGCTGTTAATGTAGTAGTTCATAAGAGCAAATTATAATGAGGACAAGTAAAACATGTGAGGAGACTCACTTCGAAAGGAATTTATATCAATAATTTCGGCGGACGGCACATGACATTTCCAAAAATATAATTTAGTTTCTCTTCGTAATTGAAGCTAGAAAAGATAATTACTTTTTAAGTCTCAAATGTCTGTATTTGGGATATTTAATGCTTAATTTCTAATTAATGCATGCCCGTTGGGGTGAAATATGCATTTGATATGCCAAGTTTTACGGCAACAAATCCCAATTAATTTTAACATCAACCAAACGGTTACCCTGCTGTTTCTCTAAAATGTTGGAGGAACATCGTGTATATGGAAGCCACCAATCAACGTTGAACGACAGCGAAGACATTTTTGCTGCTTACTATAGATTACTACATTATGTAATATCCTGTGCATCCCATTTTAAAACTAATTATAAATAAGATGTATTGTTATGTAAGTAAACTAATTAATTTATGTTCTAGTTTGTTGGCGTATGTGATAATTACGTAGTACGTTCCAAATTGTAATGTCATTAGATTGAAGTTGCTGCATACTACATTGAGCGTTATATGTAGTAGGATGCGTTAAGGATTTTAAGATGCGTTGGTTAAACACCACTTATGCTGCTATTAAATAAAATTTATCGCTTGGCATTCCGACAAACATACACCTTCAACTTGATGTAGTGACACAGTTTCAACAACACCATTCATTGCGTCTTTTATTTTGCATTTGTGTCTATCATAGAGCGCACAATTAACTTCAGAGGTACCGGGTTACAGGGCCCGGATATGGTGGGTGCTACTGAAAACTATTAATTATGACGTACCTACTTAAATTGTGAATGTGCATGATTCCAGACTATTTACCTGTGCCAAAGGAGGGTACAATTTTCATCAAACAATCGGAAACTGACATCCGCATCGTTTCGAAGAAATCAGTTGCTTCAGTTATTCAGACCTGCCAAGACAACATAACCAACAGTGCATGCTTGGGATCTGGTTTATACGGATATAAAGTTAAGTTCAAAAGCTACTTTTATGGCGTTCTAGTATTTCATAAATGAAATATATTCTTGTTGACCAAGGCATATTCATGAAATCTAATTTTTAGGCATCACACTTGGTAATGAAGATGACTCTTAACACACAAACTAACCAATTAGTACGAATTTCCAATCGTCCTGGTTATACATTTTGACTCATCGGCCGATCAGTTATTGGCCGACCAAATCAATGCATTGACAAAGGAAAATAGTAGCAAATCATTTTCACAGAATGCAATAACTCCATCATACTTACTCCAACATAATTGAACTCACTTTCCGTCGACGGTTATAAAAATGATGACGAAATAATTTGTTTCGATTAATCAATCGTGGAACGTTCCCATAACGTCATTCAAGTCATAATCAGGCAGGATAGAGGGCGCTCCAGACGCATGTACGAACTATAAGTAATTGTAACAACCATTTAACAAGCCGGACTTTATTCAGAATGCTATGTTACATGAACCTCTCAAGAAATTGTAATAATAAGCAATGACAGTGTCTCACGCGACAATTTTAAATGTTTGCATAAGCAAAACAATCCGCATTTTCAATTTATACACATATCCCAAGCACCAGAAAGTTTAAACCTTTTACAATGTTTTTTCGTAAGTCAGTGAAGATCCACTATATCGTTCAAGTCGAATCCAAACAATTTTTGTGAATTTCATATTTATGATCAATCATCACGTTTTGTGTAGCATGGATATTTTTATGTTCCTGCAAAGTTGAGAACTTTCTGTAAAATTACCCGATATAATTCGTAATGTAAAAAGGTGACAAGATAATAATTAGGTCGACTCGTATTGCAGCCACTTGGCTGAAGGACATTGGGTTGTGATACAAACCGAAGAATCTGATTCAACTGTTGGCTGTGCGTAGTAAACTATTGTAGTTATTGCCTTATATAGTCAATGTATCTTATCTATCTTATCTTTCCTTGTTTCCTTTTGTTGATTCTTACGAATGCCTGATGATTTAAAAATTCCCTTAAACCAAGCATATGATATGGCTCCGAAATGCATATGTCGCAAAAGTGCGTTTATACATTTGTTGTGATTAATTGTAAACGACTTGAATAATACATGAGACCATTTCTCCCGTCGAATTGTTTTTACATTGTGCACAATAACACGACGTAAACATGCTACTATGCAGCAATATGTAGTATCCCGTCATCATGATTATACCAACTTAATTAGGTAAACCCTGTAATTCAATTGGGTATCTTGCTTTCAATTAGAGATGAAAGCTGACGTATAATTGTACGTTGAGGATATATTTTTGAATTGCTTTTTGAAAATTATTTTAGTAGAGCCCACGCCGCTTAAATTAAATATGGGAGTTAAATTGAATAAGTCGTAAGTCAGATAACTTTCGAATTAATTTTGCACCTTGCAAGTAATTTTTGCGTGGTATCACCAGAACTAAATATTTTACTCTGTTGCTTTATTTGCGATTTATTACATTGACCAGAACTTTCTTACTGTTTAGTAGTGATTAACCGACAATTTTCTTGATTTCAAGTTGGCCAGGAACCACAACCGCAAGAGATTTACAAAACGTCTAAAGCACAAAGCAAATGCTTTGTGATATAAGTTGTTACCGGTTAAGTAACATGGTTTAAGATAATTGAAGTTATTTTGTTCGCAGATGTCGCAGATGTGTGGTGTAGTCGATTACGGACCTTGTTTCGAAGTGAACTACGGTTTAAGTTTTTACCTTGATCTATTCAATCGATACTTTAATTTAACCTAATGCATAAGGTCAACATGTCAAAGTCTACTTTTTTTAAATGTCAAAAGTAGACGAGTATTTTTACATACTCATAATGGTTAACAAGTCGCTCGCAAATCCTCATAATCCTACATTTTCGTAAACAATGCAAACTACTATTAAAATGCTCACACCAGCTAAACATTATTCCAATGGCGAATAGATGCTAAGCTCGAAAACTAATATAATACCATTTTGACCTTTTCATATAATAATTGTCAGCAACAAGCTGGATCAAAGTACAGTCGTCATGCGACTTCAAAGTAACAAAAATTTGGAGTTGCGTCTGGGCCGTGAAGAGTGAAACAACTCGAGATTTGCTCTCGTCAGTCAACGCAAAAGCAATTAAGTTTGTTTTGCTGTCACACAGAGTCATATTTCTGTACCTAGTGTATTAAGATAAAATGACGTCATTTTTGCAAGGATCGCATCAGCTTTACGATGCAGTGCATAACAGTTTCTCACTTTTGGGCAATGCACAAGTAGCAGAATTGCGATCATGCATACAAAATACTTGTGACACAATTTCAATAAATCAGTTTGAAATTTTGAAAATCTTCAAAAACAATCTACTTGCCATTAAAGTTGAAGTGGATACGTGTTTAAATAAATTAGTTGCCCGTGAAGCGCAGTTAAAAAACTCAAATGGGGGACGGCGTGAAAACAAAAGCGGCACTTGTAACGAAAAACTAGCCGGGCATAAGTCAAACAGCGAAAATAACATTGTTATTCATGGTTTAAGGCAGTTGAAGGGCGTGGACTGTTACCAAGCTCTTAAAATTGTTAATAGTTTCTTTGAAACGGCTTTAGGGGCCAGTGTACATGCAAAAAAGTGCACGTGTTAAAAAGGCCAGCGCATTCAGTCGCTATAGTGACGTTATCTAACTGACGTGAAAGACGCACAATTTTTAGAAACTGTCACAAGCTAAAAGCGTTTGGTGAAAAAGTTTCAATCACCGATGATGTACCAACTGAGAATAGCAAAAATAGTACCGAAGTTGGTTCAAGTCTTGATGGGTCACCAGGCCATGTCAATAAACCATGTATAGAACCGGATGAAGGACAACCTGTTGGGACATTAAAAACGCCACTCACGGACGAAACGCAAGCCAAAGCGGTTACGGAAATGGTGGAACCGGTGGATGACATTCGATTTCGATAAAATAATAAAGATAAAATTCATAATATCCGGCAAATTGGGAACACGTACGGTTTCGGAGAGGAAAAAATGGACCTACTGATGGACCTAATTTTACGGGAAAATGGAGAAAAACTTAAGACGCATTCATGTACTTGCGGGGAATATATGCTGCTGGACTGGAAACGCCTCCCTGAAAAACTCGGCCAAAATCTACCTAATAAATTCGTGAAGAAGTTGAAAGCAACGATGAAGGATGTAATTAAATCTTGGAATGAGACTCGGGGTATGAATGAAATGTGTTACTGTAAGCAAATTCTATCTCTAAATTCACCATAAGAGCAAAGTCATTTCATTTCTAATTTTTAATTGCGCACAACTAGGAATGCTTTATAATATTAAGCTTACTTAAGTATAACATTCATTAAATTAAAAGTGGACGTTGAATCCTAATATTATATAATGAATTAAAGCCTCTGGTACTTTATAAATTTGTTGACTGTGCAAAATAAAATCAAGTAGCAACTTGTAATGTGGTCACCGAATGTGCTGTCATTGTATAATATTGTCAAAAGTGTTAATGAGCATTCACAACGATTGTTTATATACCTACGTAACAAAATATATTATGCATTTCATTGATGTAGAAGTTTACGTTATTATATAAGTCATTAGCTACCATCATAAGCTGTCAAAAGATTGTGATTAGCAAATCAGTCAATAGAGTAAAAAAATTGTCATTGTTATCATTTGCCACGATTTATAGTAATTTATAAATTCAATAATCTATAAATGTCAACAAATAGTGTAAATGAATGCAAAATGTCGATTTATGTAATAAGAAATTTGTCAACAACGTCATTTTATCTAAAGATGAAGATGTATGTAACAAAAATCAGTTAATAACGTCAATAATTCCAGTAACTAATTTCAGTACCTGGAAAAAAATTGTTATTACTAATTTAATATAGACGGAACTCACTGAATGTATTGCTATGTGATTATTATGATTTAGTTAAATCTAAGAACTATGATGACCTTGTAATTTTGCATTTAAGCTCTATGGGCGAAGCCTTTTAAGAGCAAGTTTCTTTTAATAATAAAAATAAATAAAAATAAGTAACAAAAATTTTCAGAAAATAAAACTGTTGTAATAGTAAAAGGAAATCAAAATGTAACAAAACAAATCAATTCTAATAAACAGAATACAAGTTCACAACACCTAACAATCTGCTGAAACAATCCGTTGTCACAAACGAAAACTATCGACATCAGGTCAGAGTCGTGTAAGGCTTTCTGGGGATTCGAATATAACATTTTTAACATTGGATTATCGATTACGGAAAGGGGTTGTTAGGGTAATTAGAAACGCATACTTACATAAATTGGAATTAGGTACATTTCCATGGATCATACTTATATCTGAGTAATGAGGTACACTCGGTAAACAATACGTCGTTAGTTGAGAAAGTGTAAATTTTATGAATAGTTGAAAAACTTTATTTCGCAAGTATGACATCATTAGTGCAAAGTAGTTATTTTTGTTATGGACGAATTTGAGTCAATACGAAATTCTTTCAGTCAGATGCTTATCGTTGCATTAGATTTAAAATAAACCTGGTTTATTTCTATCTTTCATAACTTAAGGAACAGAATCCACAACTGGAAAACCTAAACCTAAAGTGTTGTATGTACCAAAAAGGTCGAGCCTCGAGGATCGTGCTGGCGTATTAATCAAACAGGGCAGAATGAATTGGAAACACGTCTAAGTAAAACGTCAACAATTCTACTGGAAAATGATTGAAAAGAATACGTCTATATTTTCATATTAGATTTTATTGGGTTTTAGGTTCGGATTACGTACAAAACACATATTGCAAATTACTTTGATTAAAAATGCATGAAGTATAAAAGCGAAATATACAATGGGACAATTTTGACAATTTTTTTTGCAAATTCACTAAAATAGAAATCGTAAGCTGTGTATCTGCATTTAGTCACATTTAATATTAAATGTATTGTTGTCTCGGTCAGCGTCATCACGAAATCTGAGAGATTTCTTACGAAAAACATATCTCGCTACCCGCATGCTGCTGGCAAGTGAAATGTAAAAAAATCAATCATTTTGCAAACTAATTATCCGTAATTCAGATTCGGAGTGATGACTACGCGGCGGTTTTGCAGCTAGATGGTATACCATCACCTCTTAAATAGACTAGGCCACCCAAGTATTTATCGTTCACCTAATTAATATAATTTACATGCCTATTTGTTTCAACTTGAGCAAAGCGTGTATAGGAAAATACGGGTTTAATGGACATGTTTGTTAGTAATAGAAATTTAGGCTTCAGACCGTGTAGTAAAGTCGAAACCTAAAACGCGAAGAGCTTCGGGCGACTGAAGAAATGAAATTAACAGGGACCATTTGTTATACATTTCGATAAGTATACACTACGTTATGACTAAATATTCGTAGATGTACGAGTCATAAATGGAAAATAAAGTTTCTACAATATGTCGTTTTGATTTGTAACAAATGACTTTGTAGTCCATTTCATTTGTAAAGAAAAATTTGTAATCTAAACCGAACACGTTTTATTGGTAAATTATTCTTTTTATTTGTAGCTTAAAATATTTCGCAACGACGTAGCACAACTTTCATAATTTCGGGTAGCATGTAGCGTGCATAAAATATTATTCATTAATAATTAATCAAAATCTTTCCGCAGTCAACTAACTTCAACACGTCTCTATTTATTGTTCAATTGGGACTTTGACGTCGCACACATGAAGAATGGGGGCACGTCCGGGTAATTTATGTACAGATGTTATTGTTTCGGAAAGCAATGTTTCTTCAGAAAGGTTTTAAATATCTTATGGTTTAGAGTGAATTGGAGATTATTATTTACGTCCCAATAGCAGCCAGGAACAACATAACGTAACTTCCAATTGGCCGATTGCATTTACAGTCGTTGCCTGGTTGACGACGACTAAATGAAATTTCAGACTGTGAGTCTACTTGTCAGTAGCTAATTAGAATACCAAAGTGAAGAAATTACTCAATACCTCATTTATCGCAAGGAAACTATTATTTAACTCACAAGTTGACGTGCACAAATTGACAGACAACAATTTTTAAGACAGCTGATAGCCTAGCAAACAGCTTAAGGATAGATTGAATTTGACACATTTTGGATTACAGCCTAGTTTTTCTCGAGACAAACATTTATGATTAGTAGCCCCTCCCCAGTTAACAGAAAGAATACCCTGACAACCAAACTATTTTGAAAACTTTCATATTTACGTAACGACTAACAAATTTTCCGGTAAGCGTTCTCATGTTACATGCTCGTTATCAATGACCACGATAAGTGTTTCGCAATTCAATTTTCTTCTCTTAAAGTCATATCATAAAACACCATACGGAAGCGAGTTTGAAGTGATCTATGCATATAAACTTCTCAATGACATTCGGGAACAATATGCAGTCGTCGTGAGATGTCAATCTGCTAGAACAGCAACTACCAAAGTAACAAACCATTGTCATCGGGTCAAATTATTGTCACATTGGCATCAGTAAACTAGAGAGACATCAGGCAGACCATAAACGAATTACCTAAATTATATTCTGAAGTGGGACACGTAAAATATAATAGCAAATAACTATAAAGTTTAGCACCCGTTTAAAAACTACAGTTCTGAAATAATTCCAGGCAAGTGTGTCCTATAATGTGTCATGAACATATTTCAACAGTTTTCAATTTGATGCAGCCAGAGTTACATTTGATCATTTGATAGTTACGAAGTCTCGTTGATCAAATCCTTCGTTATTGCGAACCCATACAAAACGCATATCTAAAGGAACACATTTAGAAAGAGGTTATTATTGGCATATTAGTAGTGCCGAACATCGTGAATTATAAACTTTTTTATCATTCTCGGTAGCATGGGTTTGTGAATAATCTATTGATCATACATACAAACATTCCGGATCAACGATCTGTAAAGCGTCTCAATTGATAATTCAATTGCAGCACATAAGTATCGCTACTCGTAAATTCGGACACCTTTTTATTTATCGTTGCCAGCAACATCAACATTCAACCAACCAAGGGAGAAATAAGGCATCTAGATAACCTGAAAACAGTTTTCGTTGTACGCAAACAACTTTGCGACGTCGCAATTTTTGCTTATCTTCAGACATTATACTAGGGATAGAGATACGAATGATTTTAATTTGGAACAGGAACAGTGATCTAGTGCTGTTTGCTGATGATAACCAAATAGGCAAAGAAATACATAAATACTCAGTGGAAGTGGATATGATCCATCTACAAGATGACTGCAACAATATGATTCAATGGTTTACCGAAAATGATTTGGAGATCAACGTAGAAAAAACAGAGTTGATAGTATTCTCAAGTAGTGCAGCTAAAAATATTGCAATGAGCCAAACCTTACAGTTAGGAACACATACAGTGAGGTGCAGCGAAAAAAATAAAACTCTGGGTCTCATCAAAGACCAATCGTTAACTTGGAAAGCACACTGTGAGTATACAGCCAAGAGAGCAAACAAAGCACTATGGAAAATTCGTATGATAAGACCAATGCTCACACATGATCAACTGATATTAGCAATCCAAACACTAGTATTATCTCAGGTTTATTATATGTGTGGTGTGTGGGGTTAGGCATGTGCTAAAACATTATATTCTGTGGATAAAATTATTCGGGACTCAAAAAAATTAGCACAGTTACCAAACCCTGATACCTCACAAAAAATGAATGGCTTCTTATAACCGAAATGCATAAGCTTAAAAACATGACTTTATGTGCGCTTGCTTGCCAAAAACGCAATCCTGAACCACTAAACAATATTATTAACAGTGATGCTATTTTTAAGATTAATACAAGAAGCAAAGCAGTTGAAAGTGTAAAGAAAGAACTGTGTGAAAATTATGTGCAACATAAATGTACGCAATTGTGGATTAAACTCCCATTGGAAATACGTCAAATAGAATCCATACAAAAATTTAAGCATGCAACAAAACAACAAATTATTGATTGGAGAAAATGTAATAGTGAAAGTGGATGTGATCTATCTTGCATTGATGACGTGATTAATTCTGTTCGTTTACTGTTTCAGTAAAAAGTGGACTTATAAATGTGATATTTTCCGATCAGCGTAACGACCCAGGATGGGGTGCTGATTGTGTAGAACTAATAATAATAAATAATTTGTTAGCTGCAGCGATTTCGAAAAAAGAAAAAGGACGGCTGTGTGGAGTTAACTTGTATTTTTTCGTTTCAGTACAGTTCCATTGGACTTTGGTAAACATGAATAATCTGAAACTTGACTCATATGGATGGGTAAATGGTGGTATTTGAAAAAATATATTCATTAGAGCTGCGCTAAAAATTTAATGTTTGGACTAAAGCCGGAGAAAACTCTCCCGCAACATCATTAGACAGATATGGAACAATGCGATAATTTTTTTAAAGTTTTGCCATTCATATACGAGCGCAACAGAGAACGAACTTATGCCGAAACAAACACCTTGATGTACCAAAAATCAACAAACGGCAATATGGGTTTGCTAGTCATACAAAAAGCAATGTAGTAGAATCTTCTACCAATTATTATATTAGAAACATATTAATACTTAAATTGAAAACATTACAATGCAATCGAAATAGTGGATAACTGTTAACTTGAATCAAAGATTTCATTTCTCTTACAAAATATTGAACATATAGTACCAAGAGGTATGTGAATTTAGCTTATTAGTGGATTAAATACATACATAAACTTCCAGTCCACAAACAACATTTGATTTGACATGAATAACACTGTTCGCAGGTTAATGCTACACATTTGAATCCCTTGTAACGGTGCCAATGACATTTGTTTCATCTGACGAATATGAGCTTATCGGGCTCCTAGATATCGTCAAAGCAATTCAGCCGTTGAACAATTATGCATTAATGAAACCAATAATATTTATGAATCCTCAATAAATTTTACATAGTACACTAACTCCAATCTTGGTAAGAGACCTAACAGTAAGAGGTGTATAATTTAGATACGAAAATACAATTACCGACGTCACACGATGGTGATGGCATCAAACGTCCCAAAATTTAAATTAACTTGACAATAATTTGAGAAGCACATTCTTGTGCTTTCAGTTGCATTAAAAAATATTTATGCAATTTCCCACAAGTTGTGAAGTTAGACCACATGATTATTTCATATACAAAAAATTATGATTACGTTTCAATTTTCGGTTGTTGTCAGCAAACAAATCGGGACTTCAAAAGGGAAAGAATCTAAAATCCGAACTGTCGTCCTTTGTGTTAAAATAATGGTAGCGTCGTTCCAATTAAATACGTTTTCAAAAGTCAAATTCAATCGTGGCAAATTACACGTTGCAGGAAAGCAAGTGATCTTGAGTTTAAAATGGTGGAGTCTTTGTGTCAACAATCTTAGAATATATATATATTAGAACTGCAAATTGACGGTTTATAAAAGACAGTAAAATAATTTTACGAAAAATTAGAAATCGCATGTAAATATATTATTTTACAAAGACTGGTTATTGTTCGAATCTATTTCATTATATTTATTGAAAATACTATGTGCATTTATGAATCATTCAAAGGAGTAGAAAGCATATTGCAGAAAAGGATTGTGACGCGATAGCCACTATAAGTTTCAAAGTTACATATCAAGGATATCAGCAAATTTTTATCGTTTGGGGTATCATTAGAGTTTCAACGCTTTCCTAAACGCACCACCAAACGCTATCTAGTTACAGAAAAATTTGACATTTCGTTCCAACATTTTGATGAGGACGTCGCACTATTCGCAAGTGACAAAATGGCCTAGTAGCTATATCAATTGCAATCCACTTCCAATAGTGGAGGACGATCATTTGTTTGAGTTGTATACTTTTGTATATTTCCGCATTTTCGTCTGTCTACAACCATTTCACTTCACGTGACAGCCCAATCAAATTACCAACATTGTTTGAATCATTAATTATCTTTATTATGAGAGTTTATAGAACGACAACCGGATCAGATGAAGCATAATGCTGAATCCATATTAGATAAATACATGATTGCATGGATTCCAGAACTGTTACTAAGAGCAACTATTTTCGGCCGGATCTACCAAAAAAGTCGATATACGAAAATCGATCCGATTTTAATTTACTATGATAGCGTATCCGAAATAGTTGCCGTCTGCAGAGTTTCAGCTCCCGGTAATGCTTGTGTGGCACTGGAGGGAGATCTGTCCAAGTTGGTGGTTTCGCACCATTAAAATCGTTATAATTCTGACCTACATTATCATACATGGATAAAATTTTGCACAGTATTGGAGCACTATAGGTTACATATTTTCCGCACCCCAAGCTTGCCGTGACAGCAATTATTTGAAATAAATGCAGTTTTTTCCGATTTTCTTCCGACCATGCTGGACAATTTTGATCGCTGGTGCCACAATAAATTGCCAACAGTAAGACAGGGTTACATTTTCCAGATGCAGCAGAAAATTCTCTATTCTATGCAGAAAACGGCATTGAAATGCATTGAGAGGTGTTGGGGAAATCGACTTACATATTTACGGATGCTAATAAATTTCCAAAGTTGGAAAGTTTAAAATGCGGCAACTTCTGCCAGAATCACTGCATGAGTTTCAGGGCGTGCATTTTGGAAAGCCAATATTTTGGACTTCATGATGATGTAACGTACGTTAGGAATGACATGCTTATATGAGCATGGCAATGCTGCATTTAAAATTATGAAATATTTCGCAATATTCCCCAAAATTGTTTAACACCCCATAACTTTTGATTGAAAACGAATTTGAAAAATCTGAGAGGGTACACTCTGGAGAATTTTATTGGCTATCTAACGCACGGTCAATCATCAAAATCGGTCGTCCCTGCTACCAGGTGGACCGATTTGAGTATGTGTGACCCGAGCATTTGCAACAAATAGGCTACAAAATGTAGCTTAGATATTTTTGTAATTTGTTACAAATTATCCTTGAATTATGGCTACAACCATATTTTAGCATTGTAGATGATGACAAATAAGATTTTTATCACAAACGAGAAAAATTTGTAAGCTGCAGTTTTGTAGCCTATTTGTTGCAAATGCTCGGGTCACACATACTCAAATCGGTCCACCTGGTAGCAGGGACGACCGATTTTGATGATTGACCGTGCGTTAGATAGCCAATAAAATTCTCCAGAGTGTACCCTCTCAGATTTTTCAAATTCGTTTTCAATCAAAAGTTATGGGGTGTTAAACAATTTTGGGGAATATTGCGAAATATTTCATAATTTTAAATGCAGCATTGCCATGCTCATATAAGCATGTCATTCCTAACGTACGTTACATCATCATGAAGTCCAAAATATTGGCTTTCCAAAATGCACGCCCTGAAACTCATGCAGTGATTCTGGCAGAAGTTGCCGCATTTTAAACTTTCCAACTTTGGAAATTTATTAGCATCCGTAAATATGTAAGTCGATTTCCCCAACACCTCTCAATGCATTTCAATGCCGTTTTCTGCATAGAATAGAGAATTTTCTGCTGCATCTGGAAAATGTAACCCTGTCTTACTGTTGGCAATTTATTGTGGCACCAGCGATCAAAATTGTCCAGCATGGTCGGAAGAAAATCGGAAAAAACTGCATTTATTTCAAATAATTGCTGTCACGGCAAGCTTGGGGTGCGGAAAATATGTAACCTATAGTGCTCCAATACTGTGCAAAATTTTATCCATGTATGATAATGTAGGTCAGAATTATAACGATTTTAATGGTGCGAAACCACCAACTTGGACAGATCTCCCTCCAGTGCCACACAAGCATTACCGGGAGCTGAAACTCTGCAGACGGCAACTATTTCGGATACGCTATCATAGTAAATTAAAATCGGATCGATTTTCGTATATCGACTTTTTTGGTAGATCCGGCCGAAAATAGTTGCTCTAAATATAATTATTATTTTAAAATTTGTCTAAAATACGCCGTACCACATGAAAAAACAACAATTTAAGTCTTGATATATCATGACGACAGATATCTGCTGCGAAGCACCAGGTATATTTATATTAAAATATTAACGTTTTACTATCGCCTTTTAAATATGATACCGTCGCAGAAACAGGGATTCTGGCCTAGAAGTTTGAAGAATTTGCTGAATATCGTAATAATCACTGATTCAATTTTCCAAGATACACTTTACCGATCCATTCGTTACACCTTGATCTGCATCAGGCAAAACTCATCTCGTCTCTGCATCTTGGAGAGACCTAACGCAATATTATGGTTTAGCAACATAATTAGCACGATTACTCTACTTATAAGCGCAGAGGGTTTTTAGACAGAGAATCCAAAATTGGTTCACAACAGTTTACGTTGTATTGACCATTGTATTTAAATATTTATATTCATAATTGCTTTTTTTTCAAAACCGAACATTTCACATCTCACCACTATAATTGTTCCACTTCAACCGTGCCGAAACGTTCTTGAAACCGCGTTACCTAATGCTCAGTAAAACTTTCCAATTCGAATATTTATTCAGAAAGAAGTCATGAGTTGTCGTATCGCTGCAGCTGCTGTGGAAATTATTCCTCTAATATTCCGCAGGCAGCGACCGTCACCTTTGACTAAAGTACTACCACTACCAGTGTGCAGATACAATGATCCTAGATGGAACCATTGAATGGAAGTTGTTGCACACAATGTTAATGAGAAACATTACCACCAATGTTAACATTTATCAAGTAGCGCTATGAACAGAGACAATCAAAATTTGTTTCCAGGAAGATGTTTCTTTTTGTGAACAAAATTTGCGCGTTTCCTTCAAATGACAGACCAATTAACTAAATATATATTCCTTTGACTGACTTATTAAATAACTTGTTCGGTGTATTGTTATTTTGTATTTTTGGTGATTGAAATCCCGAAGCAAACACTTAGAAATGTAAGGTCCCTTTGAGTCAATATTGAATTGACACAGTAGCACTGCCATTTCTTGTAATGTGACACTTTTGACAATGTAATATTGAATCATTAATTCACTAAATAAATCAAGGAATTTATTACATTAGTAAACGCGCATTAATTTATTCTGCCCGAATTGAGCACAATAATGTGAACAATTGAGCAATAAATATATAAGGATTACAATTCATTTTGCAAAAGATTTTCCTCCAAATTATTTCATCCTCATTTAGTTGGCTTGAACAAATTATTCATAAAATCTTGGGATTAATTAAATAAATCACCGAGTTTTAAGGCTCAATTAGTAAAAGCTAAGTTTGTAATGTAACTGATTATTGTGGCTATTTGATGTCACTTGTGGGCGAGTATTTTGCAACGGCAGTAAATCGAATTTGCCAGTCTATAATAATTCCAACGAAGAGCAAATAAGGACCTATGTATGTATGTATGTATGTATGTATGAATTTATTACAACTCTTTCAGGCGTAAGCCTATAGAGCATCATTTCAGAGTAGAATTACATTGATAGTTTTTACATTTGCACATTCATTTTGACATAGACTTTTGACATAACTTTGAGTTCCGTCTTACTGGTAGTAACATATTATCGCATTACAAAAACCAATAGCTTCACAGTATATAATATTATGCTGGTTACATAACGCGTAAAAAATGTAGGCTACTTAAAAGTATGATAACAATATCTAATAACATCTCTTCATTATAACATATTATCAATAATAATTTTTATCGTTCGTATGCTTCACGTTTAACAAGCTATAAAGTGTATACAGAAGTACACAACAGTTTAACTCTTAACAAAAGAATACGCTTGAAACACATTGCACACAGCATTGGGTAAAAAATGGGCAGCATCCACTCTTCATTATTTTATGGTTAGTGGGAGAATCTGCTGACAGTAGCAATTTCCATCCAACACATCCTGTCCATCATTCCAAGCTTTAATGACCGCATTCATTTCTGCTTTTAACTTCTTGACAAATTTGTTAGGTAGTGACCGGCCGAATTTTTCAGGGAGGCGTTTCCAGTTCAGTTGCATAATCTTTCTACATATGCATGAACATTCCTTAAGTTTCTCCGAATTTTGACTCCCAATTAGGTACGAAAGCCGCCTCATATCGTCCTCGGCAAAGCCATACTGCTCCCCTATTTTGCTTATCCGATTAATCTTCTCATTTATGTCTTGGGACTCCCAGAACCAATGGCCATCCTCCATCTTATTGACAATTTCCTCTTTGACCCGAGTTCCTTCCACATCGGTGGTTTGAACATCAAAAGAATTCCGCCGCTTCGCCCCTGGTATTTCCTCCGGACCTGGCGACGCCTCTTTACTTGGTAGGCTCTGCTTTCTCCTTTCACGCTCAACAACTGGCACGTCATCAGTAATTGACACTTTTTCAGGAAAATCTTTTAACTTGTGACAGTTTTTAAATATAATTCGTCTGTCACTTTTTGAAGACAACGTAACAACTGCCACTTCATGCGTGGACTTTTTTAAAACTTGTACATTTTCAACATGCACATTAACTTGCAACGCTGTTTCGAAGAAACTATTAACAATTTCGGTTGCTTCAGTTTTTCTGACTCCCTTCAGTTTTTTCAATCCATGAATGACAATGTTATTGGCACAATATGGCATTTTTCCATTTGCCCGCTCGATAACCGCACTGCTTTCACGTTCACACGGCTTATATTTCGAGTGTTTTAACTGTAATTCATGGCCAATTAGCTTATTTAAGCACGTGTCCACCTCACTTTTAATAACCAGTAGATTGCTCTTAAACAGATTTAGGATTTCTAACTGGTTTTCAGTTAATGTATCGCAAGTATTTTTAACGCACGATAAAAAATCTGATATGTTTGACTGACACAAAAAAGTAAAACTTTTATGTGCTTTACCGTCATGCACTTCTGATGCTTGCAGAAACTGACTCATGTTTTTGCTAACGTAGTCTGTGCAATAACGTTATACTAGTTGACAGCTAATACTGATTGCTGGTTTAATCACTCAGGAGAGTAAATCTCAGAGATGCTTCTCTCGTGACAGCTCAGACGGAACTCCTAAGGACCTAACTTAATAGTTTTCAAAATAGTCGACATACTCATCTTATTGGCATATAAATCATGCAGAGCAGTATACACTAAAAATTATAGAGACAGAAAGAAATATTTTATTAGAAAGATCACTCATAAAGCACTTATTTTAAATTTAGTCGAATGAACACAATTAGACCGAAATACAATTATTAATACCACATACAATTAACAACATGTCGTCGTTAGAAAAAATCAGAGCAATGAAATATCCTTTGCAACTATGAATGAAATACGTGAGGCTGGTCTAACTTTTTATCCGCTAAAGTGGAGCCCGAGGCATAATTAACCCAGCCGACGCCAGACTACTCATTTCTATGAACGTGAATTATGGAAACTGACAACTTTATTTATTGAAACTATTCCAGTTGGTTTTACTACCTTCTCACGAACTACATGTAATAAATTGGTTGCCTGTTTAACTTTGTATATTGTTTGCGCGCGTTTAATTACAGGGAGTGCATGAAGCCAATTGAAAAATTGCAAAATTTTAATTAGTGTTAAGTTAATTTTTGTGCATATTGTAATTAATATTGAACCACCAATATTGGTTCGCAATTTGTTCGCGTTGGGTTCTCAAGTTACTCTATAGGATTGTGTATAATCTGGAAAATAATTGCCGATTTCAGGATAGTTTACATTGACTTTGTGTAACTGGAATAATATTAGTTAAGAAAAGTATTTCACCTGACGGAGTAAATTTATTCTCTGATTTTACGCACTAGAAACTTTATTAACTTTATAAATCTCAGGAAACTCATCAACGCCACCAACTTTGCAACTGTCCAATGGGTAAAACTTAGAAAAAGTAGAGACTGCAAATCCGAAAAAGGAACGAAAAATTTACAGCACCGAAACAGTCAACACTTTCTTCGTCTATCATATCGCAAACTGAAGCATCCAAAGATCATTTAGTGGGATAACAACAACTCTGACATTCTACAAGAGCATTGCATCCAACCCATCCAAATATGTATTATGCATGGTATATAGAAATCTGTACTGTTTTACATAAAACTGCCGGAATGCTGGTATTGCAAATCGCTTAAAATATAATGTCAATCTAAAAAAATCGACAGAAAATGGTTACACGATAATATACAGTTGCATTGGCAGCCAATCTAAAAAATTCATTCTTGCATACGGGTGTGCTAAATAATTCATTCCCATTTCATTATAATCAAATGTAATCAAAAGTAACAAGTTTCACTTGCGTAGTACATATATATTTGTAATAATAAACGTTTAAATATTTTCAACCCCTATTTCCGAGTGAGAGAGGTCCTCCTTAATGTAATTCAATAAAAACACAACAAGTGTCTTCTTTTAAATTATTGCAATAACTGGGTGATGTCAAGTGTTTCTAATTGTCATGATGTATCAAAAAAGTCAAAACCATAGGATTTTTATTAATTTTTTAGCAACTGACTTTACGCGTGTAATCAAATCCAATCCCAGTTGCCATTTGCTTTGGCTAAGTTGGTATGGTAAAACGTCCTACTTACTTGGTGAAGAGATAAAGTAGGTACTTTTTGTTGAAATCGGCAACATTCGACATCATGTTAACCTCACGATCATCTTCCTATAATGAACTTTAACGATAAACTATAATAAATAGCAAGTATTTATAATTTGAATTACTACACCCAATTGATCCGATCTAAATCGAGTGATTAAGAAACTAACAACTTTCTGCGCTCCCGTCACCTTGGAAAAAAAGTAAGAATTTCTGAGGCATAAATATTCTAAACTGCATCAAACAAAAACTGATAGAATTTAATGATTTAAGGCTTGTAAGATATTTTTACAAATTTTACTTTTACAGATACACTTAAGCTACATACATACTACATTATTTGCATTTTATCTATTTTTAAGAATATTTAATAATATCATATATAAATATGAAGATTTCAGTGTTTATTTAAATATTTTAATACATAACAAAGCTTTACATTTCCTGAAATTCTCAAATCAATCTTCGAGTAATATACCTAATCTTGAACTATTATTTTAATACAGAGATGCTTTTGATAGCAACGTATAAGTCAGGGCCAGCAGAAAGTAAGACCGCAAGTTTGAGACGCAAGATACTAAGATTATTCCACCTGCAAATATATACTTTTAGGAACATGTAGTCAAATTGCACACCGGTCTCAATTACAATTTCGTATAGAAACACTCATAAATTAAAATCACAACGTATCAATAAAATCAAAGACTAACAAATCACCGGTACAAAAAGTTAGTTCCACTCCAAAAAGAAAAATAATTATTAGTAATTATTCAATACATTCACTACACGACTAATTCGGCGATTGATGTTCAAGATAATCTTTAGGAAACAAAGCGTGGCTTAATCGGATTGGTTAATGACGATAACGTTTACGTTTTATAGAGCAAATGCGTTGATGGCATTTTTGCAATTGTCAGGAAACGACAAATAACGAATTTAATTGCATTACTAAACAGCTTCCATTCAAGCGTGCAATACACATACGAAACCGAAGCAAATGACTGTATACCTTTTCTTGACTTACTAATGATGAAACAACGGGATGGCTCATTAAAACTCAAGATCTGGATGCACACTGACAAATATATGGATTGGCATTTCGTTCACCCTCAAGCGCACAAAATTACAGTAGTCAATGCGTTGATCCAAAGGGCACTGAAAATTTGCAGTCCCGAATTCATTAAAGATGAGATTAAACATATATAACATGTTTTGGTGAAGAAAAATAGTTACCCCTTAAAATGGACACAAAAACAAATTCAACGTGTTATTAGAACTTTTGAAAACCGGTCACCGCCAACGCAAGAAGATACACGCATACATTAAAGGATTAACTAAAAAGACAGCAACATTGATTCGAAGAAAACTGGGGAACCCTATTGGATGTATTCCATTCCAACGAATGTCAGAAATAGTAACCACACATACAGATAAACAAAAGATGCTTAAAATGTGATGTTCACGTAACTTCAATCACGTGTGGAACATCTTACATTGACAAACTGGTAGAGACATACAAGAAATGATTCGAGGACACCAACACGCTACTACTATCGGTGACAGCAATCGTTCGGCTATTTCAGAACATGTCTGGAATAATATTTATAGTGATGAAGATGAGCATAAAATTCTCTGGAACTCAACTAAACTTATAAGCGAAGAAACAAGACTATACCCCCCACTCATAAAGGAATCCATTTACATTATGAAGGCACAGAAAGAAACCCAAACCACTCATGAACAGGAAGACTGAACTGGCTACGAAATACCTTCCTGTTTGTTACAACGACTTCTTTTTCGAGATCATAAAAACTCCGCCATAGATACGTTGCTAATTGTCAACGTTTTCAAATGTTCAACCTAAAATAAATACTAACTTTTACAGCATAAAAATACGTACATAATATTACGATTGTTACTTTTTCATTTTGTTATAATAATTTCCCTGAAGAGAATCTCAGAATAGATCGAAACGTCGGAAGCTTTTTAAATAAAAGTCACAAAACACTCGTTGCTTCACCCATATTTTGTTCGTAATAAAAAGAAACTAACTGTGAAGCAAAACGACATAAATATGAGATCGCAGACTTGACCCCCTCGTTTTATAACCGTTTTTGGAAACATATTTTAAAGAAGGGCATAGATAATAATAGAATTTCATTAAATTGTTTTAAATTTAATGTGTCACTTGATTGGACCATGTGACCTAAAACTGATGAAGTAATCTGGGGATCTAAACTAATAAGTTTTTGTAAACATTGTGCTACTCCTAATAACCGGCATGTATATCCTGCAAAACTAAAAGGATATATCAGTCGTTCCTGAAACAGGGATCGGTACTCCCATTGGAAAATACATAAGGTTGGTTTGTAAAATCACTGTGGTAACAAACAATTAATTTGCGCAATGCACTTTCATACGCAATCAAAGAAAATTGAAAAAACGTATTCAACGTATTTTTAACATGTCAAAACCTAATGCTTTTGTGCACTGTCAGAAGTTCATTATTTACGTAACCACATATACAGTCATAAAACTAGTTGCGCATGCAATTCAACTATCTTCTCAACCGTACTTCTCGTTTTTGATCTCTTAATACGTTATGTTTCAGCATACAGCTGGATCAAAATAGAGTCGTCATACAAAGAGAATGATTAAAAACTTAGATGTAACAGAACATTCTTTGTTAACCAAATTTCTGCGAAATAAAGAGTGCATGATTACGTACATGCTACAAGGGGTTGTTTTCCAGTTACACATTAATTTAGCACTCTGTTCACAAGACGGTTGCTATATTTCCTTTATCTAGTGATTATAGTGATTCTCCACTCTAAATAAGGATCGGGAAAAAATGTCATAATTAACTTTGCAAATCCTTCCGCTGTAAAAACTTTCATATGACGCGAAAAATAGTTCTAACCCTTTTTGCTCAAGTTAACGTACCATTGAGCTACCAGATGCGGTAATAATTTTGTAGACGTACGGAAGTTCAGTTGAAATGCATGTTTTCGAGTCAAGCTGATCCTTAAGCTTAGGAACGAATAGCCTGAGAGTATAATGTACGATAGTCAATCGAATCCGCATTTTTAGCTTGAGTAGCCTTAGGACAATTTCCACTGAAGTTAGCAAAAATAATTATGTTAAAACTAAAAGCGTTTTCTGCAATTCCATTCGTCAAAAATTTTCTTAATCAATTGACAAAAATGCGAATAAACAACAGACATATGAAATATACTCGAGTCATCGGTTCGAATCCGGAGAAAATGATTCGAGATGCATACGACGAAGAATGCGTTTCGGAAAATATTGATCATTCAAAATGACACAAATGCTATAATCAAGAGTATCAACAGTTTAAAGTCGTCGAAATCGGGAACCTCCCATTATCAACGCAACATCCTCGGCTAGTTATGTAATTATAATGTCTTGTCAATCTCGGTGCTAAAATAACATTAAAGGCGTCCAAGAAAAGATTCAACACAGTAAACTAAATATTCATATTATTTTTTAAACTATACTTGTAGCGTTGGAAGTAGCATTATTCGTTGGTTGCACCGAACGCTGTTTTATTGGACAATGTTCAACAGCTACCCTGATTGTCATGTTTGTCATGTACCCTGAACAATGTTTGTGGAAATATCTGTGTTATGTAATAATTGATCACGGTCTTGTCATTTCAAATTCTTAGTTTGGCAAATTTAGGAGATCATAAATATAATGACGTTGATCCAACATAAAGTAGAACCAACAAGTAAGTTCGTAAAAAATCTTGATCACTTAAGTACTTTTATTGACCATGACCAATTAAAGCCAACTGCAACACTGTGTTATGAATCTTTACGCAAGGTAAACAAAATTTTGGTTCGGAAAACTTGTAATGTCAGCGACAAATATCAATCACTGGCAGTTAATATGTATTAAATACAAAGCGGATAAAAAATCAACTAGTTGTTTCCAACCCGACAAAATGCGTTCAGAGTACATGTAACAGTCTTATTTGAAATATATGGGAAACTATTGAAATTGGAATACAATTTCATTCTCCAAATGCTATGAATGCATGCTAATATAAAGCTATAATTTCTGTATTATATATTGTACATAATAATTTACGCTGGGCAGACGCACTACTAATTTACTTCCAGTACCGGACGTTATAAAATTCAAAATACTTAACCGCAAATACATTCGTATTCATGCATTCAGTTTCACCACAAACCATTTGTTCGGTGCAGTCCGAATCAGTTATTTCCTGATTAATCTAGTAATAATCACCGAATTCTCTGGCTTGTTGTGGGCATGTGTATTCGAAACGAATGAATCCCAAAAACCTGATACAGTGGCCCAGAGCAGTCGGCATTTGAATTGCATACATATTGTTAACAAGGTGGTTCAAAGGTGTGCTTCTCATGATAAATTTGCTACTGATGACGTCCATTGTGGAAGGAAACAATGAGAGGTTTATTTGAATTAAATTGCATTCTAATTAATTTCAGTTAAACTTTACGACACGTCAAGCAATCTTTCAATGCTAATAGGTGGGACCGGAGTTGTTCAGCGCATCAAAAACATTATTTCATCGTTAGCATACCCTCATTCTGCACAAATGTATTACCGGCTACTATTATTTAACAAACTATACATCAACCCTCGCAGAAATGACCCACCTGAAGAAGCATAAACGCGTGCGTACATGCATTGTTTGTACGGCCGACGTCAGACTACTTATATATCTGCAAAAGTCAACCATGTGAATTACCATTTTTCATATTTAGATTGCTATCATATAATTTATTCATTTAATCTTCGTGTACCATTTTTGATGACAGTTTAATTTTCTGAGTAGAAAAGGTTACTTGTCGCCGTCTGAATATCTCATTTATGAGTAATATTACCAAAGATCTTGCAAAAATGTCAAAAAATCATCATCGGTGTCCTAATAGTTCGGAATTTTCTAAATTTATAATCAAGCAGCGAGCAATTCTGCAAAGTAAATGTTTTAATGCCCACGGAAAATTTTATGACACTTCTGGAATACATGAGACAACACAGCAGGTGCGTTTGTTTTCAAGTTAAGGGAATATTAGTGTGGAAACACGGCATATTGATTTTTGCTTGGAATGCCTACGTCTTCATAAAATCGCAGTACCAACTCCTTAGCGAAATAATATATCAAAGATTAGAGAACTTTACGTATCCATGGCTTTGTAAAACGGGAAAGGTTTGTTCGACGAATCATCAAAAAATTGTAAAATGATACAAGGATTATAACAAAATGTTATATTGCGTAAGGCACAATTGGTCCCTTTTATGGCCCCTGTCGCACTACATCTGAATGAAATTATTCATTTAATACCAAACAAAGCATGTACAGAAATCTACCTGCATTGTAATTTATCGACCATATTATTCACGTCCAAATCATGCATGCAAAAACTTTCGGTGATTCGAATAAGAAGTAAATTTTATTTTATTTATCGGAATAAGAAAAGAATGTTTGTAAATAATACGAATTCTAAAAAGGCTGTAGTTTGAGCCAAGCCAGCGCCATGGGATCTAACTACGACCTATGACCATTCAGAGTAGTACTTATGTCAGGTTGACGAGCCTTCTTGGAATTAGGTAGAAACGTTGCTGTCGATAGGTTTATGACGAATTTACAGTAGAAGTTTAGACCCATAAATAAATATTAACAATTTCCATAAATACATAGAAAGGTATAAGTGTTTATTGTATAGAAGACTAGTTTAGATAGTGCAAGTAATTTCCGAATTGAAGGTAAAAGATAAATAAAAGTACAATTTGAAACTGGGCAAGGAATATAATTTTGCCATTAACGTACAAAAGAACTAATACGTATTTTTAAGAGTTCATGGGTGTGAAATTTTGAATGACTGGCCGACCAAATGGAGATGCAGGAAACCTACACCTTACCAACCGGAAAAGTAACAATCATTATCACTGAATAAAATTCCAACCAACATACTCCATCATAACTCCACCCTCCTGCTTGATAACGACCTAATTGATATTAATAGTTAAATGCCGGGGTATTTCGAATAATTTCATAAGGCATGAAGGAATTTGGAACTAGGAATATGAACTAACCACTTACAAAGTCGGGATATATGTATCTACTATCAAAATAAATATAATTTCAAAAACATAAGTAACTAGAGCTTCTCCTGAAACAGCAATAGCAGTAACAACAAATCGACATGCCTCAGACAAACACTATGAATGATTGAATATGCAAAATAATTCATATTTACAACAAATATTCATATTCCAAATTTCTTGGAGAGTACTCACCTACGGCAACGTTTTCTTTTGACGCTGCCTAATTTCTAATCTAGGCGTTCAACTTGTGACAAATTATTTCTGTGAATTTCATCGCGCAAACAATTTGTATCGGGCACCTCGAGAGGTCAATTTCATAGAGAATGTTCTACTTGAAAACGAGAAACTTGGTAATCAGTTTGATTGCCACTGTAGCGTAGGAAAACATGGAGATTCCGCTACTGGAGTATTTATGCCCATTTATACATGTATCATTGTTAATTGTAAATGATTTGAGCAATGGATGAAATCATTTTCTCCAGCGAATTATTTCTGCATTATCTACAAGCACACGAAAGGAAAATGCAAATTACGTAGGTACAAGCATCCCGTCGCAATGATTAAATGCTTCAAGTTGGCCTATAACATTAATTGTCTGTAAATAACGAATGTAATGAAGCATGCATAAATTATACATCTAATCAAAATTACACATTCAGCAAGTTTCAGCATTTACGTAAGGAGTACTTAGAAAGTATACATGAGCTAAATTCAGTTCGGAGTCGAAACGTCCAACACGAGATACAAGATCATTTAAATACATATGTGATTGATAGAATTCATTTTAAAGGCTAAAAGGGCTGATTTATTTTTAATAACTCTAGCTTTCGCCAACTATCCCTTAGCTTTCGCAAGAGTAAAACGAAATATTTTTACAACAGCAAAATTCAGATCAATCTAACATTTAAAAACCATATTTAGGATAAATTACTTTAATTACAATAATAATTTCACATTAATGTAATTGCTAGTGGTATCCATGAGCCAATGTCGTATCCTGTGTTTCTGTTCATATTGTTGGGGTGATGATGAATGAAGATTGCCTCTTTGAACATACGTTGGAACCATCTCTTTTCGTAACAAAGAAGGGCGTTGGAGCCGAGATCTATTATATGAGATGGATTTTGACCTTGGTGTTCAGCTAGAGCCGATTGGTGTTTCGGAGGTCACCTCTGTGATTTGCTTTTCTTCGTTCCAAATTCTTGGTTTCGCCAACGTAGACAGAGCCGCAGTCACAATGTATAACGTATACTCCACACGTTATCAAAGTTACGTCCAGTGTAGTAGCCTAAATCACGGTTGAGATTTTTTCGGAGAATTCCAGCCACCTGGTATGTCACCAAACCAATGAATGGAATAGCGCACCATTTGGAATCATTGTTGGTATGATTTGTATTTTGATTTATTGCTTGTTTTTAATATAAAGCATTCTCTTCTGAACCACTTTTCGGGGGAAACCGTTTCGAACTAAAATGTTTTCTATGAACTCCAGTTCACTTTGTACGGAAGAATCATCACATATACGTATAGCCCGTGTCGTTAAAGAATCTATCACAGCAATTTTCTAGCTTCTATTATGGTGGGAATTCCAATCTAGGTATCTGTTGCTGTATGTCTTCTTCCTGTAAACTTTTCAAGAAAGCGTTCCATCTTCATTTCTTGTTAAAGTGACATCCAAAAAGTTTAAGGTATTGTCCCCCTCTTTTTCAATTGTTAGTTGAATATCATTGTGGAATGAGTTGGCAATTGAGAGAACTGTTTCCTCTTTCCTTTTTCTGACAATTGCGAAGATGTCGTCCACCATACGTAGCCATATTTTGACATGTGGAATTGTTGCAAGTATCTTCAGTTCCATGTCTTGTAAAAACACTTCTGCTAAAATTGGGGATAAGGGACTGCCCATCGGAGTTCCACTTGTCTGTTTGAAATATTTTCCCCTCCATGTGACATAATTTTCGGAAACCAATTTTAGTAGTTCAGCAATGTCCGTTAAAGTTAGATTTTCAGATTTTGTTTTCCATGTAGTGTTGGATTGAAGACGTTCAAGAACTAGTTGGAGTGTTTGTTCCACGACAACATTGGTGAATAACGATAAAATGTCATACGAAACCATTATGTCCATTGATCCCAGTTGGAGTGTGCTTATGATTTGTTATAACGCACTTCAAAATGGACTTTAAGAATACACTGACAGTGAGTGCGTGACCTGGTGTGTTACGATAATCTACAATTGGTCTCATTGGAACACCATCTTTATGTAGTTTCGGTAGACCATATAGAATAGGACATTTTTTGGTGTCAGGCCGTATGAAGGTGTATGTTTGCTGTTCGATTTTCTTGTCTCGGAAAAGTTGTAGGCAGGTCTGTTTCACTGATTCTTCATATTTTTTCATAGGATTTTGCAGTAATTCTTGATATGGACCCTCCGATATTAGTGTCGACAACTTTTCATCATATTCCAATTTGTCCATCACCACTGTCATATTTCCTTTGTCAGCTTTTGTAATAACAAGTGAATTATCTGATTTCAGTGATTTAATTGAGGATAAAATCCAGGCTGGAGTTTTTGGATGTTCGTCCTTGTTGTTAAGAAAGGAATTTAAAGCATGGGATACTTCATTTTTAACTTTTAACTTTGTTTGGGTGCAAACATCGTCTTCATCGATCTCCATTACAATTTTTTCCACACTCATTATCATTTCCAGAGTAGATGTTTTAATATTTTGATCCGCAATGGCGAATGTGGATCCTAGACTCAAAGTAGCCAGTTCTGGAACGCTAAGATTTCTGGAACTTCTGTTTTCAACGCATTTCGGGATAGTTCGTAGTATTTTTTGGATTTCTTTTTCCTGTTTTTTGTTTGCTAAATCTGCCAGAGTTTGAAATTTTCTGATAAGGCGTTGTTTGACTTTCGCGAATTCTCGTTGATACTGAGTGTTTATTAGATGGATGATGTTGGGAAGCAGGTTGGGAATTTCTTGTTGAAGAGTTAGTTCCATATTTGAAATTGCTTTCTTTGCCTTGTCGATTGTCGCAAGTCTTTTTTCTTCGAGAATCTTGATAGATTTTTTCAATTCATGCCGTTTTGATTCTTGGGAGTGATGTTGATTCACATATGTGATTGAATAGCCTTGCCGTAGTAGTAGTATTTTTCCGTAGTATTTTTCGCTGGTCAGTCGAATTATTAATTTACTTCCAATATCGGGCGTTATAGAATTCAAAACACTTAACAAACAGAGGGTAATAAAATGTACTGGAGTTGTGACTGAAAATACTAAAATTTCCGTTCAGTTATTGGAATGGTATGTTAACTTTCTCTTCTTGTTAAATTTCTAGACAAAATCAACTTAAAACTATTTTAATGTGCTTCCAAAAATACAATCCTACTGGAAAATACGGTTTAAGGAAAAATCATGACTTGTACCGTCTATGCACACGTTTCTTTGTAATTTCAGCTTCCAGGTTGAATGGAAAATTTTAAAAGCAAAGTATACATAACGGCTTCCAATTATTCACAAATGCCAATTGCTGGAAGCAACTGCAATTATACTGATAGCGGATTATAATTTTGGAGACTTTACGAGTTTAGTTGAAAAACCTAATACTCAACAAATGTCAGACATTTTAGAGACCTATTGAGACCATTTTAGAGTGCTTTAAGTTTATCTGCCGCGACAGCTGCAGTTGTCCAATAATTCTCCATTCGAAATAAAAGTTACAAAATATGCTGTTACGCTCAGTCAGAATTTAATCCAGAATGAGTTCTGATTTAAAAACCGGAACGCGCACATTTTTTAATTTGAAACGGAAACGAGTTAAATCACAATTTCATGTTTGGTTTATTTACGAGATAAAACATTCTCAACATTATTTCACCAGCAGATAGAACTGTAGTCAGTACTTTTTGTGATTTGTAGATACCCATGCTGAACTTCCAGTAACCGTGGGATGTGAATAATGCATGGCACTCATAGTCATTTATTTCGTATTTACATAAAAATAGGACTTATTTATTATACGTTAAAATTCATATGTTAAAATTAATCATGGTTTTATAGTAGGGTTGTGCTGTTCAGAGAAGCAAATTGTCATAACTCACCAGACAGGAATCATTTTCTTGGTAATTGATTACAATCAAACCTGGATATCCATTGTTTTACTGGTGCTCTTCTGGCTACTCACGTTCCTGAAAGCAATCCATTAAAATTAACAGACATAATCACAATTAAGACTATCAGTATAAAAATATATTCTACGTATCGTGTAACGACAGACGTTCTTTCATAAAGACACTTGTCAAGATGGACTTGTGATACCCTGCCCAATTTTGTGCCTTGGTCGTAAAAATGGTTCACGAGTCTTCCATGCAGCAGTAGGTATTTTGAATATTTGCAGTTATTACAGATCTAATTCGAATGTTGTCAATATCAGTCAGCTAATATCAGTATGTAAAATTAACGCATCACATGCAGTAGCCAACATCATGAAATTGAAGCCAATCAATGATCGCCGACTCATATTCATCTCCGAGTTCTTACCTTTGTCTGTTTTGTGGAATGCATTTTTAGTACGCATTCGAATGAAATATGTAACGCAAAAGAACTAACGTAAACTTGTCGATCATAAAGACGATGGATAAGTGCCCATTTTCAGGTTCTCATGTAAACAGAGGTTTGTAAACGAGTGTACCTATAATGTTAACAAACCGCGACCACATACGCTCCTTGATTACAACCTCAGCAATACATTTTTCGATCCTGCAACAAACACACCATCTTTTAATGAAAGAAGTCGGTCGCTCGTGTTAACATTTTATAAACGACACCACACTATTCACCAACCATAGTTGACTGTTGAACGTTCGGAGTCAATTTTGTAGTTGAAAACTTTGTGGTTTAAAGGTTTACCCCGTAATTTATGCAAACTAAACTAATGCCATTATATAGGAACACTTTACCAATTTACCATAGTTATTCTATAAACTTTGACAAGTAAAGCTGATACGCTTAAGGTGTTGAGAAAATAATTTGTGCCAAAATAATGTTAATGGCTTCCCATTTTTGGTGATAATTAAATTGCAGCACTGGGTTTTGTAACCAAAACCATTTTAAATTTTCAGGAATGATAATAGCAGATTTAAGGCTTCCTATAATGAATGAATGCAAACAGAAAATACATTCTTTTAATTTATAGATTTGGGTACGATAGGACGACTCTTAGTATATTATCCGGTGTTCAGATGCTTTGTCATCGAAACACTATGGTCTTAGAAGAATTTTTGTAATTCGCATTCAAAAGTCCAAGAGAGGTCAGTTATATGATTGTCCTTAAAATACCTAATTTCTGCATATAATCTATACCGCATCTGAATTGTTAAGTTTACGCAGATATTTTATTTGCACGTCGGACGTCTCACGAGTGGCCGTGGATGCAAAAAGACACTGCAAATATTAATTAAGGCAGATAACTTGAGAAAAGTAGTGTTGCTGGACATTCCTTACTTCCATTCCAGCAATGAGAAATGCTTTGTACAATATATAATTGCGGACATCTCACCCCACAAAGGTACCTAAACGGTTTAAAATTTAACTAGTTATGTCAGTGTAATTTTAACGACGTCCCAATCACGAATGTAAGACATTTGCAAGATTAGAATAGCAAATTATTTTTTATTAACGGAGTGAGAAAAGAAAATTGTGGGTGAATATGGATTGAGCTTGTGAACATTTTGTATTCAGAAAGTCTCTCATCTGATTTTGGGCGTCTGCAAAATTGTCAAGTAAGCGGTGAGGAAATGTGCTTTATTAAAGACGTTGTGGATGTTAACGCTCCATCAAGCGTTCCATTTCCGAAGAAATCCGTGTCCATTGTGTTTGGTATGATTAATTTGCGGTAAACGGATGTGCATCCAAGCGGAAAATTTTCAGCTAAATTTAGCCAGACCGTAATTGTTGCCGTAAATATGTCATTTTGCATATAATGCAATAACTTTTATTTTGAATAAACTTTTCACATGCAAAAAATTTAAAACTGAATAGAACCGATTTCTTCCACCTTGTGTTTACTTTATTTCTATACATATTTTTGCAAATTTTACGCAAAGATTGCTGTTTTGAAAAAGTGTTTTCATAATGCATGACATAATAGCTAATAAAACGTTGTCAAAATTAATACAAATTGATATAGATTGCTATGAATTTGCAATCCTAAAAATTGTGTTATGGGTCAATTCGGAGACACTTGATCTAACCTTGACCACAAACTAATGAAACTGGTATATTAGGTTGGCCGTGATAATGTCGGTGTTTTCGTTGGTTGCAGTATACAAATAATCGGAGTATCTAAGTGTTTAAGCCTTTGTTGGAAAATTGGCGACAACAAATATTTTCCGAATTGAAGTCAAGGGAGATATAAAATGACAGTTTTATTTGATGTATTTACAAATTGTTTGCGTTTTGGCAACGAGACTTGTAAGTAAATGGATACCGGAGTTCCTACGTAGCGATTAGCTTGCTTCAAAGTCATTGCAAGCGGATGACAGATTAATTCTGGTGTTGTCGTTTCATGTATGATTTAGCACTCCAGCTCACTTCAAGTGCTGTAACTAACTTTTCTTGGCCAAATGCATCTACATAGCCGCCTGTTGGAAATATTGACAAAAAATAAAACAAGCAACTTATCAAGCAGTTTGCATTGGTTAATATAATGAGAACCAATTTAAATTATTACGTATTTAAATTTCCAAGGTAACATGCTTCCAGATTGCTTGACGAAGAAACACTACTCAGACCAGTGAGCAATTGAACCCTAATGTCCATAATCATAACGTTGATGTCACAAGCCACGTAAACGACGTTCCATTTTTTCAAAACGGAAACAGATATTTGAGACATAAGACAGTGGCATAAATTTTAGTTTGAAGCTACCGTTCACAGCGAGGATGGTGTTTTTATCCTTAAGGCCCAAGGCCCAAAGGAACAAATAGGTACATATTTGTTATGGTCATATGCTGCTTGTGAGTGAAGTTCCAAATGAGTGATCGAATGACATACGTAATGCATTTTTACATATCTTTACTGGAACTAGCTGCTGCAACAGCAACAAACTACTTACAAATCCGTTAATTATTTACTCTACAACGTAAAACTAATAAATTAAGTAATTAAATAATAATTAAATACTCAATGAAGAACTGAAGAACCGACAACTTGTTAACTATTTGCAATATCAATAATAATTAATCGTCTTGAGCCAAAATACTTTAGTGTTTGCGCAAGCAAAGCATGTCGAGTATCCAACAATGTCGTACCCCTACACAATTGCATTTAGCAACTGTAAAAAACGTTTTTTTTTGCATCCAGTTGAATTCACAATTTATACTTGCAGCTCATGTTGAACTTATTTTTTTGGGATTTCATCAAAAGCTCGCAAATGCAAATGTTTCATCTAAAAATAATGTGTTGCTACAATTTATAATTGTGTTTGCTAACCGATAATGAAACTGGAATCAAACAATGATTTCGCGGTTTGTTTTGATACGCAAAGAACCTAGTTAAGCGGATTTACAAGAAAAACTAGATGATACGTTCAGCGGTTTTCTTTCAAGTCTGCGCAATCATAATCTGCTGGTTTAAAAATATTTAAGAAAACTTTCACCAAGGAATTCTAATTTTGCAGGAAATTAGTTCGATTCGAGCGTCCACTGACGAAAATCTTGTTTCAGTTTCAATTAAAGGTTGGGTAAAGATGTGTAGTTTAGAATGCGTTGAATTACTTGTTTTAATAAAAACTGTTTTAGCTGAATCCATACCGCCTAAACTAAATACTACGGTAAGATAGAACATGTGATGTAACAGGTAAACCTGTTATACATATTTCAGTTCGTAGTAATGATTGATATGTACGTATGTATTTTGTTATGTTCAAACACGATATTTAACATTGAACCACCAGGCCATGGTTCGTGTTGGGTTCCCAGTTTACGCCATCGAATTGTGTATAATCTGGAAAAATTTGACATTTTTAGGATATTTTATATTAATTCTCAGAAATTTTAGCCCTTTTTTGGTGTTTTTCAGGGGTAATAAAATTTACAAAATTTTAGTTAGTGTTAAACCATCGTCCAATGGTTTATTGGAACTTTTATTTAATTTCATTTTAATTAATATTTAACCACCAGCAATGGTTCCCATTTTTTATTCAGTTTACACCATCTGATTGTGTATAACCTGGGTAATATTTGCACAATGTTTGATATTGATTTTGAGTAACTGGAATAACATTTATTTTGGTTCCTAAATTGTTCGTACTTCAGATTTTCCATGGTTTGTATATCTGAATACTGTATATCAGAATATTAAATGCGAAGTTCATTAAATGAATTTTGATTCTTTCAAAGATTAATCTAGTTTTAAAAATGTGGCAATTATTCTAGTCACAATAAATTACAGCTACTCGGATGAGATAATTAGACACCTAAATTGCAATCACCTTTTTTCAAAATTGTAACGGAATGTTCAGAAAAGCGTTACATTGTTCTGATTATTGGGGAAACTTTTCCGTAAATTGATATATTCAATTCAGGCCTATAATAGATTTACATTGCAACATTTGTGAAACATAGTCTCATATTAGAAAATGGACTGCAGCATTTCTCATTGTAGTAAACATCAATAACATGGAAATCTATTCCAGTCCATGAAGATGAAAATTTGTCCATGTTTATGCTCATGTTGTAAATAACATACCAAGTTGTTCCATAATTATTTACATTTGCAATCGTCATTTCTTGCGTATTAACTGCAGATATCAGCCCAGTTCCGGAGATTAGTAATTTTGGCTTGAACCAAAGGTGAGAAATAAGTCATCAGCAAAGTTCTGAAACTTGACTGCTGACGACGTGGTTTTGCATATTTGCATGGTATAAATTTCCCTTCGTTTCCAAGCCAATGAAAATAGGCAATGAGTTGCATCGTTTTCATTTTATATTTATTGCAAACCCTTCGTGCCTAAGACTTTGAGAGGAAGACGGATTGAAGACCTAGCTTTTCGTAAAATAATCCGTCAGCGCGAAAACAATGCTGTTGGTGTTCTACTAGTTCATTGACAGACACTTTAAAAATAGGAACAGATATGGTATAAATTGTTTTATAGTCCAGTGGTGCCTATTATCACATCTTATCATTTAAAGGCCGCAATTTGGTAATACTAAATACCGTTCCATTACTAACTTGAGGCAAAATTTGGTATATAGCTCTAAGTTGTGCGCAGGAATAACGTTTTCAACACATGTTGGTTGTATCCGGCCAGGCCATTTCGATCAACTCAAAGTCAAAGTTTCGAATCTGCGAATACATAGAGCATCGCGGGCCGCTGGTCGCTCCAAACGTGACTCCAGCAGTTGCTCGGTGGAAAATTTTATTTGACTGTTATATCATCATAAGGAGACTATCTTACGGAGACTCGCATCTAATGACATCAACTGAATGTTCTGAAGAAATACATTCCTGACACCACACGTTTCTCATACTGACTACTGACATTATAAACGTCTCCCGGTGAATACATTCTCCCGAGAGCAATAGTATCTGATGGAAAAATGTTCTCACGAATCAAAGATTTTCTCCCGGAGAAAAAACAACCTTATTTCCAAAAATTTATTCTGAGAAAAGTTGAGTTTTGACATCATGACTTTATCCTCTAGAAAACGAATTTGTTAAGCTATAAATATCTCCTGAAGACAACGTGAACATTTCGGTCATCACAATGTTCTCCTGTAGAGAAAATAGTCTTTATACATGCCAAGATTTCTCATGTGGGAAACTTATCATGACACAAACATTCTCTCCTGGAGAAAAAAACGATCTTGACGAGAAGATTTTCTCCCAGAGAAAATGCAGTAGCGATACGAAAATTGCCGCCAGGAAAAAATACGCTCCGGATGTCAAGATTTTCTACTGGGGAAAATACATTGCTGGCATCAATATATGATCCTGGAGAAAATACATTCCGACTCCGAAAATCTCTACTGAAGTGCTTGCCTGAGAAAATGCATTCATAATTCTAACAGTATGTTGTGTATTTGTTGTTACTATCATATAATAATACGTTAAATTTGCACAAATGTAAATTTTATCCTGTAGCAATTCTCCTCCGAAATTTTCACCGGCTCCCAATCAGCGTATCTGCGAATGTTTTTCTTGGACACAAGCATTTCTAGCAGCGTAACTAACCACAGCCAAGAAATGTACACACTATAAAGCGTGGCCAGAAATAAGGTTCCAACAAACCATCACATAATACACGTGTGTTGCATAATGTGTAATTGACCTCATCCGAATATCAAGACTTCAATATTTTTCTCATCGATATAAAATTGGTGTGCAAAAATGATAAAGAGCTAGGCGGGTCGGAATGGAAAAACTAGCACTTCCACATGGAATCGATAAGGGTAGCAACAAAAGAGTAAAGCGATTTATTAACAAAATGGTGACCTTACCACAACATTAATCACTATATAACATGAACATATTATTAAATTATGGAATAAAAGTAATAGTAGCCAATTGTTTTGACATTTTAACTGCTCAATCGCCGTATTCCATATGTTTCTAACCTGTGCAGAACTGATAGACACGACTTTTTGTCATTTCTAATGGCATATCGCCTCTTGATTTTTCGCAAGAGTTTGAGGTTTGCCGGCCGATGGAGATCAATTTACCACATCTTTCGACACGCCCGAGAAAAAGAGTTACAACTGGCGATTGTGTGGACCAATCCAGTTCCAGCGCTTCTTTTCAAAGCTAGGAAATAGGAAATCTTTCTTTTTTCTGTGGAATATTGATGATCAATGTTGATGAGATGACAAGTTAAAGGTCAAAGGTGAAGGTTGGAGCACAGAAAGCATTTGAAGAGGTTGCCAACGTCATGATACCAAACAATCATGTTGTTCGAAAGATTTGAGTTGAGGTCAGTCAGCTTTTGACGTGGCCGTTGTTACACGCTATCAAGCTTTTCCTCAATATGCCCGTATAGCTTATTCCATGTGGAAGTGCTAGTTTTACAATTAGGACTCGCCTAGATCTTTATCACTTCTGCATACTAATTTTAAATCGATGGTAAAAATATTGAAGTCTTGAGATTCGGATGAGGTCAATTACACATTTATGCATCCCACTTTTGCATTATTTGACGCTTCTTTAGAATCATAACCTTAGTTCTAGACAGCATGTACATCTAACCCTTTTAAAAATAATCCAGCATGTCCAGACGACGTTAAGGACGCCGAAGGGATGTAATTTAAAATCATATAAAAGTTACAGCTTGATTGAATCCTGGTCCATATAGAAGATTACAGCAAATCTCTTCAATAATATGTACCTGTCATGAACAGATATGCAAAATTCTGACCAATTTTTAGCCAGCTACATTGAATAGAAATGATTTCCAATTTATTATGATGCTCCCTTCTTAAAAGACGGTGAGAAGACAAAAATCCAAACATTTCAGCTATTTGTACAGCCAGAATATTAAGCAAGCAGAGAAGAGTTTATTAAACACTCTTAAAAAAGTCAGTACTTCTTTGGGAATATGGAATGCAGATAATACGTCTAAATTCACGGCTGGTAACAATCAATTTATTTATTGGGCTTTGATTTGCACGTAAAAATACATATTCGTCCAAGTGGCAAAATTTTATATAATGCAAAATGTAAATATTGATCACACAAAATTTGTTGAAAATGTATGTAATTTTGCGATTTATTGCATTCACACGTTTGGTCTATAATGCTACCACTCACGATCAGTAACCTTACAGATCGGCCACACGTCTCACGAGTACAAAATTAAGTTTTAGCACTATAATTGTCGCTACGACGTTCTTCTGGCTCATACTAATATTGGTCGAAAATGCCATTAGAAATCAATGGAACAAACACTTTTAACCCATGTTAAACTTTTTGTGTTCCCATTTTATACCAAAACAATTTCCCAAATTTCACACTGCAGCACTGAGTGATAATATGATTGAATATGTCACGTCTAAACTAGTAGAGGATAATACCGTAAATTCTAGCTCTGGCTGGTCTCTATTTATGGCAAGGGGTAACAGCGGAAAATTCAAGATTTTGGCAGGTCTCGATTTATGGCAGCCCCAACTTTTTGTTATGCATGTATCGTAAACTAAGGACTTACCATATATCTAAACTTAAGCCAGCAGCACCAAAATCATGATATTCAGTGAAAATTTGAGTTTTTAGTTATCTAAAAGCATATTTTGACCGATTTCTGTTAACATTCGACAGTATTTTGTCCAATATTTTCACAAAAGCTTTAAAAATAGAGAAAATTACATTAATTTTAGAAGTAAAAGATAACTGATCCTGGACATAATTTATTTTGAAGAAATTCTTGCAACTCTCTAATTATGGAAGGTCTTTTATTATTTTGGCAGGGCATATATCTCATTATGACTCTTCGTTTAACATCCAGCTTTATGATGCCTTTCTTTAAGTTTAAATATTCACTACCTAATGACGGAAAAGGTGACCTGAGATACTCCAAGCACGAAACCTGATGGTACAATAGACTGAATGGTTGCATTGCTATATTCACGACCATGTACATACAAACCACGAGATAAGTCTCTCCACAGATTTTCCATTGGATTTAAATCTGGACTTCGTGCTGGCAACTGCATAACTCGGTCCCTATTGGACTCCAGAAACTACATCCAATTGAATGGATCGGTACACTCTGTACAAAGTTATTAGAAACATAGTTGACTAATACTATCGGAAAATTCGAGTTCTCACTGAACATCAAGTATGCTAAAATTACACCTCAATTGGCACAAAAAATAGTTTTTCCTGAAAAACCATTACATTTCTCTCAAAAAAATTAAATGTATTAATTTTCCGGAAAAGTTGGCACTTTCCTGAAAATTAATAGATACTGGGAGCTTTTCATTAAGGTTTGGAGCCTATTAATGCTTTCCCATTAGATATTCTGCAACAAGTGTACCTAAAAACTCTACAAAAACCACTCGTCGCACCAAAATATTCCGCATGGCGTAGTAATGGTTCATTTGTTCATATCTTATATCGTTGTCAAGAATCCTCAAAGTACAAAAATCCACAATCAACAAATCCAAAAATTCAGAAGTTTCAAGAATGGTTGTTGAAAGTTTTCCGAAGTTACAAAGGCCTAACCTTAAATAAACGAACCTAGGATAAACATATCAAGCAATTCTATAAACAGTTTTATACATACCTTGGATACCTTGAATCACTCACCAAAGTTTTAATATTTCCATTGTCATTCCATCTAGTAAGTTGAGTTTTCCGATTTGTCTGTACATTTTGTCAATGACGCTGAACTGTTCGCCGATGACATTCCGAATGGACACCTGTAACAATTTCATTTTTTCTATAATACAAATTCTATAATAAAACTCTATAATACAGCTACTAGTAACATCCCGTCGTAGTGATTAAATCTTGCAAGTTGGCCTAACACCTTGGTTACCTGTAAATAGCGGATATAAAGTAACATCATAAATTATGCATCTAATACAAATTTCTCATTCTACGAGTTTAAGTATTTACATCAGGAGTAGTTACCAAGTAGGTATATATAAGCCAAATTCTGTTCCGAGTCAAAATGTCCGACACGAGGTACCAGATACAGAATATATCTGTAATATTAATACATATGTGATTGAATAACCTTGCCGCCGCACCGATAAAGATGACGGTAAGTCGAAGCAATTGGAAGAAGAGATCGTTTCGATAAAGAATAAGTAGGTAAAATTGCCACAAATTGAAGAATTGTTCATTCCAAGAGAATTCAGTAAATTTTATATTGTTTAATTACTCAAAAAATTAAGTTGTAATTCGGTAGATTTATTGACAAAAGTGTCATAACATTAGAAAGTTAAAACAGTGTACATCTTTGTAATGAAATGATAAACAGGTATCCGCTCATCTTATTTGTTGAAGGGTAACCAAAAGCTCGGAGTGGATAAAATTGTAATTCTACCGTTTCTATGCAAAATTTAATGTCAACTAAAACTTTCTGCAATTATAGAAAGTTTTAATTCGCGCTTGGTTCTTACAGAAAAATAAGCCTTCTGAAACACATTAAAAGATAAAAGGTGTCACTCAGATTCGAGCGCTACGGAGAACACAATCTACATCGAATCCTGAAGATGGAAATACGTAGAGGTTCAATCTTGTGCAAATAAATACCCGCAAAAGCGGGTAAATGTTAATGTGGGCTTGTTAATCACACAGAGTGGCACTCTGAGAGTGCAACATACAGGAGACATTCCCAACTCTCACGATACAGTACAATGGCAATAGTAGGAAATAGTTAACTGGTTAAAATGTTTATAAAATAAAACAAAACCTGTTCTGACAGAAGTAACACTTGACAACAATCGCTTCGAAATGAGGATGTTCTGTGACAGGAAAAATAAAGACCTATAATACCGTTCTACTCTTGCAATAAAGTAAACGTATTGATGAAACTATTATTTTCACCATTTGTATTTTGTCACCAAAATTACAAATTTCATAAAAAAATATTATTTTCCTTGTGAGCAGGTTGGGTGGTTTTAAATAATTACAACTTGCGATGACAATAGCTAAACCAGCAATTCCAATGGCTAATTACGCCCATCAATGAAAAATATACCTACGGGTTTTTAAAAAATTCTCATCGTACCAAAATAATAATAACGACGTCACAATTCCTCATTTGTTAAATATCCGCTAGGCTTCAAATAGGAAATTGTATTATCTTTACGGTTAAGAACAGTTAGACACTAGTGGGTTGACATTTAATAGCAATATGTGCGGAATCAATGTCTGCATCATTTGCGTTTATATGCATTTTCTTTATATTGCATTAAAGATGAATAAATGAATTGAACCACGTGAAGTCGTGCTCATGCTTAAACGCGGTGTATTCGGTCAACTAGAGTTTGTAAATTGTTTAAGAGATTTCGCTTGATAACTACTTCGCGCGTAAATGCAATGTTTTCGGTGGGATAGGATTACAATGGAAAACGAAATTTATTTAACTCCTACATACATCATAAGGGCCACAGAAATCAAACCAGTACGAAACACTTTCCATTTCCGAAAATATTTTAAATTTCCGGTACCTGTTTGTAATTTAAGCGGCCCATAGTTCATTGGAGAAACTGTGGACACAAATGTTACCAACCAATTTGCTGACAACAATCTGTACGGACTGTCAGTTTATCCATTATTCGTAATGAAGTTCCAATGCATACCACAAATGGACATATTCATGAAGCCAATAACCTGCATCCATTATTTATGTCCAAAACACTGCTGTTTCTAAGAGTGACGTTTGAATCATGCACAGAGTATTTCTTTGACCAAAAGTCTTAAATAAAAATTGGACTTTCATTACTTTAGGCAGCGAAAAGTTTATTTCAATGCAGTCAGATCCAAAAATCATCAGTTTGGTTGAATTACAGTGGCCCAAGCTATATGCTTCCACTATTCGGTAACAACAATTGTGTCGTCATTTAGGGCAACGTCAAATTTAAATTGATTATAACCGTCTGTTCTATCCGGCGAGCTCCAATCATTTTTGTAGCAATATAATCACAATGATTAACGACGTCGTACGTCTTCTTTGAGTTATGACATCTAATGGTGATCAGAAGTAAATTATTTTAAAATGCAGGGCTGGTGCATTGATCAGTGGGCATTGTACAATTAGAGAAAACATGTATATTATTGGATGCGTTTTTAAATAATCGGTCCCGACTATGTATCTCATTGTGGTTCGAAGTCACTAATCTGTAGTGTTTTTATTTTTTGATCGTGAGGTCATTAGCAATAGATGCTGACAGTGATCGAAGGAGGTGGTATTGAATCGCAGTAAAATCATAGGAATATAGCAAATCAACATGAAAGGAAATCTCCTTTTGGCCAATACGAATAGTGATACTTAAACGTACGAGCCAAAGTGAAGTCAAGCCAACATGATGATGTATTCGTATTATCTCAGATCGCAGTTTTGCCTAGGTAATTATATTTTCAAAAGTGACATCAAGCACTATTCACAATTACTTTCAACTTGAATTAATCTCCACGCGATAGTAATTTGATGATAATCACCTTTGTTACAATAATTGGTTGAGGTATTGTTACCTATTGTAATACCGTACAAATCACTCACAAAAGTAAATTCGTGAGATGCTATAGTGAAACATGAAGAATATTTATAGATTGTACTTTTGTGGAATGATGCTATGAAATTCTTTTAAATACGGTCGCGTTGTTACTTTCAGTTCGGGTCTAAAAGATCGAATCATCAAACCCGATGTTGTTATTTGTATTTACAGCATTCATAAAAGCAGGCATATTAATATCACCTCAAACAGTAATGTCGACGTGGTTATTGACCGTCAATCATTATGTGACACAGGAAAGCAAATTTTCACAATAATTCTATAGAGAATTTGTATGGATAATTGACCACAACAAAAACATGGTATAAATTGGTTTGTGCGCACTCTCTTTTCTCAATTGCAAATATCCCCAAAACCAAAAATCCCCAAAACCAAAAATCCCCAAAACCAAAAATCCCCAAAACCAAAAATCCCCAAAACCAAAAATCCCCAAAACCAAAAATCTCTAAAACAAAAATCCCCAAGTCCGATAATCCCAAAGTACAAAATATAGAAAATTGTTGTTAGAAGTGTTTGGTATACCTATTCGTTTAGGTTAGGTCAAGCTAGGTTAGGTAAGGTTAGGTACTCGAAAACATGGGCAACGTTCAACATCCGTTTTTGAAAATTGGGGATTGCTGGATTTGGGGATTATTGATACCGTCCTTAATTAATGTGAGTTTTGTACCTTACTCGACCTACCAAATTTCTAGACAAATTAATAAATTTAAAATATTTTAATGTGCTAGCAAAAATTCAATCCTACGGGAAAGCGCGGTTTGAGGAACAACAGTGACTTCAACCGTACGTTAACATTTTGCCTGGTATTTGTGTCGTCCAACCTGAATGGGAAATTTTGAAAGCAAAGTATACCTACCGTACCGCCCTCCTATTATTCCCAATGCCAATTTCTGGAAGCTACTGCAATTATACTGATTATCAGATAATAATTCAGTAGAATTTACGAGTTTGTTTGAAAAACCAAAAACTCAACAAACAACATACGCCCTACATACCTAATATAAATTATAATTTCAAAGGCATGAAATTTCAAACATCTACATTCAACCCCCACAGAATGAAATGTATAATAATCTGCGAAAATTTGTTTCTTCTGCATGAATAATTACAAGTTACAATCAGAACACCCATTGCCAAAAAATTAATTCTGTGATCCTGATAATCGCTGAATTCGTATAAAGTTCTTGGCTACGTTTTACGTTTCATTTTGCACGTTGTCCATGTCAGTAAAAAGTACTGCTAAAATCTTAGCTGTTGTAGATTGTATGGAGTGATTGATTGTACAGCAGATGTTCGTTTAAGTTTACGCCGCGATTCCAATTATATTGGTAAGTGATCTAGCAGTACTATCATTAAACGAAAGCCCTAAATGGACTCTCGGCGCACTTCATTTATAGTATAATCCGTTGTAGTCAATGAAATTAGAAAACGTCAAATTGAATAAAACGGATTTTTGCCGCATTATAATAACTTTATTTCACGACATAATTTTGCAAATGATACATATATTTTGCTGTTTTCAAGACAGGTTTTAATAATTCACGGTCTAATGAATAACAAAACGTTGTCGAAATTATTACAAATTGATTTACATTGCTATAACTTTACTTAACAGAATACAATATGTTTAAACAAGTCCTTTCTTTCTTTCTTTCCTTAAAATCATCACTTCGTCACTTTTAGACACTGTTAAATGGGTGCCTCACGACCAAACTGCGGGCAATATGCAATTTTAAGACAAAGCAATACGAATCCTAAAAAATGTGTTTTGCGTCAATTCGGAGTCACATAATCTAACTACGACCACAGACGATTAAGACATGCATATTAGATTAAGCAGCGTGGGTACAGGAAGTTGGTAAGGTTGTTGACGATGATGGATTTAACACGAAATATACATTTTGTCGGAGAATCCAAGTGTTTGTTGGATTGTAGGACAATTTCCTGTAACAAATGTTTTCTGAATTGAAGCTAAGGGAGAAATAAAATGAGAGTTTGCTTAATGTAGTGTATGTAAATGTATTAAAAAGTATTTGTTCTTTGGTAACGCGATCAGCAAGTAAATGCATACAATAGTAACTACCCAGCGATTAACTTGTTTCAAATAATTACAAGCATGTAACATTTAGATTTTGGTTTCTGTTTGATTTAGAGTTTAAAACTCTGGCTATCTGCACGTGTGGAGCTAACTGTTCTTGGCCAAATGCATTGACATAATGTTGGAAATATTTAGAAAATAATAAAACAAGCAGCAGATCAGAAATTGGGTATAGGTAAATATAATGAATAATTTATTACGTATTTAAAGTTGCAAGGCGAAATATTTTCCGAACATGTAGAGGAGCAAAACTTCTCTGATACCATATGCATGTTACCTATTTTCCATAATTAGAAACTTAATGCCAATAGCCATTTCTACGACGTTCCATCCATTCAAAACAGAAACCGATGTTTGAAAGATAAGGCAATGGCATCAATTTAATTTGTTGCTACCGTACACATTGAGGATGGATGATGTTTTTATCCTTAAGGCACAAAAGAACAAATGGCACATATTAGTAATGGTGCTATTGTGTGAAGCTTTAAATCAGTTGTCGAATGACGTACGGAATGTACTTTTTACATATCTGTATTGGAAGTAGTTGGAATAATTTACTATTTACACAACCGGAGGTTGTTTATTATACAATGTAAAAAATAATAATTTAAATAATTAAATAATGCATAAAAAACCAATGAACCTAGAACTTGTTAACGAACAGCAACATCAATTATAACTAATCGTCTTGACCCAAACCAAACTTCAATGTTTGCGCACGCAAAGTAATTCGCATATTGAAGAAATGTCGGTTCCCAGTCAATAAACAGTTCACAACTGTAACAATATTCACTTTGCGATGCAAAGTTTCCATAGAGTTGAATTCGCAATTTTGACGTGCAGCTCAGGTCAAAGAAATTTTCAGATTAAATCATGCTTGTTGAAACATTTTTCGCGTAGCGTAGATATTATTATGTTTGCTCAAGGGTCAGATCTATCTATATAAAGAGGTTACAGAAGTAGAATCAATTCTTCAATTATATGTTTCAGTCAAATGGCCACATTATTCGACTTGTAAAACATTTCAAGGGATAAAATTATGCGATGCCAAGAATTGCGGTCACGTGATAGAAATACTGTGGAACGCGGAAAATATTGAAGCCCCGGTTCAGTATCTTTGTGCTGAGTAGACAATTTTCACTGGTATCTATTTTCAGTGTCTGACATTTTAGTCCTTTTCTTCTTTCGTTCTTACTAATGCCCAGGGTTAAGGGGTATAAATGCCATATCAGGTATCATACGGGTATTAATCTATGGTTATAACTTCAGATGTTTGCTTTGGCTCATATATCTGAATACGGTGTATCAGAATACTGAAATTCAAAATTCATCAATGGTGTATCGTGTTATTCACGAAATGGTATCTACTTTCCAATTACAAGTCGATGGATAAATGAAATGACAATTTTTGATTCCATCATATATTAATCTAGTAATCAATATGTTCCAGGCGGAATAAATTACAACCATCCGAATAAGATAATTAGTCACTTAAAATCAGTCTTAATCACCGTGTTTCAAATTTGTAAAGAAAGTGAGGTAAAAGAGTTACGTTATTCGGATTCCTGGGAGAAACATTACCGTAAATGATTAAATTAAGCCCATGATTTGATTTAGGTTACACTATCTGTGAAACCTAGTCTCATTTGAGAAAATGAACTGCAGCATTTGCCATAGCAGTAAATACCCACAACATGAAAATCAATTCGAATCAAATAGAATGAACATGATAGATTTGCATTTTGTTTAGTAATTATGTTATTATAAGCTAGTCGCTCCTTTTTAAATCACGCCATCGGATGGTTAAATACAAGGAAATGGAAAAATCGAGTTTTATGGGCCATGCAATTTTTTTAGTTTGCATTTTGTAATGATAGTGACGCAAGCGAAGCCGCAATATTGAATAAAATGGACTGAAATCACTGTAACAATTTATTAGAAAGTAGATATTACTTATTTTCGACTACCAAACGAGGTTGAGTTATATTAACGCATTGGTAGAGGTTCCAATTGCCATTTGATCGTTTTAAAAATGATTTATTTAAGAAGATATAAACGAATTCTTATCCCTATTTTGTTAGCAGATTACGCATACATCCTGTATGTTTTCGTAAATATTGACCTCGCAGGAACTTCTATGTACATATTTGTAATTGAGAGATTAATTTCATTCATAAGTTTTTTTACAAAATTTCCACGTCAATAAACCTTGGCAACAAGGCCGTCTGTGAATTATAAAAACCGGGTTGGCCACAAAAGTATACAGTAGGACGCTCTAATGTCTCACATGTAAATTAAATAAACACTCGACTAGTTAAAAATAATCGCAATTATCGTTTCTTGCAGACAAGGTATACCGTTGTTCGCCACACGCTAAGGCTGCGTCAATTGGAGAACTAACTGTTGTGAAAATAATTCGGTGTACATAGATAACTTTATGGACGTCGCAATTATTATTTTTAAGTATAAATTTTAGTGCTCAATTAAGCCTGAATCTCGAATGAAAATTCCAGCAAATTACGATAATAATTATAATCTTTTGATGCCTAGGTTTGTAACACTGACAAAGTTTCAGCGAGTTGCATCGAATGAAATGAAATCCAGTTAGATCTTGTGCTTTATTATAAAAAAAGGTGAGAAGTGGAAAATCGGAAGTGAAAGCTTGACAACAAACGAGCTAATCGCCATAACGAATATATTTATAGCATATTAACCACGCAGAACATATTTTACTAAAACACTCTTGGAAAAGTCAGCACTTCTTTGGGTATATCGTTTACAGAAAAAACAAAGCTGGCAACAAGCAGCTTATTGATTTGTTGGGTTTTAATTAGAATTTATGTATAAGATATATAAATAGCCATCCAAATGGCAAAATTACCGCATAGTGTTTCTTGAAAATATTTGCAATTTTGGAATTTATTGCATTCCCACATTTGCTCCTTAACACTTCCACTCATAATCAGACGCATCACAAAAATCTAAGAACCATATAAACAATCTTGGGAACCAAAATAATAGATTGACCGCCCTACTAGAGCATTTTAATATTTCCTTAATATATGATTAACAAATCAGCAGAAGCAGCATTAGAAGAAGCACATTTAAACCTATAATAGAAGGTTGGCGTATCGACAAAATTGGAATAACTTTTGGCTACATTTCAATCCTACACAAACTAGTGGAGTTAGGTTCAGAATATGAACCTCATAACAAATCATGAAATAGCCATTTAACATTTAATTCGTTTTAAATTGTGTCCACGGTTGTTTTTACAGCAGAATCAGAACCAATTCCACATTAACGTCCAAAGTTTTGCAAGCCAGGATACTTGCCAAGCAATATGTTAATATAGTTAAAATGCAAGCCTTGTTTTGTGTGCACATTTCAGCAGAGAGTAACCAAAATCTATCACTAACTACCGAAAATACTGAAAAGTTTACTGTAACTAAAGCTTCATAAAAACGTTTTGGCATACGACAATATGCATAATGACATCACAATTCTTCATTAGTTGAATCTATACGTAGAAACTCAATTAAACAATTTTATCCTGAAGGTTGCCGACTGAGAAGTGTATTTCATACATTTATTCAGAAATATTAAAAACGCCATTCTTCATTTCATTATTTATAAGTTTCAGTAACTACCACTTTTAAGCTGAGGAGCAAAATTAGTCACCAAAGGGAACAAGATTATTCAGTACCTCATCCATCGTGAGCGAACTACAGGGCCGACGTCGGGAAATTAACACAGACAAGAATTCCGGTAACAAACAGACCGTTGACCGTAACTGAATGCTGGGGATAGATCCAACTTAACAAATTTTGGAAGAAACGTAAGTTTTTCTCGAGACGAGTATTTGATTTACCGTTAGTAGTACCTCCCGAGCTAACAGCAAAGATGTCCACACCACGTAACTATATTAAAGCTTACATATTCTTACAATGATTTACAACTGTTTCGGGAAGCGTTCTCATGTCAGATTTTTGTTAACAATGCAACATATTAAATGTTTCCGACTTAACTTTCTTCTCTTAGACTAACTAAAACCAGATAACACAGAATTTATAATCACCTGTTCATACAGTATTCTCAGTGACAAGCGGGATCATTACATTGTCGTCATGCGACATCAATCTGCAAAAGCAACAACCACTAAATCAATAAAGTTGTCATCAGGTCAAACCATTGTAACATTCGTGCATAATCTATTACTCATGCCTACAAACATTCCGGAAAAACGATACACAAAATATCTCGACTTGCAATTCAATTTCGACCGCTGCACATAAATATCACGACTTGTAAATTCGCGTAGAAACATTGCATTTATCTTTACCAGCAACGTCAACATTCAACCAACCCGGGAGAAAAAAACGCAACCTAGGTAACCAGTATAATCAATTTTTTGAACGAAAACAATTTAGCGGCGTGGCAAGTTTTGATACACTCCAGATATCATATTGATGATATGGGCAAGATACGGTTATTTTAATTTTTCCGCAGAAGGGCTTTCGGAAAACGAAAACTGGGCGCCTGCGTTGATTAAATTTATATTTATTGGATTCTGTCCATTTCTATTGGATCTTGCTAAACATGAATAAGGTAAATCGCGAATCACATGGAGAGGCACATGGTGCTATTTGAAAAATTATATTCGTTGCAGCTGAGCTAAAAATTTAATTATGAAGTAAGTTCGGGAGAGACTGTCCCGTAAAACAATTGAACAGGTATGGTATACGTATACATCAATGTATTGCATTTTTAGTTAGGTTTTGTAATTCAGTAACGTGCGCAACAGAGAAAAAATATGCCGAAACTAACATGCGTCAGACAAAGTGATAATCTTTGGGAACTAAAACAAACTGTAATATGGATTTGCTAATCATACAGAAAGCAATGTACTAAAATCATTACAAATTCTTAAGAAACGGATCTTCAATTCAAAACATAACAATTCAATTGCAATAGAAGTTAACAGTTAATTAGAGTCGAAGATTTCCTTTTTCTGTTAAAATACTAAACATTCAGCTCACAAAGTTTTGTGAATTTTGTTGATTTAAATAAACGGCTAATCCAAAAACATCATTTCGTTTGACATGTAAATAACACTGCTCGTAGGATAATGTTACGCAGTTCAATCTTCAAGCTTAACGGTTCCATTACCATTCGTTGCTACGGACGAATATGAGTTTTGGAATGGTTTGGTGGGCTACTTGATATCGTCTAAGCAAATATACTACGGAAACATTTTGATATTGACGAAACGAATACTTTTGCTATCCGAGACACAGCTTTTGTACAACCTATAACTAAGGTAAGCAAATTTAGGCACGAAAATGCAATTATCGGCGTCACATAATTGGCGATGACATCAAACTAAACTCATATCAGAACTTAAATTAACGTGACAATAACTTGTGACGAACATTCTAGTGCTAGTAGTTGCATTTAAGAAACTATTTTAGATACGAAATTCATCACCACGTCAATTTAGGCAATGTATGTCCATAAATATTAATGTACAAATGAATCGGAAAAAACAATGTGCTGTTCCTTTATCTAACACAAATCTTGGATAACTGACATTCTTCAGGTAAATAATCTTGTTCTATGTCGCGTCATAGGCACGTTAATGGCAGCTACATTGTATGGCAGTCCAATCCTTGCATCTTGGCATTCTACATAACCATCAAGTTTTCCGTAATGTATTATTTGTAACGACTGAACCTTTCATTTAAAAAAATTAAATTTACTTTATGTCGTGAAGAAATTCACTAATGCAGTAAAAGGGCCAAATCTTGTTGCATAAGATTTTACAACAGTTAAGTTTGGTAAAACATTTTGTGAATCCAATTGCTTTGTTTGACCACACGATTTCTTCATAGACAAATAAATTACTATAGGTATTCATGTTGAAGTAATTACATTTTTATCTTCAGTTGTTGCCAACAAACAAATCTGGACTAACATATGCGAATAATCTAAGATTTCAAAAATCCTACTTTGTGTTAAAATATTGTTTGTGTCGTTGCAATTAAATAAATTTTCGAGAGTCGGATACAATCGCTGCAGAAGTACTGTTGAAGAAGTAAATAATCTTGCTTTAAAATGCTGGAGTCTTTGAGTCAACATGCTGTCCTTTACGTCCAACAGTTACAACTTTGCATAAATACAAAGCGGTACAATATTCACTGGTCCATTGGATGGGATGAGACGGAGGAGAAAGCGAAATTAAATTCTGCAGCATTTGTTTAGGAAATGCTGAGCTGTTTCCTGGGACAAGGGATTGTTGCAGGTAGGAGTAGCGTTGCAATTGAATGTTTTTCATTGAACTGATAAAAAGAATTGACGATTGTCTAAGTAAACTCATGGTTGTTATTGAAACTGTGAACTTATGAAACAAAAGTAATGTGATAACTCGTGTATAATTTAGTTTCTTCACTACATTCCAAACCACACATTTTAATGAGACGTTATTTATATTTGATGCTTTTCAATTAATAATTATGATTAAAAAACCAATATTTAAAATCAAGATAATCAATGCCGTCACCGCCAAAAAAATATCTGCATGATCTGAGGCCAGCTTACGAAATCATAAACCGTGTTCACTATTGTTGTCAAGTCAGAGTTGCATCCACATTATCAATTCCTGCGAATTTTTATAATTACAGATACAAGTACATAATTCTGCCAACGCGTTGCATAAAAATCGGCACTATTCCACAGATTGAAAGTGCTCTCCATATGTTGCTCCATTCTCGCAGTTTGGCTACCACTGGAATGTTTCTTTATATGTAGTAGAATCATGGCTCATGATCATCAACGAGATGAAGGTCAGTTATACTAAATTGGGAAAACGTATATGCTCATATTACCAAGCACACATCTTTTCCCGGAAAAATTCAATATAAATGCTGTCACCTGGCGATTATCGATGAAAGAAGATAAATGCCACAGAATTTTTCCTACACTACTTTTACTTGTCAGCAATTTGACGAACAATTTAGTAATCGATATACACAATGCTCCCGTATGCACTTGCATTTTGAGAATATTTTATTTCCAAGCAGTCCGTAAATGCTAGTACAAACATAACCTTTGAAATTTTAATGTATTGTACGAAAAATAAAATAGCTGACACGATGTTGATGGTGTATTAATCCGAATCCGCAATATTTGGGCACGCGAAAAGGACTCATATTATAGAGATTAGTGTCGACGCTTTTCCGATGATGAGGTTCAGTAATGTACCCAGTCACGTGATGCAGGAAGCGTCACGAAGAACCTTGTTAATACTAAACACACAGTATTTATAGAGAATTGCTAATTAGAAAACGAAAATCCATTCTAAGCTAATGTAAAAATGTTAAACTTGCTTGATAAGAAAATACAAACTTCTGCAATTCATAGTAAGAAGGTGAATCAATTCATATTGATGAATAATATGCTTGTGTGCAATTTCAATTTTCTCTGATGATGGGCGTCGATTGTTAGAATTATACTTATAATAGTAGATCTGTGATAATTAAGCCCTTCAACTAACTATTGAGATATTCATGTGTGCTGAGTGCTGACAGCGCAGTTATTCGAGCGAGCAGTTAACACGAACAACGTAAATTATCAATTGCTTTTGCTGTCAGTCCTAGCCACACGTATACTTAACATATGATATAAAATTCAGAACTTCTCAGTTCGTGCGACGCAATTAAAGTACGTGGAAAAAAGGGAGTAGAAAACAAGACAGCTAAATGGGCTCTTGGGAATAATTAATCTCTTTAGAGTGGAAAGCTATGTCTTATTTTTTTAAACTAAATTATTACGGCTTGGAAAGTAGTGGTGTAGATTTGAAGCATTTCTTAAGATTATTAAGGAATCGAAAGCCAAAATTGGAAATACTGGCATTATCAGCCGTCAAAACTCGTCATAAAAGCAAATAAACTCAAGACAAGCTAACTACGACTTGTCCATTAATAAAAAGTTGACTGTAAGACCGTTTGCAAAATCAATACAATTCAAGGGTGTCAGAGCATCCACGTAGTTTACTGATCCAAAGCGCACTTTTATATTGGGACAGCTCCGGTAGAACTTACGCTTCCAGCGCTCCTCTCGCTTCAACAAAGTCCCTGATCCCCACTTGATAACCAAATCCGCCCGCAGCTGCCCAAATGTTTCCACACAGCAAGTAAAGAGTTTTGCCATTCCTCCCAAAAAAATGCAAACAATGATGGTACAGTAGAGATACATTAGACCATAGTTTGCCAGCAAGGCAATATTTTCACTGGCGTCAGGCAGTGCCTTGACAACCACTGTTGAGCTGAAAGATATGCAGACGGTGCAAACGCAAATGACCCAAGTCATCTGAACACCCTGCTGGATCTTGTTCATGAGAATGGCCAAAACCTGAATAGTCCTGAATTGTTTTGCGGTTACGAAGAAAGGGGTATCCGGTTGTGTCGTAGTTCCAAGGAACCTATGAACAAATCATAATACAGTTTAAGTAATGCTGATCAATTATGAGCTGATATGATCTACCATTTTGACGCAACGTACCTTTTAATACAACTCCGAAGGCTCGCAACACACATCACGTTTAATCCAGCACCCGTGAATGCAAGAGTACTGAGTCCAATTGCCCACTCCCATGCGTTTGCTATCATCAATGCTGATTTTATTACAATGCCAGCTAATTTAATAACCAAGAAGACGATTGGATACTCTTGGGAGTCGACTGACCACTCGCTGCACTCTGGAAGTAACCAGTATCCCACCAAGGAAAGTTTGCAAGGGTTTCTCCAATGCAGTAAAACTGAGAATGCGATCGGAATTGAATACACAGCCGAAATTGTGGAGAAACAAAAGCACACAGAAAGGAGCTGAAACGTGTTGGATTTATTTTTCTGCTGTTGGGCGGTAGTGTTATTGTACGTTGAATGAAACTTGACCAGTCCATTGATGTACAAACAAATCTCGTTTGCGGACCAAATACAACTCCAGATTATGAAATGTTGTGCTCCGAAACAAAGAGCTGTGAAAATGTACGTTATCAGCTCTTCGAATGGGAAGTTTGAAAGGGTTCCCTTGGCGATACTCCAGATTCCTTGAGCGATGTAAACGGTTTCACAGAGACCTTGAAGAGCAATTCTCCGTAGAACCACTTTACGAGGTCTTGTTAAACTCAACCTCTGGCTGGTTGTGTCCCAGTGAAACAGAATACTTTTAAATGACTCTGGCATGCCGCATATTTTTGCGAATAAGCCTGGATACTGCTCGATCATATTTGTGCAGACAATGCCGAGTGCGCAAACGGATTACCAAATGATGTAATTTAAGATTGTTTCAGTTGTTTTCAAATGGCCAAAATATGTGTTTTTAGTCAAGGTAAAGCGCTACTTTCAGTATTTGTTTGGCAACAAAACTTTTGTATACGGTACATATGCGTCCGAAAGAGATTATTGGGTTTTGGTGACGAGAAGAACGCTCGATAGAAGCTAAAAGCAAACAGTTTGTAATAAGACTATGGCGTGAGTTTGACATTAGGTTCGACAATTTCATTCCAGACAGTCATTAATTGCTAACTACGCTAACTCTAAGAAAAATACTTGTTTATTGAAGACAATAAGACAACTCAGGCAGGCTGTCGCGGTTCATCGTAAATATTTCAGCCAGTGTTATATGATTGGGCACAACAACTGACATATGACGAAGTATCTGTTCCATTGCGAATCAAATCGTAGTCAACTCAACAAAAGAAATATCCAATTCATTTGAACGGTTTTACTTGAAATATGATACTATAAGCAGTTTGTGAGATGCTCTGATATGGACGAATGTTCGCAATATTTGAATTCATGAAGGATTAATAATAATCGATTTTTTACCAAAGCAGTAAATTAAAAATTATTGTCCGAATAAACACGAAAATCAAAACTCCATATACTTTGCATTAACAATGTGTTGTTTTCATCGAGCTTCCACATGTTTTAACGAATTTGATTTAAAATCCAACTTTTTGATTAGTTTGTTTCGTGAACATTTCGCGCACAGAGGAGCACCAAGGGAATCATATGAAAGAAACCACAGTGAAGTTCTCAGAGCTGTTCATTCACTTACTCCAAAGTTGGAAAACGGCGTTGCTTTCAACATCACATTTATATGACGCGAAAATAGTAACGTTTTTGATGACGTAGGCGAGTCTCAAGGTTCCCCAATACCCAACACCAAACTCGATAACTACAGTAGAAAAAGCTATTTACGGTATCAATGAACATTAAACTAATGTGAAATACTTGTCATGATAGGTGACAATTGTCACTAGTGGTAATGTACATACATAAGACCTGTTTGATAGAATAAGTACTTTTCATCGCAAGGCGGATGGAATTATCTGCCATAACTGATATATGCTTGAAGTATGTGCTATAAATATTAAATGTTTTTAGTTCATTGCTACTGCTACAAAAACCCGAATGCATTGCAACCTAATGTTTAGACGTCAATGTTGATGATCGAAAACGTTAACTGCTGCTGCAATTTGTTACAATAACCTGAAGAGCATTAAAAGATGTTGACACTCAATGACAACATTAACAGTTAACGTTATTAGCAGTAATGAATATTAAGCTAATGTAAAGCAATTGCGCTAAAATGTAATAAGCATGCACCATAAAATTCCCAGTAATAAGTCACTTATCAGAGAAGGAGCTTGTGAGATTTTCATGACATTATTTTGTGAAAGATGAAGAATGATGGCCGGCAGACTACTGACCATATTCAAGCAAATGAAGTAGTTTGCAATGTTGCATTCAGATATACATAGGTGCCCACAATTTTTATTAGCTTACCGATCCACACATTTTTCTGGTCATTGTTGTCTCATTATCTTTATACACGGTTAGAATATATGCACCTAAAATGTATTAAAGAACCTCATTGCTTTAGCATAAATTGAATTCGGCTAATGTATGCCAATGTTCAGGCACGAAACCAGAATGATTAAGTAAATAATAAATAAGTTTCCACACGCGACAAAGAGAATTAACCGATAGTGGTGCTCTCGATATGAAACGTATCTCAAAATTTATAAGTAAACAAGTAACAAATATTGCAAAGCGATATTTGGTAAATGTCAAAATTCGTGATAAGGCTGTCATATTCTGGATGGAAATTCTGTACAATTCATGTCCATTTCTGACTTGCGTAGTCCATGATTAGAATTTTTTCAACAACACCGGGCATTACTTACTCCGAGTTGGCAATGAGTAAACACTGAGTTATGAAACCCACGTACAGATACCGTGGCTAAATAGAAATAAAAAATGTAACATTCAAATCCCTACATGACGGATCATGTAAAGTACTATATGTGGTTTTACCTGAAGTACTACCTGTTTGTCGCTTTTGTAAAGAAAATGTCTTATGTTGAAATGCCACGGGATGGATGTAAAGCAGAAGCTATTGATATTAGCCGGGGAAAACCGGAACATATAACAATTGTAATTTATTTATATTTGTAATCCGCGTCTCGTTTCACCTGCAAGATTGTTATCAAACCAATTCCACAAAAAAGTAGTTATGGCTCGAACATAAGCAACGAAAAGAGTTCCAGGCAACATTTTGGAACTTGGCTGCTGTCGACAGGGACTTTGCATATTTGCATAAAATAAATTTTCAATGCTCTCCAAGTGTGACAAACTTACAAACATGAATCACACAGGAAACAAAAAATTAGTGGCTTCGTTTCAATTTAAACTTTTGTGCGGTTGTGAGTGTCTAGTGCAAAATATTTCGAGTGGAAGGCTGAATATGAACCTTGCTTGCAATAAATAATGCCTCGGTGTGAAAACAATGTTGGTGGCCTTCTAGTTGTTCATTCGCAGGAACTTTAAAAATGGCAGCAGATCTGCAATGAATCCTCCTGTAGAAGTGGTGCATTTAATCGTACCAATTATTTGGGCGCCACAATTTTAAAATACTAAACGCCCTTCCCTCCCTTTACTAACTTGTGGCAAGAATTGGTATACATCGCCATTGGTATGTAGCGCCATCCACATCCTTAACATTTTAACACATATTAGTGACTGCATTATTATAAGCTAGTCGCTCCTTTTGAGTTCACGGCCTTGGATGTTTAAAATGAGTGGAAATTGAAGATTTTAAATGGAGTAGTCAGAAATGTTTTGAATGTTTGCATTTGTCATGCTGCTCAGGAACCCATAGTCGTAATTTTAAGTAAAAATAATTGATATCACTAACAATTTAATAGGAAGTAGATGTTATTTATGTTTGCAAGTGCGAACCGCTAGTTTCAAATCGCATTTGTCGCTCCATCTATTATTAATCCATGTCTCAATGTCATGAGTACATAGGTAGAGATTCGATTTGACCGTGGGATTGTATTTAAAATGACTTATTTAAGACGACAAAAATCCCTTCTGATCAGTACTTTGTTACGAGATTTTGGGTGCATTATTTTATTACGTAAATGTTAAGCTCACAATAACGTTTGTGAAAATATTTGTCATTTTCCCGTTAATATTCCATTTCACTCACAACTATTTTTACAAATTTTTCCCACTTGAATAATCTTTTAAGACGCTACAATCTGTGAGTCATAAAAACCAGCTGGGGTACAAAAATATGCAGTAAGACGCTGTACGAGCTCAATGTAAATGCGAAAAACAATAACAGTTCCTTTTCTCGGACACAAACATTTCTTGTACCATTCCCAACCACAGCCAAAAAACGTACACTCTAGACATCTTGTTAAAAATAATCCAACGTGCCCAGGCAACTTTTACGACACAGTGATTTATTGTTTTAAAAGTATAACATTTACCAGTCGATAAAAAGCCTTGTCCCTACAGAAGATTAGAGCAAAACTGACCAATAATAATTCCTGTCATGAACAGATATACAAAATTGTGGCACATTTTTAGCCAGCTATATTGAATAGAATTGATATCCATCTTATTCTGACACTACCATCTTAAACAACAGCGAGAAGAGGAAAATCCAAACAATTCAGCTCTTTGTCGCGCTAGAATATTAATCACGCAGAACAGAATTTATTAGAAACAGTCTTCAAAAAGTGTTAAATGGGTGCCGCTCAAAATGTTAAATATAAGTAAATGGAAATATCCTTCTTTCGGTACATTTCAGGCACACTTAATAACCATATATAGCGTAAACTACGAAAGTCAAAACTTTTTACTGTATCTGAAGGCTAAAAAACACTTCGTCGTACCGCAATAGGCATAATGACATCACAATTCTTCATTCGTTGAATATATACATGGAAGCTCAAATAAACTGTTTGTTAAATTCAAATAAACTATGTTGAAGGTTTCCGATTGAAAACTGTATTTCATAAATTTATTCAGAAACTGCAAACACCAGTGGCTGCGGAACCAATTTTGGGCTTTGGAGGACACCGTAGACACACAAACAGCAGAACAGCTACCTATGAAGTCCCGTAACTGGCTCGGGGGTGGCCTGGAGCGGCAATGAGGGTACGCCTTAATTAAGTATGACTTTTATTTCTCTTCGTATGAATTGTATATTCGCCCATGTGGTCGTGTGCCTGTCAATTTTGACATTTCTTTTCAAAATATGTGTTGACCCTAGGTATAGCCTACATGTTCCAAAAAAAATAGATACTTAAGTCATATAAAAAATATTGCGACTCTTTTGGCCATAGAGTCACTTTTACGGAAAAGTGAGTATTCGAGGTTAATTTCCATTATACCGATAAAATGGTTGTATGCATATTTATTCTGCAAACAAGGCTATGAACATCAAATGTTTGAACAATATTATGGTAAATTAAGTAACTCGTTTGCACTCGGAATCAAATTTATGTATTATTTGTTCGGGATGAATTGAGATTGATACAAAATCCTTTGCATTGCTAAATACATATACTTACGAGTAGTAAACCTCCATTCCATGTATGTAACTAATCATATATTTTAACATATAGGTTTAGCAATCAAAAATGAATATTGCAATTGGGTTTTAACGTTTTAAAACATGATTGCTACGGATATTTTGAAAGGCTCAGAGTAGTTGTAGCATCCGCGTCGACACTCCTGCAAAATCTATTTCCCCTTGGAACGTTTGCTCTATTGCAATCGGAATTAATATATCTGACTAGGTTTTCCTCAGTTTTGCGAATTCCTAAAAATAAACACAAATAATTATCGCAACACTGCATAATATTGAACATCGCTAATGTAGTTTGAATCACCGAAAGATCGTATCTAATGTCCATAATTTCAATTTTGGTGTCGACATGCGCAGAATTACAGGGAGAACCATATCCCGAATTGAATTCTGTTAATCATTATTGACAACTTAAAAATATTTAAAGTTGTTCAATATATCTTTCCTGCAAATTTCTCTCATGCTAACGCCAAAATTGATATCTTGCACGTAAAATATATATTATGTCAAAAAGATAGAAGAGGGTTCGTGTAGATTTTGGAGATTTTTTTGGAATCCAGAAAAGTTTTAGCACATTACTTCAATATTTTTACGCCATATTTTACCGAAAATCTCGTTTCTGTCAAGTTTGAAGTCAAGCCATTTACCAGTCGAATTATTGGTCACATTTTGCAACTATTAATACCCAATGTCAACAGCTTCCAAAGAATTCTGACGAATTGTGTCTAGCTGGAAAATTGGCACACTTTTGTGACATTTAAAATTGATTTATCAGCCCTGTTGCCGGAAATTTGTATTTTGACAAATAATGTGAAGAAATACTGGCGGTTCTTTTTTACTTCATGCAGGATTACAATTGCAATTTATTAAGCTAGAACTAATTCTTTTTTGTAAATTTATTAGATTTGCTTTAACTAACTAGTTAGTAATGTACATTGCATTAATGTGTATATTAATGATTTTTATGGAATTGCTAGCCGCACTGCCTATTTACGAGAAAACGTACCGTACATTCATGACAGGCCGGTCCAAGGTCGGAGCACAGAATTACGACAGGGCGAAAAATGGAGGTAAAGGTACGTTTATAGTCAACCATTGGTTCAGCAACTGCATCTGCTGTTCTTCCACCCAGTGACTCATCTCGAAGGAGAAGGGTCACAGGTCGACAGGTAATGGAGTTTAGACAGGTCGTACCATTGAACTATCACAGACCGTGTCATGGAATTATGAGAGGCCATACTATAGGTTTACGAGACGCCGTACCGGCAGCCAAGCTCGATGATGAATGAGGTGGCTGTAAAGTTTACATCTCTTTTACATTTACATTCAATAGCGTTTGCTGGGGCCGGTGGGGTGGACTGGAGCGGTCGCTCCACCACGCTCTACCACGCTCCACCGTAGGTACGGCACTGTATATGTATACCAAAGCAGATAAATACATGTAAATGTTGAGCATTTTCTGACTTCCCAATACTCTAGCTGCAGAGTTTGAACAATTTGTTGAATGCCTTCAAAGAAACGTATGTAGAAGGTAAGAAAATACGATCGCTGCGAGCGTAGCGAGCAGAAATATTTTTAAGTTGATTGATATACTTAAATCTGAGGGTACTGTACTTTCCAATGAAAAATTAAGATTTTGGGACAATACTAGTACGTTTATTATGTGCAACAGCAAATTTCAGTCGGGGACATATATACGTTTGTCCCCCCCCTTGGCCCCGTGGGAGATAAATCCCTTACGTCCCCCACGGTTCCGCAGCCTATGGCAAACACCATACTTCAATTCATTACATATGTAAGTTTCAGTTAATATCACTTTTGCATCTGAGTAGCAAATTAGTTTACGAAGGTAAAGAATAGTAATCACAATCAGTATGTGATTTATCGCTAGGAAACTATTATTTAATTCACAGCCGACGTTTAGAAATCGACAAAGACAAGAACCCCGATACCGGGCAGATGGCTGGGCTAAATTGAAAGGTAGGGTTTTAATGAATTGAACAATTTCTGGAATGCATTTAAGTTTTTCTCGAAACTGTTCTAACATTAAAGTTACACTGATGCCCAGACTACCTAACTATTTTAAAAAACCTTCATATTAATTATGATTAGCAACTTGTTTCGGGAAGCGTTTTGTAATCAATGGAATATAATAAAACGCTGAAAACGCAACATTGTTTTCTTTGACTCGCCGAAACCACTCTGAACCCAACTTTTAATTATGTATTGATATAATATATCCCAGCGTCAATCCTGATCAATATAAGGTCGTCATGACATTTCAATCAGACAGAACAACAACCACCGACGCAATAAAAGTTGTTATAATACCAAATCACTGTTACATGGCCATCAGCATAAGGTACACAATAAAAGAATTAATTAACAAATAAATGGTGAAACCACGGGATTATAAATTGGAAAAATATTTATTAAAAGGAGACAAAGCTTTCGAGTCTCCATATGCTTTTCATCAGGGCGAAATATGAATCGCGATTACCAGCAATTTGGAGAGAACATTCCACCAACAAGGGAAGGAAAGAGACCTAGGTAACCAGGAAAACAATTTCGTTGCAAGAAAACAACTAATTGACGTCGCAAGTGTTGCTCTGTCTCAGACATCATATTGGAGATACAGGCACGAAATGGTTTTAATTTGATAGAAGCAGCGCTTTCGGAAAAAAATTACGAAGTAAGTCCCGCGAATGCTGTCCGTGACACCATCAGACAGGTATTCATCAACGCGTTACTCTATCAGTTCGGCTGTCCCATTCAGGTACGAGCGCAACAGAGAATAAGATTGTGCCGAAGCCAACATGAGTCAGACAGAGTGAAAATCTTGGGGAACCGAAAAATCGACCAACGGTAATAATGGCTTTGGTAATCATTTGTCATACAGAATGCAGTGTACTATTAATATTGCAAGAAACGGATTAATATTTCGGCTGAATACATTGAAGTACTATGCAATAGCAATAGTAGAAATGAGCTAATTGGAATCAAAGATGCCCTTTTTCGTATAAAATAGTGAACAATTAGTTCAAATAAGTATTTGAATTTTGTGGGTTAGAAGTTTTAATAAACTGACAATCCACAAAATCATTTGAATTGACATCGTATGCATAGCACTTACGCAGATTAATGCTACACAGTTAAATCATATTTAACTGTTCCAAACATTCGTTGGTACTAGATATCATCTAGAAATTTGGCTGCGAAAACCTTTTTATTATTCAGGAAATCGATAATATTGTGAAATATGCATACATTTTTTACAAAACACACCTACGACAACCTCGTACGCCAATCTTACTGAAAGGAAAATAAAATTTAGGTGCAAAAATACAATTAGCGAGGTCACACAATTGGCGATGACATCGAACTCATCTATGAATTTAAATTAACGTGACAATAATTCGAAAAGTTCACAAATTCTTGCGCTTTGTTGTATTGAAGAAATAATTTATGACATTTCTCATAACTTCATTTTAAGAAATATATGTTCGTAAATATTTATGTACAAATGAATCGGAAGAAACAATGTAACATGATATCAATGGCGAATGGCTATGAAATTCGTGCATCTTGGTACCTTAGATAACCATATTACCGACCATCAAGTTCGCCGTAATCGCTCCTTTGTAAACTATCCTATAGTTTATAAAAATAAAATTTACTTAATGCAGTTGAGCCACTCACTCCTGAAATAAAAGGGATGAATCTTGTTGCTTAAATTTGCAAGAATTATGTTTAAAACGTTTTGTGAATCCAATTCCTCCATGATTTATCACAAGACTACTTCATACACAAATAAGTTATAATATTCTTGGAGATGTAATTGCATTTCAATTTTGGGTTGTCGTCATCAAACAAACGGCGAGTTGATGTCCCTGGGATCTGATATTTAAGTAATCCTCCTTTGTGTCAAAATATTGATTGCGACGTCCGAGCTAAATAAATTGTAAAGCGGCAGATGTATCGTTGAAGAATCAAACGCACTTGCGATGAAATTGGTGGAATTTTTGTGTCAACAAACTGTCCGTTTTGTCCAACTATTGGCACGTTGCATAATTGCTTACCAACATAGGTACATATTAGAACTTCAAATTGACTGCATTGTAAAATGCAATGGAATAAGTGTACGAAACATTAAAAGTGGCATGCTAAAATATTATGTGTCAAGCCTAGTTTACTGTGGTAATCATTTTGGTTATTTATTCAAAATAATTATTTATAATGTTCATATAGGATTCATTCAAAGAAATAGGAATAGTATATTGTGGCAAATTTGTATGATGACATAATCATTGTAAGTTACAATGTATATATCCAGGATATCAGCAAATACTGATCAATATATGTTCTGGAAACAGAATGATCGGGGTCTTGTGTATAAACTGTTCCAAATATGCCGAATGTTATGACTTAAGGGTTTGATCGCGAGCTTGTGCGTGTACTTGTTCCGCAAATTCAGCCATAAGGCGCGCGATGATTGTAAAGCTATAATCGTATGCGTGCACATTCCAGAAAAAATACAATACCATCCATTTCCATATACAACAAGTTCAAGTCATGGCGCAATTGTAATAGTAGATTTGTTTTTCAAAATATTGAACCAGAGCGAACCAAATACAGTCGGAGTACAATAAAAGGTCATTTTTCGGGCAGTTTTGAAACTTGGCTAATGCTGCCCTGTTGAAGCTAACGATAACCCATGCAATTTTCTTATCTGATTCATTTCTCATGTAAAATATTCCTAGAACATAAATACCTAATTGTTATTATGCCTAGAATAATATTATGTGCAGTTCTTGTGCTCTGCTCGGAAGAGCAAGCATCTCTTGAGCTCTAGTATGTAATCGCAATGCAATGATGAGATCATGCATTACACAATAAATGTACATACCTAACTAAATATTATGATGTCCAGCGCTAGCTAAATATTATTATTATGATGTTTGAATACCTACATAAATATTTTAGTTTTCATGTTATGATTTTAAACGTTTATCAATAAGCCACAACCTTGATTATTATATATTATTTGACAACGTCATATAAACGTTATGTATGATTGTGCACAGTGTTATTATTTGACCTTGTAATGTAGTATTATATAAGCATTCATGAAAATTCAATAAAATCAGTCTATTCTCACAAGTCTAGGACTGAGCTTGAATGTCTACTTCAGTTGTAGATAGTCTAACTAAAACCTTGGTCTTTGTCTTCAAATTTATTTACTCGGGAACAGACTAAATTTCTCATCTCCAACCTTAAAATTTATCGTGACAACACTCATACTGCCACATTTACATGTAGGCACGCATTATACATCGCTATATACTCCTACTGAAGTAGCTATGTGGCAGTATGGGTATAATCATAGTGCCACATTTGTCATCCTGATAACTATACTGCCACATAGCTACCTCAGTGAAGTAATTCTACACGGCTGTATGTAAAATGTGGAAGTGTGGAAAATGTGGCAATATGGGTGGAAAATGTGGCAGTGTGGTAAATGTGGCAGCATGGGTGGAAGTGTGGAAAATGTGGCAGCATGGGTGGAAGTGTGGAAAATGTGGCAGCATGGGTGGTAGTGTGGATTCCACACTGTGGAAAATGTGGCAGTATGAGTTTCCCATACTGCCACATAGCTACTTCAGTAGGAGTATATAGCGATGAAGGGCGTGTGTGAATATGTGAAACTTGGAGGTATGGAATAACGGATAACTGTTCCTGCACTAAGTGCAGGAACTGGCCCCTTTCTAGTATGTAATATTATACGGAGCGACGATTTCCCAGTTTACTCACTTCAACTACGTACCAACCGTTTATTTTCCAATCTCAGCACACATTCATCCTTGCTGACAACAACATCTGCATCTTTTTAAAACAAATAATGTGTCTTACTTATAGTTATGGCGGCAAATAATTGCAGGTAACGAAGAATTATAACACCAGTAAACGGAACTCATTGTGTCAGCAGCCGGCCTGCAGCGGCAATGCTTGGTCCACTCGCTATTTTGGTTCCTTTCTTCCATTGGACGTCTTTCTTTTTAATATATACATACATCAGAAAGAACAAGTTTTGTAAAAAATCTTCCAGTAATTCTATCAAGGTTGAACTGCTGATCTAGAGCAGTTTACGTACGCAGCAGCAGATCTCTATTTATCGACAAGGAAATTCAAATGATTGATCGCCTAATTTATTTTGTGGAAGATATTAAAGCTGGGTGTAGATATCAGCAGCATTGCAGATGACTAATTCCGTGTACAACAGCGGATGCGATATTGAGAAAAGGCCATCACATGACAGTAGATAAATGATCAACAACTCCAATCGGCAATACTTTCGTGCCACGAATGAATAGACATAAATGCGAACACAAGCTTGAGTATTAAGATAAATTATTTTAGCCTGTTGCTGTTGTTTTATGTGTTTGGAGCAAAACGATAAATGTTAATGCCGAACTTGAGTCAAGTATTTCACAGCCTTTGGTATTAACTTAAAATTTTATGTTAAAATTTTAAGCCTCATAGGGGAACTGAGTTCCTTTTGGTAGATCTCCTAACATATTTCCTGGAAGCCGTGCTGGGAATCAGAGTGATATGAGATCAGTGTCATTTTGCAATGAATATTTTCAGTCAAGGCAACTTAATAGGCTTTTACGTGTTCAATAAGTATTTTTGTTGACGAATGAAATGGCAAGGAATTTGCGTATTTTGCAAATTAATTATTCCTTTTGTACTTCACAGTTTAGTTTCAGTTCCACGGCTAATGAATCATTGGATTAAATTTCCGTACTGGAGGTTTGGGTAATCGAAGTTTTCTTTTCAAAACGCTGACACTGAACAAAACCTCAAACCCCGAACATGTTCTGCCTACCTGCCCGCTACAAAAAAGCTTCAATAAGTGCAAAAATACTGTTAGCGCCATCCAGCCCATTACTTCAACAATGTCATGCAATATTATTCACTTTTTATACTAGATGATGTCCGAGAGAATATATTTGATTATAATGCAATTCATTTGACGTCTCGTCTTCTAGCTGTAATTCGATATCAGAAAAACAATAGAGAGGAAAAGGATATGTCTTCGCCGTTAATCACATTTGTAATGAAGTCAATCGTGTAATGAGCCTGATTCAGAGCTCCGGTTGCCAACAATTACAGAAAAATAATCCCTGCAGCTGTCAATTATTGTGTACAAATGTTGTAGTGTATGATAGCAGCCGCCAAGAAATATTCATCTGAACGATAGTGCATACATTGTAATGTCCCAATTCGCTGAAAAGAAGATCCAAATGGTTAAATGTCTGATCCAACTGATGACAAAAATTGCAACAACTACAAGAGTTAAGACTTATGATATGATCCATTTATGATAAAGATGTAGCCATCTTATTGTTTGGAAAACGTTGTTAGGTGCTTCTGCATTTTATCGGGTCTCTTTGGTTGCTTTTTGGGCTACGGGATGTTCATTGAAAAACTTTTACATTTGCAGCAGGTGGCAGCGGAAAATGTCGGCACATATTTGTTCCATCAGCAATATGTATTTAGGTATTCTTATTCCAGTTCTAAAGAATTGTATAACCTGACCTTGCTATGCATATAATATTGGTTATTAATTAAGACTGCCCTTCATCCAATCCCGACGATTAAACACGAATTTTTGTAGACTAATAATTTCAACAGTTATAATCTGAAAACGACAACACCCTTGATTATCTCATCTCATTAATAGTCGACGCAGTGCACTGATGCTACCTGCATATTACGCTGAAAAATCATTTGTGCCAAAATTACTACAATGACGTTAGCATTCTTTATATTTTAAACACAAATCTGATGGACAAATAGACAATCCATTAGCCAGTAGTTACAGGAGACTCTTAAAAACTCACCTACAATTCGAAAGAAAATGAGCATCTTATTAGTCTAAACACGGACGGTTTATCTATGAATTGTCCCTACATACTTCAGCGGCAACCAGTAGTTTCAAATAATGTAGCAATTTCTTAGAAACGTTGGGCAAAAACAGCGATTCCTCAGGGTCTGCAAAAGTTTCAAAAATCATGTTTATAGAATAACTGTTTAGACGTTTTAGAAGGACCAGGCTGATAGGTTAGCCAAACCGTTTAAAGTTTTAAAAAAAATGTGAACTGTAAAAATGATGATGCTGGTGGTGTTGGTGTGATCAGTGAAATTCTTTATTGAGAATGATATTTATCTGGCTGGGAATGATACTGGACAACAGATGCAACGATACTTTAAATAAATGATGCTTTAAAACTGACAACTGGCTGAATTACTATTAGAAAAAGAAAGTTAAATTTAATCAGTCAAAAAATGTTATCTTTGCACAAGGAGAACGTGATGCGCAGCTTGCTTCTTGAAGAATGGGCCACGATTCATGTGTGGCATTACGGTTTATAGTATTTTTCTTGTAGGTAATAAAATATAAAAAAAAGATGAGAAGCTTCTGGACGCTTGCGTCTCTACTAGGAAGAAAACCTACTTACAACATGTAGTAAAAACCTTCCACGCTATTTCACATTGCTTTACATGGATAAAAGTTAAATGAATACAGCTTAATTTCTTACACAAACGGTCATATTCACTTAAAATTAACATTAATAGGTATGCCTGACAATTCATTGAACTCTACATCTGATTGGTCACAAGACTAAAATAAAATTGACAAAGAAATGAAGCTTACTTAGGTAAGTACAACACGAACATGACTACGGAATGAACAATAACAGTTAATTGTAAATTTCTATTGCGCAATTGGATTTATTGATTAGCGGAAATGCATTGTGGAGAAACATGGATAATTATAATTTGAGCAATACACACGGCGGACCCGAACGAATCAAAAATATCTACAACCCTCATTATGTATCAGGGAAAGGTTTTACCCTTAATTAAAATCTTTCATGGTAGATATGTATTTTGTGACATATTGTTGTATTTATACAACACGAACCTGAAGGATACCGTTATTGCTAAGGAATTCCCATAGGCGCCATGATGCTTGACCAAAAATTTAGATTTCTTTGAATTAGGTCACTGCAACGTCAACTCGAATTATCAAATACCTTATTCAGAAATAAAAACTCCCTTCTGCTTACGGACGATTTGAAGAAAATTACCTAACGTTTTACTTTTACAAAAAAAACATTGAGGCAATCCTTGTTCTGGCATGGTTGTCAGGCAGAACAGAATGTTTTGGAAACTCTTGCGAAACAGGTCACCACTTCCATGGAGAAACTGAGTGCTGGGATTACGTCTTAATTGGAAGTGGAAAAAGGCAATCAATTTGAATATTAGGATATATTTGCAATTAAAAAATATTCATCCAAGTTGTAAAAACATGATAATGTTAGGACGAATATATCAACTATGAATCATAAAAATATAATCATTCCACTGTCAACATGTTTCCCAGAATCTCTACTCGTTATTCAATTGCCAATGTTGGTGCCGCATAGCTAAAGTATGAGGGTACGGCCCTATAATTAGAGGAAAGAGAGAAAGGATGGCGTGAAGGTTTTAGATACTTCAAGATGCAGTATAACGTATGTTAAATTACTTTTGATGCTAGCTCGCAAATTTGAATCACTTTGGTATGCTTCTTATTCAGTTCTTGATGGTATAATAGTAACAGTAACTACAGTACAATTAGCCAACTGAATTTACCAGCATATATTTGTTCACGTCGTGAACTTCACCATTAAAAGACATTTCTTCTACCATTCGAATACAAAACAGTATATGAAACTAACCTTCTATCTACCAGAACTCGACAGCATGACAATTATTTATTGTGACCGTAATATTATACAGATGACTAGGCTTCGATTCACTTTATATGTTATTTACATTACAGAAGAATAGAGTTAATATGTGGATTCACGTTAATTGATACCGAAGTTTCGGGGAAAATAACAATATTGTTGTTAATTAGATGCTGCGTGGAGTACCGTGTTTGTAAGCGATCTTTAAGGAAATCTAATTAAATAAGTATTTGCGTCAAAGAGTTTTGGAAGGTTAGTGTAATTTCATGATGACACGCAGCTTGAATTATCAGGGAAAGTAGTATCGCTTTATAGGAAAATTCAGTTCATCAATTTTATTGACCAAAGAAACGAGAGCCATGGTGAGGTTGAAGTACTTAATGATATATTAATCAATACTCGTTTAAGTATTAAAAATTTCGAAGATACATACAAAATAAGTTGTTGAAACAATACAATAATTTATCAGCAGAGCTTTCTGTGATATCAGAGCTTCAGATTCAATCCAACGTTGAGTCTGTTTCCATAGAATCTGAGTAATATTTTTTTAAACATAACACATTATGGAATGGAAACTATTTGAATTTAACTCTAGTTACCTTCAAAATTTTGTAGACGGAGGGCCGATCTCAATTTCTAACAAATTTTTGAGAATGTATATTAACAATACATATAAGTACAATAAATACAGCTATATATGCCACAGGTACCGCAACCCCAGGCCACACACTGGGGTGCGTAAACTCCCACCCACGACTAACCACGGATCGTACAGCTTCCGCCGACAGAGTGCAAACAGTCACTGGCGATATATATCGCAACAGCGCCACCATCCCCTCAACCGGCCACCAGAGACCCGATATAAATAAAATTGGGAAAAATATTGCCATATTAATCACAGCAGCAGTCTGCTCTTCGTCCAGCAGCATTCCCATCAGATATCCCGCGGACGTTCCCTCGTAACAACTCAAAAGAAAGATAATGATGACAAGGATGTGAGAGCCCAATATCTGCATTCCGAAGAGAACCGTGAGGATAAGGTAGCAAATTATTGTTTGCGAAAACAGAACGGGAAACTCTGTGATGAAGTAGGCCACCATAATCTCCCAGGATTTTACTCCACTCACAAGGGAACGGGCAAGGACACTCGACTTTTTCTCTCCGATTAGACGAATACAAATTGTGAATGATGCATACTGGAGAAGAGTTCTGTTGAGTCACGATGATCAAATAATAATCATCCAATCAGACCGCTTAAAATTTAACCGATAATTTTATGCACTCACGCGACCGCAATTCCTGGAACAAGGTATTCGTGAAAGTCGGTGTCCGCCGTTCCAAAAATTGCCGACTGATCCTGTCATGAAAAATGACATAACTTAAATATGTATCACTGATAACGACTCATTATTAAAGTAAAGGAATAAAATGTTACCTTTAACGGCAGCTCCACTTGCCGAGAATCAAAACCACAATCTGACACCAAAGTAGATACGAAGTTGTGGTAGGCACGGTATAGCAGCATTTTAATTGCCATGGTTATTTGAGCATCTGCAGGGAAAATGTTGGTTTGATTTAAATTGATTTTGTTTGACAATTGGAAAGGGAAAACACGTTCTGCTCCTACTCGTTTCATCTAAATATACGGTTATCTGTGAGTTATTGAAGGTCATGTCATCCGCATTAGGGCCTGTCATTAGTCGATTGAGAAAATGTTCGGAATAATTGTGTGGGAAAGAGACAAATCCCCAGATATCTCCTGCCTGGATTGCAGATACGGCTTCATGTTCGCAGTCATACCACTTCTAAATATACCAATTAGAATAACTACAGCACGTAGTAGAAATTCTAGTAAAATTTTATAATCAATTTGAATGGAGTTTAACCATGTTGAAAACTTCGTGCGGTACGCTTCTGAGAAATTGGTAGCTCAACAATTCACCACTACATCCCAGCGAGTCTAATGCCGTTTCGTTATGGCAAGTGGCATGGTCTACAATTTCGTAATTCACTACTCCAAACCCCATGTTTGTCGGTATTTTTCCGAGCGCGAAACAAATGACGACGAGGAGGAATGCCTGGCTAAGTACAGTAAAAACCAGGAACCTAAAGAAAGTAAAACCATTTTAGTAGATTGGAAGATATATTTATAAGCACATGGATATGTGTCACAACTCAAAAAATCTAACCAAGGACTTCGTGTGAGAACTACAGTGTTTTTCAATCAGTCAATAGAGCTAAATATTGTAACGAGTTGAGTAATTACAGCATTCCAACAGAGTTTCTATACATTTTGTAATTTAAGTAGACAAATATGTATAGCTTTAACAGAACGTTTTGAAAGCTTTGCACTTAGAGAATTTTCATTTGCTTGCAGCTCCAACAGAGAAGGTTAGATATGTTTTTGTGATTACTGCTGGCGGCGTACAATAATTAAAACCATGACAAAATTGAAGGGAATTGTTCGATTTGCTTTAAATTAAGTGCTACGTGAATGAGCCTCCGAAAAATATCGATAATTGTATGCCCCAATTATATAATTTACTTGGAACAATATGCAACGGTGATAATTAAGTGTTTGCAAAGCGCTTCTGAAAGTTCAGATAAGTTGAAGGAAAACACTGGATTTTAGATGATGGACTAATGAATTGCTGAAGAAATATTCAAATGTTACACCAAAAGCTTACTATGTATCCATAGACGCAGACTAATATATTACAAGGCACACGAATTATTCATTTGGACAGTTATTTAAACAAGATTACGATGGACACTTTTTTATTCTGTAAAGTGTTGGGTCGCGACATGTATAACTTTGGTGACTGCTTGCATTTTATTTGCTGAAAATAAGACTTTATAAAAGTACTAACGCTGTAAGTATACTTGTGTGCAAATGATATTGAGCGAATGCCGATTTGTCGCTATAATTTGGAGGGGGATTACAACTATATATCATGCAGCTTCTATACTGTTAATTCCGTGTGCCATGCCTTAATGAGATGACCAACAACGATTCCTAAGCGATCACATTGGAGCAGTGTATGGTTTAATCACAAATCAATTTTTCTGCACTCAGATACATCAGAATAAAATGTTGAAAACAGATACACGCTCAGAACCTGACTTTGCTAGATTCAGCGGAGCGTGTATCTATTTTGAACAGCGTATCCGCTGTATATGCGATATAGATATATATCGTATTTTAACATCTGCATTGAAGATTGTTGGCCTGGAAAATGCTAAGATGTACAAAATGCTTTGATGTAATCTGCGCGCGCAACGTGAAATTTTTTTTGCATAGCTTTCAGTTTTGAGGTATAGTAGTACTATAGACTTTGAATTGATAATTCATTCAAAGCCGGGAAAATTAAATATAACCCTACCGTCACCAATAACTTTCTATCTTACAACTGTCATACCACCTGTGAATAAAATCAGCACATCGCTGGTGCCAACATTTTGTTAACGACGCCACACTGTACAACAATTATATTTTGTAGTTACATACATCAAGCCAAAGCTAGTAATTGGCGCAGTATAAATGTTATTTTAGTTGAAAACTGTTGTACTATTTCACACGCACATTAGCCTGACATCGATATGCATGTAATTGTCAATCTGAAGAGGCTCCTTTCTTTCCATCACCTCAATAAATGGCCTTATCGTTTCATCCAATCTCTCCTCATCCCTTACAAAAATACGTAGGTACCGAATGGATTGTGCACGTCCATGGAGAAAATTAAAGGAACGCAGCCAGACTTCTAGTTTCACGAACGTTAGCAATGGGAAAGTCGTGGAGAAGTTCCTTATTCATGAACGGGGAAATAAGGATAGACAAGTCGACAGGACCGAGCAAAGTAAATAACTTTGGCGGAATTACTTAACCCAAATTATCCAGGCTGGTAGTAAAATTACAAATCACGTCAAATAAACTTGTGGCGCTGACGCGTGCACGATGCAATTGCAACCTTTTTATGGGACACTTGAGCTAACGTATGGGTAGTAGCTGGTCATCCGAGTTCGCGTAAAGGGAGAGTTGAGTCAGATTTTTCAGTCCGGAATCATTTGTAAGCAAACGGACAATAGGGCTCATGTACAAGTATGTAGTGTGAGTATAATATAACCTTTCAAAATTAACCTAACCGTTCACAAATTGGGCCCTTTGAATTACCGTTGCGTTGATTTCTAGCGTTCTGGCTTCCAGGATGGTGGCTTTTTGTCACTTTCCCTGTATTAAGCTCAGCCACAGTACCGAATAAACGTCGGCATGTTAATCTATCAATTGCATTTCACCTTGTGGTCTCCAGTAATCTAGAAAGCACAATCAATCAAAACGTCAGCAATTTGGAACTGGTTGTCTGATTATATACTCGAGGAGACGAAATTCACTCCAGTATTCAAGGATACCACCTTGAATCCCCCAGCAAAAAGTGCGATCTCTCTACGATATTTCCTATTTTGCTTTACGGACTTCATGCCGCATTCTTGCATTCATGCTGTTGCTATGTTGAAAAAAGTACAGGAATATGTTGCTACATAATTGCACCTAAATATTGTTTGCTACTACATTCCAGCAAATTACAGAATCGTAATCCTGGCTAAGTTCCTGTTACTACATGGTGGACGATGTAACTTGACACTCCCAATCGTCAACTGTATTCGGGATTACCGGAACAAATAATCAACTAGACGTCTTTTTAAAACATTTGAGAGCGTCGAGATTTTCTTCGGATTACCGGAAAGAAATTTCCTTGCTCAGTTCTCTCAAGTTGGTCAGGCACAGGCATACATGAAATAAGTTAAATGTTATTGGTTACCTACTTACATGTGAAAAATATGTTTGCATACAATTATTCTGTCGAATTTGAAGATATAATTGTAGTGACTGCTTTATTGGCGTAGTGTGGCATTATAATGACATTAGTCCCAGAAGACTTTGGTTGGAACCAGAAATGTGGTTAAGGAACAGATACGTTTTTCTCAATTACTATCGACAATAGTTTTTTCATTAATTTCACCACACAAATTGCGTGCCACAATATATGCGGGAACAGAAAGCTCCGTACCAGCTCGTGTAGGGGGTTGTACATGTCAACGTAGAGCACACTGTGAGGCAGAAATGAAATGGGGATATTAAGTCCCCCCATTTCACTTCTGTGTCATTGTGGCGAAAATAAGTAACGGTTTCGGTGAGGTTGATGAGCGTCATATTCCCCCAATTTCCAGTCGCAGGAATTGGGCACGGCATGGACGCACCATGCGGAACGCATTTGTTGAGCATGTGAATGTGTGCTGCACACGGCTCCAACACACCACCGCCACCACCAAACAATTTCACTCTCTTCCCATGATTTGTTGTGTGCAGAAGCAAAGGCCAACAAATATGTTTCAATGCATCCATTTCTGCGGTCATGCAATATATCAGCCGATTACTTTATTTCAGCAACTCATACCTAGTGACGAATTAATTTTTTCTGACGACGTGCCAAATGCCAACGAAGCTGCTAGTCTTCAATTTTATACGTGCACAGCACCGCTCCAGAGTTCAATATTAATTCTTTTGCTACGTTCCAATAATGGGAATCTACTTTATGGTATAGTTGAAAGGAGGAAGTGATGAGTACATTTAACATTGAGCAGATACGATACCAATTTGTAATGTGTTATGGTGGCATGTAATAGTGCTTATCAGGAAATTCTAAAACTGAAACATAAAATATTATCGATCTCCTTCTACATCGATTCGGCCGTGTGCGAACGGACGGCAATATTCACGGTAGACGGCAAACCAGGTTATTTATCATTGCAGCCTTTTTTCAAATAAAAATAAACTTTTGTTCGACATCGTTCCGTCACTGCTAGTGCCTCTAACTTTAGACATTCGGTGAATTGATATATAAAAATTTAATTAGTTCTACAAGTTAATGTTCTTTCGAAATTACGTTAGAATTTCATTTATTTCATGTTATAATTGTTTCGATGTGTCCATCTTAACCGTCCTCATCGGATTTCATCATCTCCAATAAATAAAGGCGGTAATGAGCGAAAAGAGGATTTTTACAGTTGTGGAAAAAGCGTCAAGTATTACTAAATTCCCGCAAACCGTTTCTGCACGTATTTGGGAACTTCAATTTAAATGGCTTTACTACTCGGGATTGGCGCCTTACAAGCCTGAATATGACGAACAAAATGGGAACTGGGCTCTAAAGGATAGCTCAATATTTGCTCGGGTAAGTGTCGTAAGCAAATCGTTACATAAATCCGAATGATTGTGGATGTATTACAAATAATTTAATATATTATTCCATAGATATTATCAATCACAGTTATTTGGATCCCGGTTTATATCTCTAATATATCAAGAATTGTACGACAAATCGTATCATTATACACCAACCAGAGTAGGTCGGCAACAACTTACTTCCGACTACTTGGCGCATTCCTGCGTGTAGTACAGAATATATTTTTCTCATATATTACTCAAAAACGAAAGGATGCGCTTGAGAAACTGATTAATCATAGCTCCGGTCTTCAGAAAGAGAACAAAAGATGTTCAACATATCTGGCTTTGCTTTACTTGGCATTTGTTTACTTGTCTCGATTGAGCATTGCGCCCATACATAGTTTTGCTGTTCATCCAGACTACATTTCAAAATGGATGAGTCCCTCAGATATAATCACGGTAAATGTACAGGATGGAAGAAAACATTTCTTCTTGCCTGCAACTGACGATGTAGGTGGCACGGGTAATTGCGTGCTGGGTATTTTGTGGCTATTCAGGCGATGTGCTGGAAACTTGGTATACTGGACCACAGAGATTGTGATTGTCGGCACAATACCAATTACAATGTGGCTTGGAACAAAAGCGTTCACCAAAGTCGTAACGGATCATGACAAGAAGATGAAAAGTGTAACAAGTGGAGACAACCTATTCGGTGGAATATGTTCATGTTATTACAATCTTGAAAGGTATTCCAATTCTCTGAACGAGGCATGGTCAGCACTTTTCCTTGTGTGGCTGATACAGACGTTTCTGGTCATGGCATTCAACATCAACAGATTCTTCGGATCTGGGAATACATACACTGCACTATACTACCTGGTCACAATTTGCATGCGAGCGACTGCGCTGGCTCTCTCTGGTGACGTGTACAGAATGGTACGTCTTTGTTTAGTTGATTCTTAGTCATGTATGTTAAATTATACTAACTAGTCAATCATAATTTATAAACAGATTGAGCGCTTCAAATGTTGGCTCAGGAGACGGGAAATATGGCACGGGATTGGAAGCAGTGACAAGGATGAACTCGAAATAATTTTACGCCAGTTAGATGGCCATCCTATTGGAATTGGGACAAATGGTGTTTATCAACTTACGTATGGATTCACTGCCCAAGTAAGTAATTTTATGTAGTTACCGTATTACTACCAACCACTACCATATAAAATATAAAGTGCAAATTTATTGCTTCTATTCTAGATATGCGTTGTACTGGTTACCATCCTCCTTATTAGCTTCGACAAATGAATGTTGAATGAATGAGTGTTAATACGAAAATAATGCGAGCAGGAAACACGCTTTCATATTTAATATTTTCACTTTTTGAATCACTTATACCACTACTGCCCAGGTTGCATTTCGTTAGTGCGTGTAATAGCTTTTTATCTCTTGTGTAAGAAAATAATTAATTAATTGACTCCACAACGCATTAAATGATACAATAATAATAAATATGTGTGAAACACAAAATACTGTCTCTCGTCACACGCTGTTATCACATTAAATTTATGTGTTTAAATGGGTAATAATGCTTCATACTTTCCATTCCATTGGGTCCACAATTTGGCATTTGTGAGCTGCGGTGGTGACCGTGGAACCAAGCGCGTTGGGCTGTAAGAGTTGGTAAAGATATACGACCATAAGTTATGAACTTGTCTTTTTGTCACTCTGATTATAATGGCACCATCAAATCGTCAGATGTCTATCCGGTCCGCGCCAAGATTGGATCATTTTGCTCATTTGATGCATTTCATCAGAATATTACCGGAACAATGGGACCCGTTTCCACAGGCGTTGGTAAATAAAAGCACGCTTAGAGTTATCATTCTCTCCATTTTCCTAGTTGATACTGTTCTAAGCGGCGTTTTCAAAAGCACGAATATCGACAAGATGGCATCTTCTAGAGAGCACATACCCTACACAAAGTTTACCGACTTAAATGATGATCATTTCACAATCTACTCGAGATCACCGAGCACCGCTATTGGGCCACGTGCCTTTAGGAATGAAAGTCTTATATTGCACAAAATTCCAATTCCGGATAAATTTACTACCTAGATAATCTCTTTCTGATCTTAACGCATAATAGATTTTGGATCTACCTTTAAAACTGTTTGGACTGCAGACAATTCCTTGCGGTGACTTTCGCAAATGTATTGACCTCTGACCTCCGTAATTGGGAACCTAGCGACTCCAAACTTTACCAGTAAGTCTAGCTATGTTAAAGTTATTATTATAAGAAAAATTGAGTTCAAATTCCAAAATGAATCCAAGTGGTTTTCCGAAAATGAAAATAGTTGATGCGACAAATTCATTATGCGTTATTTTAGATACGAGGTGACATGTGCTTATTCACAATGCAAGTTCCAGAAGTACTTGCATTGTACATATCTGTGCTCATATCCTACAATTAGCATGCAAGTTTGCATCGCTACGAAATCTAAAAAATGCCATTTATATCAAACATAATTTGCCTTAAAAAACATAATAATGTCTCTTATATCAGCTTTTTAGAATATCTATTAACAATGCATGATTTCTTTTGCAACACTCCTTTGCAATACTGTTGATTATGTACATAAAATTGAAGAAGAATAAATGATCCGTTTAAATATATAAACGTTAAATATTGTCTATGTTTACAGAGAACGGTACATTTTGGACATTGCTAACGGTTGAACGTTCAATATTTATATGAACGTCCAAAAATGTGAATTAAATTTTTAATTTAGCAATATTGTACACAATCACTTCCGTTCCAACTATTTCATACGTTCTCTCATGCGCATTGTAAAACTCAAAATTCGTCATCAAATTACGGAAGTTCATATTTATGAAACAAAGTTTGAGTTTGGCTTATACTTCAAGGCAGAGTTGAAAATTTCGGCCCAAAGCCATATCAAATTAACCTTACATCCACTTACAAAAATTACTCAGAGCTGACGGGATAATGCGATTTTGTTAACAAACAAACAAACCGTTTTAATCTGCGGTCATATAGTATGTGAATATGCGTTGCAAAGAACAAACCAATGGTGGATTGGTTTATCGGTCGTTGATTTTGTTTTACGCGCATTATGACGGTCATTCAATGACAAATGTTGAATGATTTAATACCAATAACCCCACATTAACTAGTTTTTACACAGATTGGGCAGATATACCTGAAAACAAGTTAATGCGGTTTTTCGCTTATTCGCCAACCACTTATTGGATTATCTGTGAAGGTTGAAGCAGTCATTATATCATAGCACCGTCGTAGAGCCTTAAAATCAGTTGGAATTGTAAAATATTTGATCATATTTTATAGCTTCAGTTGCAATGTCAGAGTACGCAGTACGACGAAATGGGCGTTACCACAATATCGTGCATGGTTTAAGTTCTAACGCATCTCTCACAGGATAACACAACTGTTTAGCGTGTTAATCTTTACGTCTCACGTACTATATGTGATGATCAAAATTCAATGACATTCACGTTATACGTTTTGGTCGTGTTGCGTTGTAAGCAAGGGTAACATGTCATGTTTGTCAATACATTTATGAGTTCATTGACATATGTTGTACGTTTGTACTTAAAATACAAAAAAATACGAATGTAATTTTGACATGTGCATCACCTTCTTTTACGAGCAGTTGAATCAATTCTATCAGCCTTTGGATTTCCTAATCCGCCGTAAGTTCAAATTGGAAGCAAATTTGTCTTTTTCAATAACATGGTGTATCAGTCGGTTGTGTGTATAATATTTAGATAAATCGGTAAACAATGGATATGAACTTGTAGCTGTTATTGCGGAAACTCGAACCATTTGTGCAAGAAATTTCCAAACATAGCTAATCAACTGAAACGTTTTGCAGCAGTATATAAGCGGCTGCACATTACTAAACCCTCATCAGATAATTGCACATTTGGCAACTAAACGGACCTCCAAGAAATTATTCTGATATTCTCATCATAAATTACTCTGACAGGAGAATGTTATAGAATAAAAATACTAAAGCATCTCCCACACAGCCAGCAAATAGTAACTTCAGAAGAAATTTGCGACAGCATTCACTTAGGTTTCCAGTTTTGAGATTGTAGCACCAGCGTTAAAACGTAACTCGAGACCAAAATGGGTAATAATCAGTCAGACCGAAATGAAAGAAAAACTTTCAGAATTATCCAGTTCATCCCAGGGCTCAATATAGCATACTCTGGTGTTCGAGCTGCTGTCTATGGAGGGAAAGGTGATCGCCAAGAGGCAGTATCATCTGTTGCCAGAGGCATGATAGGACCAGTTGTCGGACCTGCTGTCGCTGATATTATAGAAGAGAGTGCCAAAGGTAAAATAGAAAAACAAATTTTGTTGCATAGCTTTTATTTTTACCTAACGCTGTCCAATTGATTTCTAATTCTAAGGGAAAGACGCTTTCAAATGGAGAAGAAGGGAAGAGATTTCGGGACAATTAAAGCTCGGCGATCTGTTGGAATTTGATTGTAAGGCGTGTTCCCACTACGCAGTGTACATTGGGAACGGGGAAGTTATTCACTGCTGTGCAGACAAATGCACATCAACCTCTGCCAGCATCCAATTGATTAACCTGAATGGCCTAATGAAGGATAGCAAGGTTCGCATAAATAATCATGATGACGTCGCCAGAAAACATTTTGATCGTGAACCGAGAGTGTCAGATGAAATTATTAAAGCGGCCAAAAACGATGTAGGCAAAACGGTGCCATATCAATTTATGTTCCGAAACTGCGAGTATTACGCTACACGTTGGCGATTTGGCAAAGGCTTCAGCACACAGGTTAGTCTTGTTGTTGGTGTGAAATTTATATTAAAGAAAATATTTCACATTCTATACATGCCATAACTACCATTACATTTGTAAATAAACTTTCAGGCAGCACGTCCAACAAAATCTCCCGTAGGAATGGGAACAGCAGCCTTTGGAGCTGCAGCAATTACACCAGCAGCAGGATTGTTACCAGTTGCTAATTTTGCAGCGGGAGCATATGAAGATGACACATACAGAAAATATGCATCACTTAATTAAAATTGTTTTCTCCAGACGGTATTTGACATTATGGTAAACGTGCTATCCGTTCGATTGTCTTAAATATAATTTATGAAGACAATATTTAAAAAAAACTTCACCTATTTACATTAAAAATTTCATATCTGTATCATTATTTCCAAACATCATCAAAGTTCATCATGAAGCATCTGATTATTGTAAAAGTCGGTCGTTCCTGTAAATATGAAATATTTCTCACTTAGCTTACTTTGATGCTGCATTAAGGGTTTTCTCGTGGGACAGGAAACATCGATTTTGTTTCTGAGAATATTAAGTTAGGGATTCGTGTACAGAAAAAAGGAACTTGTTAGGTGCAGAATTTCCAGAACAAACCGTTCTGGAAATATTGCGCACTAGCTTCTTTGGTCATGTGTGAGTCAAATGAGTATCGCGTGATCCGATGTGTACCATGAATGATCTTATGGGCCATAAAATGATGTGGTACGTCATCTTGTAGAGTAAAGCTGTGCATTTAAACAAGTAATAAAACCATAAATGAGATGACCAGAAGTGAACGTGGTAAATAACTGCAGTTTTCGATAAAACGCAATTTACAACTTTGGGGTTTTCGCCAAATACCACAGATCATATATGTTTTGAAAATGCGACTCAAATATCCTCAGGTAAATTGATTATTCTCATGTTGGACACTTTTCACACTGTGAAAAACAAAAAAAGATTGGGACTTGCTCATTCCTGCATAAAAATTAATTTTGTTCAGTCTGCGTTAAATATTAATATAAACTTCATGATTATTTCAACATTCAATCCTACGTTATGAGCGTTTCTAGGTAATACTTTATACTACAAGATTCATTAGCATATATCCATTATGATGTACAACGGTGCATAATCATTGATCACGTTCATGATTCCCATAGGAGTGAGTACCGTACCTCCACATTCGTTAAAGTTCAGGGATCAGTTAGCCATTGTCACTTGATGAATCAATAGACGGCACAAGAGTTTACTGTTGTTGGTGTTGTGTGTTGTTTGGTAATTGAGAACAAGTTTTTGCAACATATTGTTGAAATGCATGCTGAAAACGTATATTTAGATGAGGCCAACGCAAAAGGGATAGAATCATACTGGAACAAAATATTTTTTTGAACGTTTACCATATGCTTCTGTTCTAAAGTGAGTCACCAGAGCATCGTGTGATCCCACATTCAGTATGAGTAATCTTGTGAATCATAAAACACTGTCACCTCTCATGCTCTGTTATCGCATACTAAATCTACATGTTTAACGGGTAATAATATGTAATTCTTTTCTTCGCATTGGTTCAATGTTTGCATAAGAATGCTTTGGTGTTTCTTCAACGCACAATTCTACGATATCAACGTTTGAAATGCATCATCGTACATGTTCATTTAAACTGCTCCCACTATAATGGTAATCATATCTACGAACGTAAGCCTACATTTGAATGATGGGATTGTCAACCCCTACATAAATGTCAGGAATCTTGACCACCTCATCGTGTTCGCAATAACCGGAGCAAAAACATCATTGAGAAGTTGGTTCAGAAAGGAGCTGACTTCACACACAGGAACAAAGACGGTCAAACAGCACTTCATTTGGTGGCGGAAAATGGCAACGTGGAAGTTGTGGATTACTTGCTGTCTCTAGTGCTCCCGCTGAATGAGCGAGATAATGAAGGCAATACCTGTCTCTTATGAGCAAGTCGGCACATTAAATTGATTAAACATCTTGTGAATAAAGGAGCAGATGTCACCATTCCAGATGAAAACGGAAACATGATATCTCACATATTCCCGGAAAAATATCCTGTAGACACTGCAAACTTTTCTGATATTGTTGCCTTTATTGTTGGGGAGAAGAAGCTGTCCGATCTCTATCTGGAGAAGAACAAGCGAGGGCTAACGGCGTTTCACATGGAATTATCACGGGTACCTGCTAGCATTGACGACGATACGCTGAAGCTGCTTCAGGATATTCCTAGCTTCGATTTGAATACGGTGGACGTTGATGGATACAACTTATTTCTACCCAATTTACCAGACACCAAACGAAGGCCCTTTAAAAAGGTCCCCACAGTAGATTTCTGGTCCTCATGGAAAAAAGTACCGGCGATACCGAATTTTACTAATTTATGATGCATGTGTTCAGTTATTTTTGAACTAAACGGACAGTCATTTACCCTGTACTATCAGTACCGTAAATGAACCGTTTAAGTACTTTCCGTTATCATGAAACAAGGCAATCGTAAGAGTGTTCAACTTAAGCGGGAAGTACACACAACATCATCTGATACCGATGACAAAAAATTTGGACACCACTTCATTAGTAAACATGCCTCAAATAGGAACCACACGGCTTAGTCGTACTGTGAGAAGAAAAATTAAGAAAATTCAAAGTATCCATTTGAATTTCACGAGTGTCGAATGTACGAACCATGTAAGACAAGGGTCTCGTGTAAACCAACGATCACCTCCAGGCCAAGGGTCATCTGTTCAAACATCCCAAATTCAACTTTCCGAATCAGAATCATCAGTCAACAATTCCGTGGAATGTGAAGACCGTCAGGAATTTGTGGTCCATCTACCAAGCGCATCATCTCAGCAAGTAACAACGCAAAAGGAAAATATTAATACAATTATACAATATATTAATATAGAGTAAAAACCACATTTAAAGAAGATTTAGCATTTTGGGCTGTTAACCATAACCATTAACAGATTTATTGCGACTTTTGAAAAGAAGCGAGTGTTTTGGAAATCTTCCCAGCGTTTCAAGGACCCTCCTCCAGACACCCAGAAAAATCAAAGTAATCGAGTTGACTCCCGGAAAGTACGTTCACTTTTCATTAAAGGATACCGTGTCGTCCATCCTCCAAAATCAAACTAACTTTCTACAGGACATACACCTTCAGTTAAATATCGACGGGCTACCAATTTCGAAGAGCAGCAATCAACAATTTTGGCCTATCCTAGCACATATTGTTCACTTGCCTACTTCAAACCCATTTGTGATCGGGCTATATTTCGGAGACGAGAAGCCAAAATACTCTAATGAATTTTTGAAGTACGCCGTCAGTGATATCAATGATTGTAAACAATTGCTAGTTAACAACAAAGTTGTTCGCATTTTTGTTCACTCGATAGTATGTGACGCTCCTGCCCGTTCATTTGTTTTAAATATAAAAGGACACACAGGATATTATGGTTGTCATAAGTGCGAGGTGGAAGGAGATTATGTATCTCATCGTATGACATTTCCTGATTTTAATCGACCATTACGAACTGACCATTCCTTTAGGCAGAAGCTCAATGAAGATCATCATTTAGAAGGTGACTCGGAATTGTTAAAACTAGATATTGATATAGTGAAACAGGTTCCTTTAGACTACCAGCACCTTGTCTGCCTTGGTGTAGTGCGCAAGCTTCTTAATTGTTGGACAAGAGGCAAATTAAATTGCAGAATAAATCTACACGATAATCTTTTATTGTCTCGCAAAATAATTGAGTTAAAGCAATTTTTTTCTAAAGACTTTGGAAGAAAGCCTAGATCTTTGAAATATTTATGTAACTGGAAAGCGACTGAATACAGGACGTTTGTTTTGTACGTCGGCCCCGTTGTCCTTCAGAACATTCTCCCAGCTACATATTATAAACACTTCCTCTTTCTGCATGTAGCAATCACAATATTGTGTAGCAAAAAGTATCTTCCTGACTTATTAGACTATGCAGAAAGTTTGTTATTTTATTTTGTGGATAATTTTGGAGCTCTTTATGGAGATCAAAGTATTTCATATAATGTGCACAATTTAATTCACTTGGCAAATGACAGTAGAAAATATGGTGTGCTTGATAACTTCAGTACATTTATTTTTGAAAATTTCTTGGGCAGGATAAAAGGATTAGTTAGATCAGGAAACCGACCGTTAGAGCAAATCCACAATCGCATCTGTGAACTTCAGTCAGTAAAAGATAGCAACCCTAAAAAACAAAATTCGCAACCGCTTCATTTTGGTAAAAAGTTTGACCTACTTTCCACCCGTGGTGACAATGTGTGCATTTTGAACGACAATAGTGTATTTGTGGTTAAAGAGTTTGTTTGCAGTGAAACCGGTGTTCTACTAACGGGAAATAAATTACAACAAGAACAAAATCTATACACGGAACCCTGTGAATCTCGTCGAATAGGTATTCGTGTGTTCAAGAGACGTTACCCGGAGTCAACTGTTTGCAGCTCACTTGTACAAGGGAAGGCGTTGTTGTTTGAATATAATAGCCAATTAATAATATTTCCTATTCTGCATACCGATACTCACTAATTATGTACTGCTTGGTGGAATTCCCGGGTCCTAACTCAACAATAGCGATCGCGCACTCAAGCTGGATGGTCGAAAGTAAATGTTTTTGGCCACCGTTTTGGAAGAATGAGTCTAAATTAAGGACAGCGCTAATTAATGGCGAAGTACCCAATCCCAGCACCTGGCAACTCATATTGTTGCACAAGTTCATATTGTTGCAGGAAAAATGTTTGGTAAGTTCTAAATTTGGCAATGAAGGGCACAATTCTAACACAAATACTCTATAATACAAAGTTATTTAAATCTAAGCTCAACGTTTCTGTTATAGATTCATATGACGTGGCACGGATGAAACTTACTTTACCACAAGAAAAAATTGATGCATCGGATCTTTCTTCAGCAGAAGAAGTGGGACGCCTTCGTAAACGACCAGCAACTGGAAATCGAAGCTGTTCAGACGATGATGAGGAAGATGGTGTTGTCACAAGACCACCGACAAAACATAAACGCAAGCACTCCAAAACGCCGTGTATGAAGTTACCAAAACCACCTTCACCACCTCCTTGCAACAGAGAAGCAATTAAACCTCCATCCTTGGTTCCAGTTGCTAACATGACTCATAACGTAAGACTGATATTTGTTGTCACGACAGCGCATGAGGAAAGGTAATTAATGAATCTACCTAAATTATTTAAATTTACAGGATGGATTCTCCATTCCAAACAGTCTCGCAAGTCAAGCAGCCAACTATCAACTCAGGGCACAACCTATGGAAACTGACAGGTAACTCTGCCGTTCAATCAGAGTTCGCACCTGTTGGTGTCAAGGACAATGTTCAGATGCAAGCTGGGATGCATAGTTCAAATGCACAAGAAGGTGATGTGCATGGTTCGAAATGAATGTACTGCAATTAAGAGCTTTCGTTGCCACAAAGTTTTCGGGATTTGACGATTTTCGTTATTTTATTTATTTGTAGTACGATCATCACCATCAGCTACTGGGGTGAATTTCTTGGAACCTGATTTATTGACATCGGAGATGAACCCAGCTTATCCATGTCATATATCCGTCAGTTCTCCGCAGCCCATTAATCCTTCTATGACGTTTCAAAGTACGCCAAGACCCTACATCTCATCCGAAAGCGGAGGTAATGAATTAAGTGATGCGAGATTTGTTGAATTGGAGTATTGATTCTGAAACTGTATTTATTGGTAATTGTTCATTAAAGGGCTAAGAGAGGCGATAAGGGCAATGCAGATACAACAAGAAATCATCACCGGAAAACTGGACATGCTGTTAGGAATGGTAACTGCTATAATGCATGGAAGGTCGACTGTGGACGAATCAAAGCTATCTTTTAAACTTTTAAACGCGTTTGAGAGTTTAAATAATCAATTGAAGAATAGTATGGAAGCAAGGGAATCGCTGGTAAGGATTATAGATTTCATTTTCACTTGACGGTAATAGGGGATATATTAATTTGGAAATCAATAACATGTTTGGTTATTTTTATAGATAAACGTCCTTTCTACACGAGGGGGAACCAACCAGAACCAAATAACCCACAGGATAATGTGTGGCTTAATGACGGAAAGGTTACTGTGCGCATTTACCTTTGCTGGAAAAGGAAGTCAGGGAAAATATTCTTTCGTGTGTGTGTGGTTAGTTACATTTACTTTTCTGTGACCCTATGTATTTGATTGTCCATGTGGAATTATATTATAGAATGTCTTAACATGCTTATCTAATTACCACAGATGCTGTTCGGAAGCAACCCAAGGGTGCGGCAGCCAGTGATAAGGAGATAGAATCAGCTGTTGAGTATTGGATTAAAAGAGCACCACAACGGCTTAAAAAGTACGTATTCCTGATACGAAATGACGAATGATTTGGTGTGTTGACTCATCATATTATGTTTTATGTTGCTGTTTGCAGGTTAGAAGGTGGAAATGTTCAATCAGCGGACAACACTAATGATTAATTTCATCGAGAACCAGAATTAATATTGAATAAATACACGTTACGTTGTCTCTGTTACAAAAAAATGCTTAGTTTTTAACCTAACATAGTGTCATTAATTAATTCTAATGACAGACCATTTGCTACTTAATGTTACTGTTTTGTGTAGATTTTATACTGAATTAAAATATTTTTTGAAAACAGCTGCTTAAAAACTGGTGTAGCATAATATATTTTGCATATTAATATTGCTGCTGGTGACCTTTCATGAATACAGAAAAGTACTGTTTTAAACATGAACTGTATTTATTTGTGTTCCTTTGACAAGCCATATGAAACGGTATTAGTTCAGGCTTGGTTTGGTAGCTGCGGGTACCGTCGTAGTACTGCGCTTTTTTGGACAAGTGTACTTTACCTTTAGTGACTGGTACGGTATAGAAATGGGATTTGTTGGAATTTGTATGGTGCCAAAAAGTACTGTGGATACTACTGTATCACTACTGAATAAATGTCCGATCTGGTAAATTGGGTAACGGCAGCAGCCTCGAGTTCTCAAAACACTGGTCCAACTTGGTGTGGATTATAAAAGATTAATGATGGAAAGAATGCGTTGCATCTGGTTGTGGACCGCACATGTGGTCCAACGTCTTGGCTTGAGGCGATCCACTACATTTTGTCTCTTGACATTGATTTGAGGCAAGTCGATGGAAATGGAGACACTCCACTTGATGCAGTGAATAAGATAATTAGGCGTCCAAGGGGATGCGTGATGAAACACGACGAGATTATGCCTAGCCATGTGGCAAAAGTTTTAGAGAAAGCAGTCAGCAAACTGGAAGTGGTGGAAGCATCAATACTGAGTGAGTAAGAATTTGTAAGACCCGAGCTTGTTTAGGGTTCTGCAATATGTAAAATATTCAGATATTACATGTGTTTGGATTAAGTAAAACTGTTTATTGAATAGCTTTGTACATGGCTGGATCGAGGTTCCATGCTTAGATAAATGCTCCGTTGATTTAGTTGTGTCATTTTACCATATTCTGAAGAATATATTAGCAATTACATCCATGTCTTTCACATTGTGATAAAAATAATAAAAATGACTTTAAAACATGAATTTTCTAAGTATTAATTAATGCAGTAATCATTTTCGCGAACCGTTATGGATCTTATTCATTATTGGCACTAGGCTAATGGTCAACTTTTTGGCATCGAGACTTACATGCACAGTGCATGATGACCTGCTCTAACTCATAAATTCTCATCACTTGACAACAAACAGAACAATCAACTTACCACCTGTATTTTTCAATAAAACATTTGCTCATAAATACCACTACTGGCGTCCCATTCGTTGATCATTGCAAAGATTAAGTCATGATATTTTATTATTATTTGCATTTAGTTCACTCATAATATGCACGTATTTTAAGTGACTGAAAAATAATTTTTATCTATTATAAAAGATCTACACCATAATTGTTGCTGATTTATAACTGATTTATTATGTTGTGTGAGCACTGGATGCATTTATGTAACACGCCAAATTTGTTCGGGTGGTCTAAGCGTCAGATGATTTTAAATCGTTATCACGACCGGAAATTTTAACAAGGCGTGTTATGGATTGATGCTCAATGTGTCTACTTGCATTATATCTTGTTGTAATTTAACTTTAAAGTTTGTATGGTCAATTGTTGGGATGACGTGGTGAGAAATGAATTTAAGAAACTATGCAGTTGTTGCTTAATTTTACTCTTCGAAAGGCTCTCAATTTCTACATTGTTACTCATCTTAAATCCTAATCATAACAATCTAGATTAGACATAGATTCATGTAGTTGATTTTACAGACACCGTCTATCAAATGACCAAATTACCGAACGAATAAGCTCATTGTTGTTGTGCATATTAGTTCATTACTGTGCGTACTGACACGGTTCTTTTCAAGTGCGTTAAAAAGCATGATACATCGTCGTATCAAGATTCCCAGAGCGACACATGCCCAACTGACTACGCACCTACAAACTACTGAAATTCTATTTGCCGGTCAAAAGGAACATAAAGACGTCAAACATTTTATTAGTGCCATCTGGCAAGAAACTGAAACCTCGTTATTATGAGAGCGACAGACACAGTCTTGTATATTGAGTGGCACAGTTAAATAATATTTTAAGAACTAATTAAAGAGATAGGTGTGATTACGTAAGAGTATAGTACTAGAAATTACTTGAATACATTCGAGTGAATTCTAAGTTTTCTATCGCATGACATAAAACGTACATAGGTTCCGTATGCGCAATCTTTCATGATTTGTTTTCACGAATATCACTAAATAGATTGCATCGCATCAACTTAATTTGAAATTTATAGACGGATATAATCTTCTTCTGTGCAAAAACTCCAATAACAGTATGATTTGTTGACTAACTGAAATTACAATTGTTTTAATGAATACGTTTCGCTTACATGGTTCAGTAATTCATAAAAGGTATCTCCATAAATAAAAATGCAGGAATTTGCAATAAATTGTATTATATATCGGCTTTCACTGTTTTCTATTGATGTGATTTTTACTCTCATGTAATACTTCTGGTTAAATGGAAACGAAGATTTGTTAATGTGGCGGTACCTTATAACGTGTTCCCTATTCTAACTTATTCTAAACTGGAGAAGCTTAATAGAGTCGATAACTCAATGTTGCTCTATATATCTTGTTAAAATCTTTTTATCGCCACATTGTCTATTGTTAAGTATTAATGAATTCAATCAGCAAATTAATTATCAATAGATCAATCAAGCCATCAAATTTAGATACTGATCGCTTAAGTGAAATGCATACGACGTTGTGAGTAAGTTGATAGGTTCTATCGAGTTAACCGCAGTGAATACTACAACTTTCTTTGCAAACCAAATCGCTATTTTTTGAGGAAATATCAACTTTGTGTATTATGCGCCATGTTGCTGGTTATACGGTTAGTTAATTCTATACTTCAGACTATGTGAGTTTTCAAACTGATTTGACAATGGGATAAATTGGAAGTTTGGACTGGCGAATCTAGTGTTACTCATCATATTGCTTTATCTATTTCCTCCGTCATCAAAAACCATAAGGACTTCAAATCTAAGTTTATATAATTTCCTGCAAATTGGCGGTTATGCTAACGTACGGTCGCGAAATAAACCAAATATCGTAAATATGCAAGTAGAATTAGCTAGAATTAGGAATCATTTGAATCATCTGAACTAATCATATGACGAACTCATGCGTATGATCTTTGTGGATAATCGATGTTTTACGTTTCGCGCAAATCCACAATTGCTATTCGATATTATTTTGACTATTTGCCTTCAATGGATGCTAAGCTTATAACATTTGTTCATATCTTCCCTTTCATACTTCACTACTCTGCTAGACTACGTAACTAACAATTAATCGGCAACTTCGTCGGTGCAAAGGGTTGTAGAGAGGAAAAAGTTCATTTTGATATTCATACCGATTTAAATTTTATTTCAGCAAATAATTTATTCTTCTCTCTAGTAACAACTGCTATATCAATTACAACCACTAAGGTGAATTGTTAATTAGCAATTAACCATGATTTTATTTAACTAAAACCGTCAGTCATTCAACAAAACAGGACAACAACTGCACAATGTCTACGCTCAGCTCCTCACGTACATACGCGCACAATGTATAATACATATCAATACAGTAACTTCATACCCATCATCAATTAAAGACTCAATTTAAGTATCGGATCTTAAGTGCATCTACCTTAATTATAATTTCGATACCATTGTGTGCCTCTTGAATACCATTTTCCCGACGTATAGATCTTTTTGAATAAACTGATGAACAGTTTGTACATTTCTAACACAAACGTCGCGAACGAAATTACCAATCCAACCAAGTATACAACAAAAATGACGAGAGTATTTCCTCGCATTGAGGCACTGTTGACGCGATTGATGTCGGTATTCATATCATTTTGTAGTTCAGATTGACCACCCGTCTCGTTGTTTGTCTGTGACTTTTTTGCTTTTGCAAACCAAACAATTAGCTTGTACAACCATTCATCAATTCCAGACGAAATGTATCCATTGAATCTCCTGGCAGCAATCTCTGAAAGTCTCGGAATCCACCCGTGTCCATCATAGACAGCAACGTGCATATGGAATCCAATTTCAAATAGAGTTTCTTTCCCAACATACACATCATCCTTTGCTCTATCCCTCTTTATATCTTCTTCCATCTCACTTGCCACTATTTCGGGGAGAACAAGCGCTCGTCTCCCACACTTGCCAAGTTCCTTAAGCCACACGGCTTAAGTATGTCGTGTTGAGGACCACTCAAACTGACGCTCTCAATCCTCTTCCTGTTCAAGTTTAGGCCACCATTCACCAGACTGTTTGGATGAATTCTGGTATTTCTCAAAAGGAGACAGCAAAACGAGCCATTTCTTCCGTCGCACAAGGCCACCTCGGAACGTATTCTCAATCCCATCGGATTTTCAATTTGATGTGGTGTAACGAACCGAAGGTTCTCCGTGATGCACCTAAGCGACTGGCTGCAACGGGATCCGTTAAATGAAGTGGCCCGACTTGCTCTAGTATACACCTTAAAAGAATGATGGACGAGTTGAGAGAATAGCTCATATGGAATCTTTCCGCGTGGAAATATCATTCTCAGAATATTGTCACGCTTATAAGCATTTCTGAAGATTAGACCAGCGTAAAACACAAAAGTGAGAAGCAGTTGGAGGTGGCGATTGTTGGCAGTGATATTACTGAACGGGTTTCCTTGCTCCACTAGTAGCTTGTAGCAAGCGATAACGCATTCAATCGGCTTATCTCTTACTTGAATATGTGACGATGTTACGGGAGCTGTCAGCGTACTCATCCATACAACGAGATATGTAGACAGCGGAATTGCTACAAACATGACCAACCCTATCCACATCCAGCTTGTCTGATCAAAACTGGACACAAGTTCGCCAAAGAGAAAGCTCGTTTCGTTTGCTCTGCCGCAACTTACGAATCGAAATTTGTCTGTTGTGAATGGAGACGATATGGTTATGTTGGACACTGGTCGCAGTTCGGACTTTAAACGTAGAATCCCGCGGCCTCTTCCGCTCCGATTTGAGTGTATGAGCAGACAATAGTTACACATGGACGTATTTTGAAAAGTGTTTCTTCATATTTCATCCAGACGAAATCGGGAGAGTTGATCCAGAGTTGAGGTCGATAGTGCGAGAAACAACCGCTGGGACGGACGGTTATGCTTGGAGATGCGAGCGTGAAGTATCGGCTCCAAATACGTGCCAGCAAGATTGATGCTTTTCTCAATCAATCTTTCTCCAAGTTGATTTACAATGTCTCGAAATGTCATATTTAGAAATATGGGTATGTTAACATCTACGCTAACGTACCAACCATTGTGTGGTGTCAGTAGCGAAATGGCAGAGTTTTCCAAGTTACGTACCTCTCCGTACGAATAGAACGTAGCCAGGGTTCAACTGCTGGATCTGAGCCAATTGGTCTACGAGTAACGCGAATCTGAAATCTTGGTAGGTTGGCCTGAGTCATTGAGAAGTAGGCCACGTTGTCGTTTTTGAAATGGATTGGTCCTTTGCTGTCGTTCCGTTGCTGCCAAAACCAGAAACTGGACGTACTCCAATCGCGTAAGGAGAAGCGGGATGGGGGCAACAACTCAACATGAACTTCACATTTCCAGGGTCGGCTGCTGAACGTGAATGCTGCCAGGTTGATTTTGGAGCATTGGCCGTACGCAATATTATTAAAGTCAGTGCTATCAGCCAATTCATCCGGGCCGCCGTATAAATACTTGGATATTTTGCAGTCAAATATGTTCTCTTTATTTCCGATTGTTATGACCGTTGCGCTCGATACATTGTCCCTGTATACGTTGCCAAGTATGTCGACAACTACTGTCTTATTCCAAAATTGGGCGATAAATTTTGGAAAGTACTCGTCGCGAGATGTCGCAGGAGCACGGGAAACGGCAATGCTTGTATGTCTATAGCTCGATGATTGTTCATTTGGATTAAGCATGTGTGATGCGGCTTTAAATTTGATTGCAAACCTTTGGAGACAAATTCGGAAAATGATCCGCTGCTTTGTTGAGAACTTGAAAGTATGTTCCCTAACAATGGCCATATTACTAGATGCGCAGTGATATCCATAATGATAATGCAAAACGGTGCTGTCGTTCAGGTGTGCGATTTTCATTAGTATAGCCTTGTGTCTCCAACTGGATGGACTGAATAGCGACTTTAGATAATCCTACTTTGCCACCGGAGCCATGATATTGATTTTTATCGAAGACAGGAAATGGTTTTTGGCACGAGGTGGAAAACTCATTTAGGGTTGAATAAATCATTTGCAGGATCATTGGAAAATTACATTTATTGGTAGTATGGATATATCATCCAATGTAGATTGATATGGTTTGCGTCGCCGTCTACAATAACACAAGCGGACTAAGTTGAGTTGTCAGTTGAAATATGCTTCCATTTAAAATTGAGAATCATGTAAATTCATTCAATTTTATTTCATGTAAATATATTCAAACAACGAATTGCGCATATACTCTGACTATCAGTAAACTATCAAGAACTAAAGGTAACGGCGCATTTTTTGCACACAATCTTGAACTCACCAAAATTAACAATAGTGCGGTTTACGGTTTAGCCATATCAAAGTAAAACTACTATTAATATAAATTTGGTAACGTTTCCGCATGTAACTGCTGCAACGAATTTTTAACATTTTATAAAAGTGAATTTCCACCATCATATAAAGTTTTGCGAATATCTATTAACAATACATGCCAGTATTATAAATGCAGCCATATATGCCACCGGAACCGCAATCCCAGGCCAGACATTGGGATGAGTGAATTCCCACCCGCGACTAATCACAGATCGAGCAGCTTCCGCCGACAGAGTGCACCACGCCACCGGCGATATCATTCTTAGCGCAGCAAACATCCCTTCCACCGGCCACCAAAGACCCGAAATGAAGAAGATTGGAAAAAATATTGCGATATTAATCACAGAAGCGGCATACTCTTCATCCAGCAGGGTTCCCATTAAATATCCCGCCGACGTTCCTTGGTAACCACTCACAAGAAAGATTATGATGACGAGAAAGTGCGAGCCCAATATTTGGATTCCAAAGAGACACGTGATTATCAGATAGCAGATAATTGTCTGCGAAAAGAGAACTGGAAACTCTGTGATGAAGTAGGACACCATAACCTCCCAGGGTTTCACACCACTCACCAGGGCACGACCAAGGACGCCCGACTTTTTCTCTCCGATGAGACGAATGCAGAGCATGAATGAGGCGTACTGGAGAAGAGTTCTGTAGAAAAGCGACACTTGCATCATTTTAATCCTATCAGATCAATTATACTACAATCAATAATAAATATAATGTATTCACTCACCCAACTGTGATGCCAGGAACAAGGTATTCCCGAAAGTCGGTGTCATCCGTTCCAAGAATTGGCGAATGAACCTGTCAACATGAAACGCAGAATTTTAATATATTAATGAGCTTCTAGGCTAATGGCCACAACACGTCAATAAAGCAATTACTTTTAAAGGTAATTCCACTTGTCGGGAATCTAAACCACACTCTGTCATCATAGTTGATAAGAAACTCTGATAGGCACGATATAACAGCATTTTAATTGCCATGGTTATTTGAGCATCTGCGACAGTAATAATAAGTCATTTCTGTCTCTGAAATATTGTCTTCAATGAATGTACATAAATGCATTCTGTACTCACCCGTTTGATCTAAATGCATGATTATTTGTGAATTGTTGAAGGTCATGTCATCCGCATTAGGACCTGCCATGACTCGATCGACAAAATGCTCGGAATAGTTTCGTGGAAAGGAGACATATCCCCAGATGTCTCCAGCCTGAATTGCACTAACAGCTTCATTGTCCGAGCCGTACCATTTCTAAATAGACGAATTAAAATGACATATTGTACAAGTTCTAACATGACGTAAACGTTTTAGAAAACAGCTTGGATATGGTTAGCTTCTTTACCATGTTGAAGATTTCGTGCGGGACGCTCCGGAGAAATTGACAGCTCAGTAGTTCACCACTGCATCCCAACGCCACCAATGCCGTCATGTTGTGACAAATGGCGTGGTCTGCAATTTCGTGGTTAACTATTCCAAGCCCCAAATTGGTCGGATTTTGTCCCAGTGCGAAACAAAAGATAACAAGCAGGATTGCATGGCTAATTATTATAAAGGACAGCAACCTGAAAAGAGTAAACCCAAAATTATACAAAATATTATTATCGTCTTCCAAATATGGACAATTAATATAATTTAGTATCTAACATAGGATTTCGGATGAGAACTATAGCGTTTTTTGCAGCTAATGTTCGTATCCTTTCGAAGGATGCCTTTGTAGATGAAGTACGAGACGAAATATCTGCAACCATCTCAGGTTTGCTGGTTTGAAATGCTGAAAGTAGAGTGTTGTGGTGATGATTAACATTTCTGGTTACATCTGGGGCTTGTGGGGTCACGGTCATTACCGCTGCAGATGTAACGTGAGCATTTCCTCTGCACAAATCTAGAATGATTGTCTCCAGACTATCACAATTATGCTCTTCAAATAACTGAACTGGAGACTTTTCCGTCAGCAGTCGTCCATTCCTCATTATACCAATCTGTTTCAATAACAAAAACATGCAACGTTTAATCATTTGAAATAAGTATGTATGTATGCACACATACATTAATTATTTTTCACACACCACATCCGCCTGCCGACATTCTTCAATGTAATGGGATGTGATTATCACGGTCGTATGTTTTGTCTCCACCAGCGTTTTCAAATGCTGCCATATCCTAAAAATAAATTTGAGCATAAAAAATTATTCAGGTCATTATTGAGCTGAGCGATGAGATATATTTGCAGATTTGCATAACAAATAAATTCTTGCCTTTGTCTCAGAACAGGATCCACGCCAACTGTCTAATGGATAAAATAATAACTTTATTATTTTTCTGATATTAATCTGTGGTGATGTGTAATATATTTATATTGAGATAATTTTTACTACCGGCTCGTCCAGGATTAATAGTTTAGGATCATGAATGAGTGCAGTGGCTAATGAAACACGTCGCTGCTGCCCACCACTACAATAAAAAGTGTTATTGAACCAATTTAACGTAGTAAACGTGGGAACATTTTAATCGGCTATCGTGGGAAAATGGCATACCTTAATGTGCCTACTCTTCTGTTCCCCTTTGGCAAATCCATCAATTTGATCATAAACTTTACTCTGCTCTTGAGTAACTCTTTGTCCATTCCGACCAGTCCGCCAAAGTAATACAGAGTTTCTTTAATGGAGAACTCCTTGTACAGAGAAATGTCTTGTGGCATGTAACCTACATTCCGACCTGGCACTCCACATCCCTTTGTTCCAGGCCGACAATTGTAAACTCGTATTTCCCCACGATCCAGTTTCATCTGACCGAGAATGCATGAGAGCGCGGTGGTCTTTCCGCAGCCACTGCTGCCCAACAGCCCATATCTAACAAATAAAAATGTGCACATTGAAGGACACGACTTTTCAAGTAATTTTGGAAATTAATTTCAATGTGATAAAGATGAATAATACATGGCGCCGTGAGGAACATTCATGTTCATTCCATCAAGAACCGGTTGTCCTTTCTTGTAGCATACTTCCGCGTCAAACAAAGTAACCGCTGTAGTGCTTCCAGTGGAAAAAGAGGAATCAATTTCAGTCGTTCTATTTTCGTTCATCTAAAATTTAAAAAATGTATCAAACATCATGTAAACGAAGACACGTGGCAAGCTTCTCTTTTTCGTATTCAAAACACAAGTCTTGTTTCACTTAAAACGTAACTAACCATTGTAATGTACAGCAGCAGGTGGTGGGTTTTGTAAGTAGAATTAAAAGTAGTTCATGATGACGTTGTTGATGTGAATTGTTTGGCATAAGCTCAGCAGCGACAAATAATGCGCATAGAGACACAAATTGAATCTCGTTATAATCCGTTATAAAATTCAAGTCATAAAAATCTCAACCATACAACAACATTATTTTTTTCATCTGTACTTTATCTCCATGAACGGAACCAATAATAAGAACCGAATGGCGTCAAATTATACCAGCTTCAATTTTTCGTACGCTTGTAACGCAACGTTTACGACATTACTCGATAAAAGTGCACATTTGTCTTTTTAGATTTTCATAAATTACCCATCTCAACTTTTCACAATAATAGTAAATTAACAACAAGTGCCGACTGAAGCGGGCCTTCCTTTTCCAGAAAAAAATATATCACATTTAATGTGAATAATAATGTAAATGTATACAGCAACTCAAAATAGGAAACCGTAAATATTTTCAAATTTAGAAAATGAACTGCGTTTCCTACACCAACTGTACTCTAAAACTCCAGAAAAGGGACTGGTTTCATAATATTCACCATAAAACTTGCACCAAATTTGAGGGATTTTCCTTTTATAGAGCAACGTTACCACATGCCACGCGCGCAACTCACTAGAGTCGGGACTGAACTAATTTTAGGAGACTGTTCCAGTGTTCAAAAGTAATGAACGACAATAGTATTGTTTTATATTTCTGCGAATTTTTATCTAATCGGTGGCTTGATCTTATCACGTTTTAAAAACATTCATGTTTTAATCTCTGGTTTGTTTCAAATGAGCTCATTAGCACGAAATATGGATTACGCGAATTTCTCATCCCAAATGTATTTGTGCAGGGAAGTGCAATGCTCCACCGACACATTCAGAATAATCGGGTTTTCCTCTGGCTTTCCTAATCGATATGAAGTGTGGTCACCACTTCACATAAAAGGTTAACAAATTTAATAACACTCAAGAACGCAAGCTCTATAATAATGGATATGTTTTGTGCATTATGAACCGGGTAATACATTTTTAATGAGTTCTTTGGCATTGAGGTATATAATAAACAACACTTTCCATTGATAATTTTACTTGGGCTTATTATCTTTATACACTAATCATATCCCATTATAGCACAGACTAAATGGTCATTTTGGACAAAATTCCCACATGATGAGCCAATTTGCTGTAATTATTTGTAAAGTAGTAAGCTCTATAGTTTTATTACATAATTGCATACACAAGCAGTGAATTCATGTGCTGATGCCGCATACATCATCATTATGAAAGATTGCGTTTACAAAATTTCACACAATGTTGGAGTAGATTTGGAATGACAAAACTAATGCATACAACTGATAGTTTTTATGATCATGGAAATACCGCGGATGAAGATTTATTTGTGGCTGGTACGCCGCGCAATCTTACTTGTGGCGAACAAAAATTATACATTATTGATGAAACGAACTGAACACTTTTCTTTTGAAGCTAGTATTTCGATTTTATTATATACTAGAATTGAGACTCGGTCTGGCATTGTAACCATGGGAATCAGACTTTTGTAGTCATTTTCTGCACACAGAATCTACCACATTACCGGATGAACAAATGCATAATTTTAAACACCTAGCTTGGTAGAGAAGCTACGTTCTTTCAATGAATTATTTATAACAAGAAATAAGCCATAGCAGTGTTTGTGCCGGATACGAGAGCAATTTACTCTTCCTTATAAATCGTTTTTAATTTTAGCAAGCTTTTTTTTAAATTTCACAAGCAATAGCTAGAAGAAGTGAACGAATCAACAAGCTCAAAATCATTTAATACAGAAATATTGGCCAAAAATGAGTTTGGTGATACGCGAGGATCTTGCAGCAAAATTGTTCAATCTGTCATGATAGTTAAAGGATAATAGTCAGTATGACCTTTGCAATTGTGACTACCATCCCACGTTGTGGCAGTTTGGGGTAGGATTTAGCACACATGTTAGCATTTCAATGTAAACAAACTATTTGAAACACTGGCAAACACAAATATTTATTTAATGTCAATGGATTAAATCCAGTCAGGTTTATTTTTGCTCATTCTTCTGAAGACAAACTGAGCATCCATATGATAGGCAATAGTTGCTCTTGCGATGTCCTCAATAAGCACTGCCAAAATTTGTATACAACTATGTTGACCTGCACTGCTTATTTGGAAATTCAAGTAATATTAGTTTGTTTGTGGTGGATCGATGTAATTGCTTTCTCAATTATGGTGATGCCAAGTAGCAATTACAATACAGATAAATAAGTTTGTCCAATATATCGTATAAATTTAATCCCAATATCGAACTAATTTGAGTCAATTACCTTTCCGTACTGGCTTTCTGTTTGCCGGCGGAAATGAACATAACGACGTCAAAGAGTCTACTAGTGGCATCTGCCAAACAACTACAATAAAATAACCATAAAGCAAAGTTAACTAGCGATTACAGTATTGCATATTAGGTGGCAAAGTTAAATTATATTTTATAGTTAAACTGTAGATTTTTAGATTTGATTTCATAATACACATACTGCGTCTGGAAATGTTTGGCGGATGCAAGCTATTGTACGCTTGAGTGAGGCGAATCTTAATCTTAAACATTAAATATCCAATTACTATCGTATCCGTAATGAATCATGGCTCGTTTTTGTACCTTCATTTATTTATTTCAATTTTGAAGACTAGCCAAGCGTTGGGAACGAACCTATTATAATTGAAGAAATATTGTTAGTATTCATCCGTTACGCGAGCAGTGATGAAATGCACACATTACATAACTATGTATTTCTATACTGGGGAATACTAAGGTAAACCAGAGGTAAGTGGTAATGCCATTGGGCTTGTGAGTGAATATAAAAACCTATCCATCCAATCGCAAGGAACCAAAAGATTATTTTGCAATGACTAGCGTCAGGTCCAGCATAAGTATATCTACTAACGTTTCGCAACAGCAGAAAGTAATCCTATAGTTCAAATGTAAGGGACGAGACCAAATTGCTCAGAGTATTAAACGACTAGTCTTAAACCGCGTGACGGGAGTGTCCCGATTAATCAACCATCATTGCATTTCTACACATTAACATTTTTCTCTCATGGTAAAAACACACCGAAGACACCTTACGACCTAGTTTATAGAAAAAACAAATTTTTGGAGCGACATCAACCTAGCGGCGTCTCACTGTTCACAAATTGAAGAGCGACTGGAGCGCAAATCACCATACTAAAAATTTGACGTGATCGACGAAATTAATATAATATACTTCAGTTCAGAAGCAGAATAATATTTTAGAACGGCATTTCATGAATATCGAGCCATCTATTGGGGTCGAGTGGGCAGTAAGATTAGGTACAAACATGAACTCATTATTTAAATATTGTGACGTAGATTGGTGAAAACTTCGGCTTTTCTTGAAATGATTAAATATTCTATTCCTACAATATCTTACTGTTAATTTTCTTCCCTTAACAGTAATTAGCCTCCTCTACATTCCTACCAGCAGCAGTTGCACGGTAAGTTCATTTGCAAAGTCAATGCAGTTTAATGGAGTCAGACTGTCAATAAAATTAAAGGATCCAAATCGAACCTTTATATTGGCACAGCTACTGTAAAGTTTGCGCAGCAATCTCACTTCAAATCGACCGCAATCAATTTTAGTGTGCAACTGCCTTCTTAGTTGAATAAAGCCCCAGTTGGCCTGCCAGTGCACATGAGACATGAAACCAATTTGAATTATCAGTATCAAACTACAATCAATACAAAGGCCCGAGAAGAAGATAATTTGAATGATATTCTCATAAGTAGGAGATATTTTTGTCAGGGCAGACAGTGAGAACGCTTGTACCAATATTATTGTAACGATTATGGCAATTAAAATCGTGTGCAAGATCTCGTTCATATAGATGGCTAGGATCTGAATGGTCCGGTACTGTGTAGAAACATTTGCATAGTTTGAGTTTTTAGCCAATGCGCTTTCCAGAAACCTATTCAAAAAAATAATCATTTTGCACATTTTCAAGCCAATGAAGTCTTTGAATGTAATTAATAAAACAGAACCAATTGACCTTTCCAAGTACTGGCAAAGTGTAATGGTGCAGAGAATCATCACCAAGCAGCACATGATAGCGCAAAGATTAATTCCAAACGACCACATCCAATGATTGAGTAGAAACACCATCATTTTGAAAACAAACTTTACAGAAGGACTCAAAAGGAAACTTTTGAGACAAGTCCCAGCAAAATCTGTCCACCAGTTGGAACACTGCGGCAAAATCCAGTATCCCATTATGCCAGGCTTGCAGGGATTCACGCTTGAAATGCCGTACAAGTAGAATACTGGCAGCAGCCAAACTGCGAGTAAAGTGAAGTACGCTAAAAAGGTGTTAATTGTGGCGAGCGTCGTAACTCTTGTCTGTCTCGGTAGCCCAGAACGGACTTGTAAAGATTTTCCAAATTCCAAAAGTGTGTTTACGTAAACGCACAAAATGTTTTCGTTTTTCTGGCATGTTTTAAAGTAGCAAAGTCCTGCGATATTGCATAAAAGCCAGGATCCTAAAAGAAATTTGTCGCCTGAATTTATGTCGTCGTCACCGTCAGCCACATTCAATTTGTAAATTCGTCCAACAGCAAGTGCAAGAATGAGTGCTATTTGTACATAGTTCTTCCGCCGCAATGTACGTTTCCTTATCGGGTTGCTTTGGAGTAGTTTCAAGCGTTTCGATTTGTTGTCCCAGTAAATGGATGTACTGCGCAGAAATGCACCCGTGCAACAAATTAGGCGAATAAATTTCAAATGCCTCTGCAACATAATTGATTTGTGTTATACGAAATTTCTGCTCGCGCGACTGGAGATTTGACGTGGAATATAAGAATGCATCCTACATAGTGGCATAATATAATATCAAAAGTGTTTTCAAAGTAATCTAAATAATACACAGAAATACTGGACCATAGCTACGCCTTTCACATAATATTTCACTAATTTGGTTGACCGATCCGATAACCGACACAACACAACTTTTACGTATTTAGAAATATCAATATCAGAATGCGTCAATGTGGGAATGACGTAGGCTCTCAATTAGTTTTTCTTGCTGGGTCTCTAATACAAAGTTATATTTAAATCAGCTCTGGATTTGCAAGTATTGTGCCCGCACCATGTAGTCTCCGGTAAAACCGAGTCATTTGAATTAAAAAGTTTGTTTCAACAATTTAATTAGTTTTAAAATAAATCGCCACGGGGAATGGAAACCCACTGAAGCTTTACACACCAAATAATTTATGCAGTTTAATTAAAATATTGTTTGGTCATGCTGCTTTTATCAAGTATTAATTAAATTACGAATAATGAAAACATTAAACTGACAATTAGTAGCTTATCTCATTTTTGCAATATTAGTTCCACATTTGTTTTCAATAGTTCTCAAACTACTTATCATGCAGATATCAAGTATGTGAATTTTTATAATAGTGCGATAATTCAAATATAAGGATAAAGCATGTTGTTTCGAAAAAAAGTTCTGTCTCAAGTTTAAACAACGGATTTTCCAATTTTGTATTTGAACTTGCCAAGGAACAAATGTTAGACGATCGTTAAAATAAGTATTCTAACAAATTTGGTTATTTTCCTTTTAACAAGGCTTTCTTGATTCCGATATACAACAGAGCTACAATTTGACCAGCGACACATGTGCCGCAACGCGGCGACACAATTACCCAAGTATAAAAGCATAGGCTTCAGGGTTAATCCCAGGTGGATTCCCACAAGAATGGTTCCCCCTAGTAAATTCCAATCCCCTAGTAAAGTCATGCAAGCTTACAGTCTAGGCTCACATGATATTTGACTCTATGTGCATCTAGGTTAAACAATGACTACGTTAGAATATAAACTTGACTGAGCTTTACAGGTGGCATTATAATGTGCAATGTGGTTCTTACAATTAGTCACGAGCATCTACGACCAAGCATGCATTGTCTTTGCCGATGGAAATCAACTTCAGCGTGCTAACTATTGGGACCTGAAATGCAAAGTGGAAACCCGAACAAACAGTTTTTGTCGGTACCTAATCACAAAATCGATTTTCAATTTTGTGTCGGTGATTTTGCTACCACTGGCTTCTGAGTGGGTTTCTGAACATGTATACTAACCACTATTCTAATACTTTTCATTAGCTGAAATACATACACTACGAGAGACCAAATTAATTTTACCAGATGTAAAATATATAGAAGTACTTTTCTCAGCAACATTAAATATAAGTTCCATTGCTCCAATAAAAATAATACAAGTCCGAGTGCCAGTCCTGCCGCAATAACGCAAAACACGACCAATGTGTTTCCCGACAAGCTTGCCGCCTTTGGCGGAGTAGGCGACTTCAGCCAACTATGAGCAATGTCATTCCCCTGCCCAATGGCAATAAGCTGAGCCCACCAGTCCGCAATACCGGATTGCTGCATTCCCATAAATCGTTTCGAAACGATAAGGGACGTATATCCCCCTAATTCGAAGTTGACAGCAATTTTACTGTACAAATTCGTACTGATATCAACAGTCGTAATTCCTTGCTTGGTAAGATTTCTTGCAAATTGCAGGGCAAATGCTTGTGGGAGAACGACAGCTTTGTTGTTGCAGCTATTCAATTCAGAGAGAAACAGGTTTTGCTGTCTCTCAGCGAAAATCTCCCTCCAATTTTCTAACTTGGGACCTTCTGTCAGTATGTATGTCTCGTACGCATCCAAAAACAACTTGGAAACATTTGGGTGTAACCGTGAAGTTTCTTGTAGTTGCAATATGGGAAGTATGTCGCCGTAGTCAAAGAGACAATTTCGACATTCATTCAACTCTTGCTTTGCAAGCCGATAGTACGATATTATCTCCGATCTTGCCGTTATGACCGAATTTTCTTGGTTATAGCTAGGAACCTGAAACCTGTATGTTACATGGATGGAATGTAGGTTTATGGTTGCACGGTAATCCTTTGGTGGAGCTAGCCACTGGTGCAATGAGATGTCTGCTATTCTGGTGTAGATGGGTACATCCTCGATGAAAAGATCTTCCAACGTTTTATATGGTATCCGGACTCGATTAGTTATCATGTTGTATACATTGTTGTTTTTGTACGCATTGCTGATAACCACTCCCACAAGCAGGACGCTACCTAGCAGCCATCGTAATCTGGTCAAGTTTGCGAGTCGTGCGGGAAACGGGTCACCTTGTTCCACCAAAACGCGCCAAATTGACACAAGATTTCCAAGCTTTTGAACCGTTGACATTTTGAAGCTTAGACGGGGTATTACTACAAAGATGGTCAATGTGAAGGCTCCGATTGACAACCATACAGGAACTTCATAGGAGATGATGAGTTGGTCAAACGGAATGCTGCTGTTTTGCCTTTCCCCACAAATTATGAAGGTCAACGCTGAAAGGGTTTGGTTGACAGTTAGCATATATTTTAACGTCTTTGTTTTATCCACATGCGATTTGATTATCCAGAACGTTTGCCAGTTTCGTGGGGATTTGCCATTGTCGGCATGCGCTTTTTTGTGACTATAGCATGTTATTTGTCCGGACTGACTAAAGGTGAAATTTTTCATAACGGCTTGCAGGATATGAGCATAGGCATAAATTACATTCTCTTCATATGAGCCATGTGACGAGAGTATATTCGAGACAAGATAAGCGCTCTTGGAAACCTTATCATCGCAACGTCCTAGAATAGTCTGAACTTGATCATGATAGTGGTCCGAATTAATTTTGAATGTGACTGGTCTACCCCAAAGACCAGCTTGACCTGAAGCAGAGTTGGCAATTCCATCAATTGTTGACATTGATATATAGCTCCATTCTCGTACAAAGATTCGGCGATTTGGAACTGAACAATCTGCGCAAGTTCTGATCACCTCAATGAAATGTAGTTGGGAATTATTTGTAATGGCATGAAGAAATATGTCCAGTGAAAACACCGGGCTGCCTGTGAACGGCATTGCCACTTCTCTGAGCATATCGCTTGGCCATTCTCGTTGGAATGCGTCAGCAAATTTTCCATAGAATTGAAATGTGTCAACAAAAATATTATAAACTGGCACGAGGCTTGGCTTTATAGGATTCTCGGACGGCTCCGAAAGTGCCAAATATGAATCAAATGCTCGAATAAAAGGCATCTGCTGCCAGTTGACAATTGCTGAATCCTTGAAATACAGTGAGACATGTGCCATACATCTCCACGGTTTCGAAGCGAGAGCTAGTTTTAGTTGGCTTATGTCAAGAAGATGAGAGCGGTGTCCAAAAAAACGTAAAAGGTGGTCTCTTGAACTAACAAAGAACTTGGAATGGTTCCACATTTGTGACCACATTCCCCATTTACCTTGGGCGTAGAAGGAGTCAATTCCAGATGCTGTCCAGAGAAAGTGTTCGGCTCCAAACACTGACTTCGTTACTAGGACTGGTATTGGACGCCTTATTATCGTTGGTGGTGTTGTTGTTGTTTGTATCAAGTCTATGTTTTTAAAATTGTCTGCCACAACCATACAGTTTTGAAATGGCGTTAGTAGAATAGCCCAATCTTGAAACACATCTTCAGCGCGAGCTTGGGGTGGTTGGCTAATTGGCTGAATGTGCCCAGGGCGGTCCGAAATTGAAAACTGATTTCCCGAGCAAGCGATCAAAGTAAGCAAAATCGCAAGTAATGCTAAAAGTAACATTGTCGCGAATTTAACTGTATGATTTTGAACTTTTGAACCAAGACAATGTTACAAGTACAGAAATATTTGTTCAAGTTATCCAGAATTTTACATGCACTTATAAGGAAATATTGTTGGGAACTTGTGGGAGCATGGGAACCAACAAGTTGCAGATGGCTTAAGTTACAATTGTTGTATATGAATATTACACGTCAGGGGAAACATTAAGATGTGGATGTAACGAGCACAATAGATGCTCTAAAAGGTAAAATAAAGGGCAAGCTATTTCTCTTAATGTAGAATGTTTTACACTTTCGAATAATTTATGGAATCGATTTCTTTCGGCTCGTGCCAAAGTGTATTGCGAAGATAGCAGAATTCAAACGCCGTCAGTATTATATCTAATACCGTAGTACTTCCCGTTGGCAATGCTCTGATATGATGCCGTGTGTCGCAATATGCACGGAGCTGTTTAATTGGATTGCAGCAAATGGACAGGTATTTTAGGTATTGACATTGCTTGCATTTTAAGTTATTGCTTGTATACTCATCCGTTGGTTGATACCTTTATTATATTATAATATGTTTTCTACATTTTTCAGCTAAGACATAACCTTTCATGCCCAAGAAACCTAATATGGTGTTGCTATTGGGCAAATGACAAAGTAGAGTGATTCTACATACCCATGTTGTACTTATTGATTTACCTCATGCCATTTTTTGTATTGTAATGTATATTCAGCAAGTAAATTTAGTGTACATTTATGTGCTTATATCATGCAATTAACGTACAAGTTACCAACGTTACAAAATTTAATTTCAATGTAAATTATACAAACAATTTCGCTTCAAGGAACAAAATAAAATAGCTTACAACAGATTTTTAGAATATCGATTAGCAATGCATATCAATACTATGAATGCAGCAATGTACGTCAGCATTACAGCAATGGCCGGCCAGACATTCGGATGTACAAATTCCCAGCCACGACTAATCACTGATCGAGCTGCTTCCCCAGGCAACGTGCATGGAGTCAACGGTGAGAAATACCTCAGCCAAGGCACCATCCCTTCCAACGGCCACCACAGCGCAGACATGAAAACAATTGGAAACAGAATTGCGACGTTAAGTACAGTGCCCGCATACTCTTCATCAACCAGTACGCCCATAAAATATCCCACGGTGCTGCCCTCATATGCGCTTAAGAGGAAAATGGTAACGACGAGGACGTGGGAACCCAATATCTCGATGCCGAAGAGAACAGTAATTGTGTAATAGCTGACAATACTCTGCGTAAAGAGGACGGGAAATTCAGTGATAAAATATGACACCATAATTTCCCAAATTTTGACACCAGTCACAAGTGAACGTCCAAGAACTCCCGACTTTTTGTCTCCGATTAAACGTAAGCCAATTGCGAATGCAGCGTACTGAAAAAGCGTTCTGTGGAGAAACGGAAAATAATTTGTTTTCATCCAACAACATGCAGTTTTTTATATAAATATGTCGATCACGTCGAAAAAGTTTTTTTTTATGCGAACCCGGTTGTGACTCCGGCGACGACGTATTCGCGAAAGTCTGTGTCTTCCGTGCCATGAATTGGTGTAAGATACTGAAACATAAACGATAATAAATTAGTTCTGCGTACATGGTTTGGTACAGCAAATATGTCAATTAAAACAATACCTTTAAAGGCAATTTTCCCTGTCGTGAATCAATCCCGCACTCCGTCAATAAGGTTGATAAAAAACTTTGGTAGGCCCGGTATAACAACATTTCGATTAGCATTGTTATCTGGGCATCTATTGTGGTGATAGGGGAACAAATATTATTCCATTTGAATACTTTTTTGTTAAAAATGTAATTAGATGTTTATATGCCTTACCCGTTTGGTCTAGCCGGATGGTTATCTGAGAATTGTTGAAAGTGATTTCATCAGTATTAGAACCTGACATCATTCGACTCACCAAATTCTCTGAGTAGTTATGTGGAAATGAGATATAGCCCCAGATGTGTCCCTCCTGTACTGCGTTTATGGCTTCCTGTTCAGTTTCGAACCACCTCTAAACAAGAAATATTGAAATATACCGGCCATAAAATTATTCAACAAAACGATATGTGGCATTTAAGTAATCATAAGCAGATTAGTGGTGGCTATCTTCTAACCGTGTCAAAATTTTCCTGTGGCATACTCCTGAGAAACTGACAGCTCAGAAACTCACCTTTACATGCTTTTGTTACGTTGTGGCACATGGAACGGTCTACCATTTCGTGATTCAATATTCCGATTCCCATGTTATTCGGGACTTTTCCAGAAGTGATACAAACAATAACTAGGATAAGTGCCTGGCTAAATACAGTAAATAGCAGCAATCTGGTGAGAGTGAATCATTAAGAAAGTAATCAAATATACATTAATCAACCCAACTAGATAGCTATAAATTGTAGGTGCGGGTTACTATGTGGGTTACTAACAAAGGACTTCTGATGAGAACTACAGCATTTTTTGTAGTTAATACCCGTATCCTTTTTAATGATTCAGTTATGGTTGGAAAATGTAACGGTGAAACAGGAGCCACCTCAGCGTTTCCTGTCCAGTCCGTGGAAGTAATGGCGTTGTTCTTTGCCCCATTTGTAGTTACAGGTGAGCTATGTAAGGTAGTCGTTGTATCCGCTGATGATGTTGTAGCGCATGAAGCTCTTCGAGACAAATTTAGGATAATTGTCTCTAAACTGTTGCAACAATGCTCGTAGAAAAGCAGAGACGGTGGCTTCTCTGTCAACAGTTGGCCATCCCTCATCACACCAATCTGCATTCAATGTGAACTTCAGATGGTTCAAGGTGACAAGTGCATTAATCACCTTTGTCGTAAAATCGGATCCACGCCAACTGTCTATTGATTGACAGGTTAAAGAAATTACACAACTATAGACTTTCCGTAAAATTATATTGTACAAAATATAATTGAGTAAATTTATGGTACCGGTTCGTCCAGGATAAGGAGTTTGAGATCATGTATAAGCGCTGTAGCAAGTGATATGCGTCGCTGTTGTCCACCACTGGAATTTAATATGTGTTGGTTTAATGAACTACAGTTCAATGTTAATTTAATTGTGAATTAATGAGAAATCATTAGCAGACTTATGTACCTTAGTGTTCCCACTCTTCTGTTCTCCTGTGGCAAATCCATCAGTTTAATCATAAACTCTATGCGCTTCCGAATCATGTCTTTGTCCATGCCCGCGAGCCCGCCAAAGTAGCAGAAAGTTTCCTCGATGGAGAACTCCTTACAGAGGGATATATCTTGTGGCATGTAGCCGACATTTCTTCCTGGTACTCCACACTCCTTGGTTCGTGGTTTGGAATTATAAATTTTTATTTCCCCACTGTCCAGCGTTTTCTGACCGAGGATGCATGACAGAACTGTTGTCTTTTCGCAGCCACTGCTCCCCAATAATCCATAACTGGTGGATAAAACGAGAGAAATAATTTTAAGAGAGAATTGCTTAGTTAAGGAAAAAACATTTATGCTAATTACTATGATAAAAGTTTGATTCTTAATACATTGTCCCACGAGGAACATTCATATTCATTCCATTGAGAATTGGTTGCCCTTTCGTGTTGCATACTTCCGCGTCAAGTAAAATCACTGCAGAACCGCTCCAAGTGACAATTGGGGAGCCAACTTTCATTTGGTTTCCGTTCATCTGAAAGTTCTCAATGCGTATGTTCAACAAATTCGATGTACATATGGTTCTTTTCCGTTCTTTAACCACAATGTATGCAGCTTACCTTTTTCTATAGAAACAAAAAATGGCAAGCGCACAGAATAGTAACAATTATTTTATAAACACTGATATTCGGGTATAAAAGTGGCAAATTGTACAAGTTACTAATATGCGACCTAATTTGCTCCTCACTTAAAAAATGTTTATTTTAAAACTGAAAAATAGTATGACCACTTGAATGACACGAGATGAAAATTGGACAAAGCTTAAGTATTGGTCCTGTTGGCGAGAAACATGATCGTAAAATGAGACATTGCAAGTGATTTGAGCCAGAACTGGACTTGTTTCCTGAGACTTTCCCTGTGACGAGCAGCTACATACATTGATGTACACTAATGATGCAGTATCATTTTCTTGAAATTTTCCTTATCCGTTGTCATGATATTAGTCCTTTTTCCGTTTCTGAATCTGAGTTAGCTCTTAAGCCATGGAAGCAAGAAAGTGATGAATTATAATATATTTTCCTGATAGATGTTTGTTTGTCCCACTTGTGTGTTCACAGAAAACCGGTTTGATTTGGTAGATGTTACGCGATCAGAGGCAACGGGAACAGGAACACTGTAATTGGTACTGATTTTTATGAAACGCAACAACACACCATATGCATTTCAAGCAATTGTTTACACGTTGTAATTAAAATAATGATATTTCAGTATTTTGGTAAGGAAAAATAGGTGGAATTAATTTTTCGTTCATTTTACATTCGCTCAACATGTCACAAAAATATGTTATTTATAGCATTACATCCAGTGCGGATTGATTATTGTGTAGATTCTGAATTACCAGACACGTGGACACGTGCATGTTTCTTCATACCATATTCCCATAATGTTAATGTGGCTTACTAAACGGAGAACAGGAAATTTGTAGATAAATTAGAATAGATTTATAGATTTTGTAGATAAATTAGTGTATGTGGATTTTGCAAGAAATGAATAACATTTTTCTAGTTAATGACAACTTCAATTGTTACGTATAGCTGCCTTGCAAAAAATCATTTTTGATGATGATCCCACATGATGAGCCAATTTGCTGTAATTATTTGTAAAGTAGTAAGCTCTATAGTTTTATTACATAATTGCATACACAAGCAGTGAATTCATGTGCTGATGCCGCATACATCATCATTTTGAAAGATTGCGTTTACAAAATTTCACACAATGTTGGAGTAGATTTGGAATGACAAAACTAATGCATACAACTGATAGTTTTTATGATCCTGGAAATACCGCGGATGAAGATTTATTTGTGGCTGGCACGCCGCGCAATCTTACTTGTGGCGACCAAAAATTATACATTATTGATGAAACGAACTGAACACTTTTCTTTTGAAGCTAGTATTTCGATTTTATTATATACTAGAGTTGAAACTCGGTCTGGCATTGTAACCATGGGAATCAGACTTTTGTAGTCATTTTCTGCACACAGAATCTACCACATTACCGGATGAACAAATGCATAATTTTAAACACCTAGCTTGGTAGAGAAGCTACGTTCTTTCAATGAATTATTTATAACAAGAAATAAGCCATAGCAGTGTTTGTGCCGGATACGAGAGCAATTTACTCTTCCTTATAAATCGTTTTTAATTTTAGCAAGCTTTTTTTTAAATTTCACAAGCAATAGCTAGAAGAAGTGAACGAATCAACAAGCTCAAAATCATTTAATACAGAAATATTGGCCAAAAATGAGTTTGGTGATACGCGAGGATCTTGCAGCAAAATTGTTCAATCTGTCATGATAGTTAAAGGATAATAGTCAGTATGACCTTTGCAATTGTGAGTACCATCCCACGTTGTGGCAGTTTGGGGTAGGATTTAGCACACATGTTAGCATTTCAATGTAAACAAACTATTTGAAACACTGGCAAACACAAATATTTATTTAATGTCAATGGATTAAATCCAGTCAGGTTTATTTTTGCTCATTCTTCTGAAGACAAACTGAGCATCCATATGATAGGCAATAGTTGCTCTTGCGATGCCCTCAATAAGCACTGCCAAAATTTGTATACAACTATGTTGACCTGCACTGCTTATTTGGAAATTCAAGTAATATTACTTTGTTTGTGGTGGATCGATGTAATTGCTTTCTCAATTATGGTGATGCCAAGTAGCAATTACAATACAGATAAATACGTTTGTCCAATATATCGTATAAATTTAATCCCAATATCGAACTAATTTGAATCAATTACCTTTCCGTACTGGTTTTCTGTTTGCCGGCGGAAATGAACATAACGACGTCAAAGAGTCTATCAGTGGCATCTGCCAAACAACTACAATAAAATAACCATAAAGCAAAGTTAACTAGCGATTACAGTCTTGCATATTAGGTGGCAAAGTTAAATTATATTTTATAGTTAAACTGTAGATTTTTACATTTGATTTCATAAGAAAAATACACATACTGCGTCTGGAAATGTTTGGCGAATGCAAGCTGTTGTATGCTTGAGTGAGGCGAATCTTAATCTTAAACATTAAATATCCAATTACTATCGTATCCTTAATGAATCATGGCTCGCTTTTGTACCTTCATTTATTTATTTCAATTTTGAAGACTAGCCAAGCGTTGGGAACGAACCTATTATATTTGAAGAAATATTGTTAGTATTTATCCGTTACGCGAGCAGTGATGAAATGCACACATTACATAACTATGTATTTCTATACTGGGGAATACTAAGGTAAACCAAAGGTACATAAGTGGTAATGCGATTGGGCTTGTGAGTGAATATAAAAACCTATCCATCCAATCGCAAGGAACCAAAAGTATATTTTGCAATGACTAGCGTCAGGTCCAGCATAAGTATATCTACTAACGTTTCGCAACAGCAGAAAGTAATCCTCTAGTTCAAATGTAAGGGACGAGACCAAATTGCTGAGAGTATTAAACGACTAGTCTTAAACCGCGTGACGGGAGTGTCCCGATTAATCAACCATCATTGCATTTCTACACATTAACATTTTTCTCTCATGGTAAAAACACACCGAAGACACCTTACCACCTAGTTTATAGAAAAAACAAATTTTTGGAGCGACATCAACATAGCGGCGTCTCACTGTTCACTAATTGAAGAGCGACTGGAGCGCAAATCACCATACCAAAAATTCCAAAAATTCCAAAGGTACAAACATGAACTCATTATTTAAATATTGTGACGTAGATTGGTGAAAACTTCGGCTTTTCTTGAAATGATTAAATATTCTATTCCTACAATATCTTACTGTTAATTTTCTTCCCTTAACAGTAATTAGCCTCCTCTACATTCCTACCAGCAGCAGTTGCACGGTAAGTTCATTTGCAAAGTCAATGCAGTTTAATGGAGTCAAACTGTCAATAAAATTAAAGGATCCAAATCGAACCTTTATATTTGCACAGCTCCTGTAAAGTTTGCGCAGCAAACTCACTTCAAATCGACCGCAATCAATTTTAGTGTGCAACTGCCGTCTTAGTTGAATAAAGCCCCAGTTGGCCTGCCAGTGCACATGAGACATGAAACCAATTTGAACTACCAGTATCAAACTACAATCAATACAAAGTCCCGAGAAGAAGATAATTTGAATGATATTCTGATAAGTAGGAGATATTTTTGTAAGGGCAGACAGCGAGAACGCTTGTACCAATATTATTGTAACGATTACGACAATTAAAATCGTGTGCAAGATCTCGTTCATATAGATGGCTAGGATCTGAATGGTCCGGTACTGTGTAGAAACATTTGCATAGTTTGAGTTTTTAGCCAATGCGCTTTCCAGAAACCTATTTTTAAAATGGAAATAGTTTGCAAAATTTTAAACCAATGAAGCCTTTGAATATTGTTAATAAAACAAAACCAATTTACCTTTCCAAGTACTGACAAAGTGTAATGGTGCAGAGAATTATAACCAAGCGGCACATGCTACCGCAAAGATTAATTCCAAACGACCACATCCAATGATTGAGTAGAAACACCATCATTTTGAAAACAAACTTTACAGAAGGACTCAAAAGGAAACTTTTGAGACAAGTCCCAGCAAAATCTGTCCACCAGTTGGAACACTGCGGCAAAATCCAGTATCCCATTATGCCTGGCTTGCAGGGATTCACACTTGAAATGCCGTACAAGTAGAATATAGGCAGCAGCCAAACTGCGAGTAAAGTGAAGTACGCTAAAAAGGTGTTAATCGTGGCCAGCGTCGTAACTCTTGTCTGTCTCGGTAGCCCAGAACGGACTTGTAAAGATTTTCCAAAGTCCAAAAGTGTGTTTACGTAAACGCACAAAATTCCCTCGTTTTCCTGGCATGTTTTAAAGTAGCAAAGTCCTGCGATATTGCATAATAGCCAGGATCCGAAAAGAAATTTGTCGCCTGAATTTATGTCGTCGTCACCGTCAGCCACATTCAATTTGTAAATTCCTCCTACAGCAAGTGCAAGAATGAGTGCTATTTGTACATAGCTCTTCCGCCGCAATGTACGTTCCCTTATCGGGTTGCTTTGGAGTAGTTTCAAGCGTTTGGTTTTGTTATCCCAGTAAATGGATGTACTGCCCAGAATTGAACCCGTGCAGCAAATTAGGCGAATAAATTTCAAATGCCTCTGTAACATAATTGATCCGTGTTATACGAAATGTCTGGAACGGATGCTATAGAAATGTGATGTAGTTACGTTATTCGAACCTTATGTTACGACGTACTAACAATACACTCGCACGACTGGAGCTTTGACGTGGAATATACGAATGCATTCCAAATAGTGGCATAATATAATAGCAAAAGTGTTTTCAAAGTAATCTAAATAATACACAGAAATACTGAACCATAGGTAAGCCTTTCACGTAATAGGTTACTAATTTGATTGACCGATCCGATAACCGACACAACACAACTTATACGTATTTATAAATATCACTATCAGAATGCGTCGATGTGTGTATGACGCAGTCTCTCAATTAGTTTTTCTTGCCGGGTCTCTAAAAGGCTCCAGTTAAACCGAGTCATTTGAATTAAAAAGTTAGTTTCAACAATTTAATTAGTTTTAAAATAAATCGCCAAGGGGAATGGAAACTCACTGAAGCTTTACACACCTAATTTTCTCTGCAGCTTAATTAAAATACGGTATGGTCATGTTGCTTTTATCAAGTATTAATAAAATCACGAACAATCCATCAACTTAATTAGCAATTAGTAGCTTATCTCATTTTTTCAGTATTAGTTCCACATTTATTTTCAATAGCAGGAAAACTACGTATCATGCAGATATCAAGCAAGTACATTTTTTATAATGGTGTGATAATTCCAATATATGAATGCAGCATGCTGTCTCGAAAAAAAGTTTTGTCTTGGTCTTAAAAAACGGATTTTACAATTTAGTGTTTGGAAATGTCAAGGAACAATCGTTAGCCAGTATTATCCCCATCATATCATATAGATATTCTAACTAATTCGGTTATCTTCCTTTGAACAAGGCTTTCATGATTCCGACCTAGAGCAAACCTAAATTCCACTAATGACACATGAGCCACAGAACGGCGGTACAATAACTCAAAATAAATATGTAGGCTTCAGGTTTATTCCTTCTAAGTGGATTCACACTCATTTACAAGCGGAAATGTAGAGTGGAAAGCAGCGCAAACTGTTATTTAATTGTTACGTCATCAAAAAGTCGATGTTGCATTTTGCTTCCCTCATTCTGTCACCACTGGCTTCTTAATGGGTTTCTGAATTTGTATTCTAACAACTATTTTAATACTTTTCATTAGCTGAAAGATATACGCTACGAGAGACGAAATTAATTTTACCACATGTAAAATATATAGAAGGACTTCTCTTAACAACAATAAGTATAACTTCCATTGCTCTAATAAAAATAATAAAACTCCCAGCGCCATTCCTGCTCCAATAACGCAAAACACGACCAATGTGTTTCCCGACAAGCTCGCCGGTTTTGGCGGAGAAGGGGACTTTAACCAACCATGAGCAATGTCGTTTCCCTGCCCCATGGCAAGAAGCTGACCCCACCAGTCCGCAATACCGGATTGCTGCATTCCCATAAATCGTTTCAAAACGACAAGGGACGTATATCCTCCTAACTCAAAATTGACGGCAAGTCTGCTGTACAAATTCGTACTGATATCAACAGTAGTAATTCCTTGCTTGGAAAGATTTCTGGCAAATTGCAGGGCAAATGCTTGTGGGAGAACGACTGCTTTGTTGTTGCACGTATTCAATTCAGAGAGAAGCAAGGTCCGTTGTCTCTCAGCGAAAATCTCCCTCCAATTTTCCAACTTGGGACCTTCTGTCAGTATGTACGTCTCGTACGCATCCAAAAACAACTTGGAAACATTTGGGTATAACCGTGAAGTTTCTTGTAGTTGAAGACAATATTTTCTTCATCTTCCCTCCCGATCCCCAGACAATATTTTCTTCACCGTCCCTCCCGATCCCAAGACAATATTTTCTTCATCTTCCCTCCCGATCCCCAGACAATATTTTCTTCACCGTCCCTCCCGATCCCAAGACAATATTTTCTTCATCTTCCCTCCCGATCCCCAGACAATATCTTCTTCATCTTCCCTCCCGATCCCCAGACAATATTTTCTTCACCGTCCCTCCCGATCCCAAGACAATATTTTCTTCACCGTCCCTCCCGATCCCAAGACAATATTTTCTTCATCTTCCCTCCCGATCCCCAAACAATATTTTCTTCACCGTCCCTCCCGATCCCAAGACAATATTTTCTTCATCTTCCCTCCCGATCCCCAGACAATATCTTCTTCACCGTCCCACCCGATCCCCCGCAAATATTTTCTTCATCTTCCCTCCCGATCCCCAGACAATATCTTCTTCACCGTCCCACCCGATCCCCCGCAAATATTTTCTTCATCTTCCCTCCCGATCCCCAGAAAATATTTTCTTCACCTTTCCACCCAATCCCCAGAAAATATCTCATCCGAAATCAGAAAAAATCCCCTCTCTCATCCCTCGCTCTTAACATTATCCCGTGTATGATCCCCGTATTATCCCGTGTATATAATCGTCATGCCGAATCGCATCCGCATTTTGAATTATGACTGGTAGTGCATAAATGCCAATGACGGGGGAAAGCAACAGTAACGGTTTTCTGGTAACTAAAACTTGGTGGGTTTTTTATTAGTCCCGATAAATTCTCATTAAAATTATTTAATTGACAGACTCCTTCAACTCAGTCAAAGCAACATACAAACTATTCAAATGAATACACGAGTGTTTAAGATAAGCTAAAAAGTTCTCCGGTATCTTCGTATTTTGAAACTTTTGTTTATATCTCTTCACGAGTTCTGGTCGCGGGCGGATATCCGTCCATGCTTTTGGTTCCTCCTTTAGTGCTTTCTCAGCAGTTTTGAGGAAAAGGTTCCAAGGAATCATTGCATCATCTGTCGCCATGGCGGCGAAGGTCGCTTTGAACCGAAACTGCTCAGCAAGAACCGTAGCAAGTTTTTTAACTAATTCTTCTTTTTCCTCCTCCCGGCAAACGTGGGCATACGTGTCGTCCTCAGCTTCGCCATTGGTACTGTCCACCTCTCCACTCTTGACCCTGTCCAGAAAGTCCAGCAGAATGATCTCCAGTCGCTGTAGATTAACGTCAGAGGAGAAAGTATCATCTTCACACGGCTGCACGAAGTTGAAAAGCTTTTGGTTTTCGCTAATCAGATTGCTGCAGTCAAGAGTGGGCTTCCAGAGATGAAGGTTGGTCGGAATGATTGGCCTCGCTTCGCCATGTGGATAAGGAGTGTTGGCGGAGCCGGCGTCAACGGCGGCGATGTGCTGTAATTGAAAGAAATTGCTAGTTACTATTTTGGAATGGAAAATTAAATTGATTTATCTGAGTAAGTAAATTGGGGAAAAAGTTTACTTGAGCCAATATCGTCGGACATCGCCTCATGAAGGTGATTTCACCCAAGAGAGGTGTCCAGGATGGCAAGACAAGTTTCCGATGGTACTTGTCCTGATGTTGTTTCACTTTGCGAAGGGCGGCCAGGGCGCTGTCCCACCTGTCCCTGATGACTTTCCCAAAATTGTAACACGCTTCGTCGGGGGAGCGCTTCACTTCCTGCAGAAATCTAGTGATGACGCCAGGCAGGATTGCAGAGATGACACGTTTAACATTGTAGCGTTTTAGGCGTGGAGGATTGCATCGGATGCACTGTCCGATCATCTCTTGGAAACCGACTGTACTGGTAGCAGCATCTGGAACAGCCCGCCGTTAGTCCCTTGGCGGGTATCATCCTTCCGGATTTATAGGTGAATGGCTTAGGTGGTGTGGAGATTCGCTTTGGTGCCCTGACTTTCTTTTGGGAGGCGAGGTAGGACCGGCGCTGGATTTCCTTCACCACTCCAATGCTCCTCATCCATTCGCAGTACTCAGCGGATGAGGTTACTTCGAAATTTCTGTTAGCCGAGTAGTTCCTGAGTTTTAGGAAATCTTCTGCGCAAGTCCCAGACTGGACACGAGGTATTACATGTAGCTCATCTTCCAGCAGCAACTCGGCCAGCAGGGGTAGCTTTGGAGGAAATTTGGAGGAGTCACTCGCCAGAATTCTGCGTGATTAATAAATTTAAATTGGAGTAGACCAGCAAGCCATCACATCACTGACATTTCAGAAGATAAAAACGATAATTAGGTAATGTGTCCACTTGCCTTCCATATATTGAGTAAAGAACAAAATCCGATACCAGCTCCAAATTCTCGAATGGAAAGTACTTTTCAATTTCCATTTTTTTCCCAGGATAAAAAACCTCGATAGCACTGACAAAGAAGGTCTCAAGGAGCGATTCTGGAGTCTTTCCACCAAACGGTGCATGGACCAGTGGTATAGGTGGAGCGTCAAAATTGCGGCTTTCGCTCCCGACGATGACAATGACATTTTTATCAAACGGATACGCTTGGACCACTGCTTCGCGCACTTTCCTCAAGCCGACAGTGTTAGCTTTCACTATCACGTTTTTATCGTTACAGTTCCAAAGTAATCCCTGAAGCACCTTGGCCTGTTTTTTTCCTTCCTTCCGCTCCTTACTCATGTCAACGTGGCATGGTCCCTTACTCCACAGGTGCGGACTGACGATAATGGCGGTTCCAGGAAGCACGCAATTAGGAGGAATTGCCTTTACTACTGCCCCTGGTTTTATCTCATGTACAGCCTGCAGGTGCCCGGATGGCAGAAAGTGGAAGTTGAACGATTCACCAATCTTTGGAGTCATCATGGATATTATCGCCCGCTCCTCGTACACAACAGTCACCAAGGCTCCTGACACTAATCTCGAGTTACAGATTAATTGCCCGCCACGAATGTAGAAAATGTCTGAACTGGCTGTTGGCAGTCCATAACTCCTTTTGATCTGATTACCAAACCCAAACATTCTGCTTTCCATTCTTGGCCAAAAATGGTCTACTACAACTTGGAAACTCAAACACTGTCAAATTATTTTCTTATTTGGCAAACAAACTGGTAGAAGTCAAGCCATTCACACCTGATCCCAATAACAACATTGCTGAGGGAACGAGGCGAAAATGAGCAAAAAATATTTTCATTTCATACAGCTAGTCTGAATTTCCGCACACCGTCGCCCAAGCAATGTTACGCTGCAAGAATGTCAAGGAACATTCCAAAAACCCACTTGCAGTTAACTATTGACAATATTGTCAATATCAGTACCCATGGACAAGAAAGGATGCAAGGCGATAGCCACGCGCTCATCAATTAAATGTCTTCATTTAAAATAGTTAAGAATACAATGTCCTTGTGCAGAGAGGGAGGAGGCGGAGTGCACACCAGGCTTTTTGTCTTGAATAAGGGAAGAGTTTCATCTGTCGGACAACTGCTCAACCCTGTCAAGTTAGCAAACAAGTCAGCCCATGTAGTTGAAACAGCTGCGGAGAGATGACGCTCAAACTCGCAATCTCATCCAAGCTTTCGCCTACCAGCCAAAGCCAGCTGTCCGTAGACTCCGCTCCCGTGCTTCCCCAAAAGCTTGGATGAGCTTGCGAGTTTCTCTCATTGGCTGCTCTGCGTTCAAACGTGAGCTGTGGCTAGGATTTTCCACCTGTAGCAACTGGATGCACTCGCTCTATGCCTACGAGAGTGTACATGCATTTTTTTCAACAATCAGCCGGTCTCCCCTTCAAATAAACTTTTTTGCACTTATTTAGCCAGCTTCCAATTATCGATTACTGCCAGTTCTTAATTAAATCCATTAATAAATTTTAATTATTGGGAATGGGTGGGTGGAAAGGTGAAAAAGTAATTTTCTGTGGATCAGGTGGATGGGGAGGTGAGTAAATTGTTTTCTGGTGATGAGGCGGAGAGGGTGGAAAAATGTACTCTGGGTAGCAAGGTGGAAGGGGAAGAAATTATTTTCTGGGGGATGGGTGGGAGGGGAAGGTGCAGAAGTTGTTTTCTAGGGATTGGGTAGGTGGTAGGGTGAGTTAATTACTTTTTGGGGATGAGGTGGAGAGGGTGGAATAATTTATTATGGGGTTGAGGTGGGAGGAGAAGAAATTATTTTCTGGGGATTGGGAAGGGGGAAGAAATTGTTTTCTGGGGATGAGGTGGGACGTGAAGGTGAAAAAATTATTTTCTAGGTAATGGGTGTGTGGTAAGGTGAGTAAATTTTTTTCTGGGGATAAGGTGGGAGGTGAGGAAAGTATTTTCTGGATATTGGGTGGGTAGGGCACGTGAAGAAATGGTTCTGGGGATGAGGTCGAGAGGGTGTAAAAATTTATTCTGGGGATCAAGTGGGAAGGTGGAGAAAATATTTCCTGGATATTTTGCGGAGAGGGAGGATTAATTTATTCTGGGGTTGAGGAGGGAGGAGAAGAAATTAGTTTCTGACGATTTGGGTGGGTGGAAAAGGTGAAGAGATTATGTTCTGGGGATTGGGAAGGTGGTAATGTAATTAAATTATTTTATGGGGAGTTTGTGGGAGGGGAAGAAATTATTTTCTGGGAAGTTTGTGGGAGGGGAAGAAATTATTTTCTGGATATTGGGTGGGTAGGGAACGTGAACAAATTGTTCTGGGGATTGGGATTGGTGGGGAAGGTGAAGAAATTATTTTCTGGGGATGCGGTGGAGAGGAAGGAATAATTTATTCTGGGGTTGAGATTGGCGGAAAAGAAATAATTTTCTGGGGATGAGATGGAGAGCGTAAAATAATTTATTCTGAGGATGAAGCGGGAGGAGCATAAATTATTTTCTTGCGATTGGGAAGGTGGTACGGTTATTAAATTATATTCTGGGGATGAGGTGGGAGGTGAAGGGAAAGAAATTATTTTCTGGGACCAAAAAGACAATAATACTGTCTACACATCCAATCCATCTCCCGTCAAATTCGCAATATTAGTTAGGGAAAGAGAATGCATTCTACATATCAACCAAGTAAAGCTGGCCACCGTTTCGGTAACGTCTCCAATCCTGCTCCGCTTTTATTGTCCACCGGAAAAATTATTCAGCATGAGTGTACTCAAAGATACATTGCTTTCGAGCAGCTACAGATGCATGACAATTTCGGTTCAAGATCCCGGGATAATAAAAATGTGTTACCTAATTTCTAATTATTTGGTATGGGGTGTTGTAGGAAAAATATATTTTTTCCCAAACGGTGTGTGATTTTAAGTGTTATGTGCGCTACATTTGGGCTACAAAACACGAAACGATTTGGATTTTATCACACAATGGCTAGAAAGGATATGCTAACAATGCAGCGTGAGCTTCATAAGGACGGCTTCTTCCTGGTACTTACTCTTAATCAGAACGACGAGAAATGTAACCAAGATATCTCTCCGGACAATAATAATTACGGAGACGGCTTTTTCAGGCACGACATCCTGACATAAATCATTCCTCGTTTATATTGTTTATGGCGATAATAACGATTTTTAATTGGAGTGGAGGGAATGCGGACGGAGGGGAATTCAGCTACATTCACTTGCGATATGTTCAATTTTCCTAACCACATTTCACTTTTTGGTGCGATTTCAGCTGAACGTGAGAGCATAAACGCTAAAATGAGAATAGAATGTTTTATACTTGTTACAATGAAAATATCTTACCATTTTCTTGCCTGTCCCTATTGCACTCTGTGCCAGGGACAGAATACAAAACGGTACCAATTTATCAGTTACATGTGCATTGGCTTCAAACCATACTGAGCACTGTTATGGCGGTCCTTGTGCCACGTTGATACCTATGGATAACTTATGACGCAAATCATATAGCTTCTGGTAACGTTTTAATCAGGCCGCACTATCGAGTAGCACTGTCATTCGTAGACGTCATACAGAAAATATTATTTCTCAAGTGCATTTGGCTCGTGCGGTAAACTATGAGTCCTTACTTTTGTAGCCAAAAACTTGTCAGTGTGAATATTGTAAATACATATAAAAATTCGTACGTACCGAAGGAAAATTAAATATGCATTCATGGCAGTCGTTGTTTTGGATTACACTGTAGCTATCATTCAAATTCATGTTTTCGGTACATGCAGTTGAAATGAAATTTACAATTATTTCAGAAATCGGACGAATCGAAATCTGAACGGACGACCACCTCGTACTTCTTTAGCTTCCATTGGTAGCCGGGACGCCATAACATCGTCGATTGCATGCACTTATGCAAACCAATGTCATTAAACCATCCATGCGCCCATTAAACACTTGGTTGGTGCGCTAAACTTTATTCTGCTGACGAAAAACCATTGCACCTAATTATTGGCCGCATTCGTTGAAAATTCTATGATTCTTGTTCACGACAACTTGCGATTTCAGAATAATCTTTAGAGATTATTATAGGACTCAAAACAATGCTCCAGATGACTCGAATGATTCGGCGTATATTAACCTATGTTTGATGATAATTGTTCATTATTAAGCATCAAAATATGCTCAGATTTGTAGAATATCAGACAAATAGAATGAGTGTCACTTCCTAGGAATGTCCTAATTCAACGTGCTTTAAGTTTCCGTCAGTCGTCAACTATTCATTTGTCACAGAGAAGGTTTCGTAATGAGACCTACTCTACCATGACGTAAAACAAATAGGTCATATAGTCATATGCGACAGCTATTTATTAAACTTTTCAATTTGAAAATTTTATTTTATTTAATTGGAATGTAGTATAACAGTTTACGAAACAGGTTTCGAAGCGAGAGCTAGTTTTAGGTGGCTTATGTGAAGAAGATGAGAGCGGTGTCCAAAAAAACTCCGAAGGTGGTCTTTTGAACTAACAAAGAACTTAGAATGGTTCCACATTCCCCATTTGCCTTGGGCGTAGAAAGAATCAATTCCCGATGCTGTCCAGAGAAAGTGTTCGGCTCCAAACACTGACTTCGTTACTAGTGCTGGTATTGGACGCCTAATTATCGTTGGTGGTGTTGTTGTTGTTTGTATCAAGTCCATGTTTTTAAAATTGTCTGCCACAACCATACAGTTTTGAAATGGCGTTAGTAGAATAGCCCAATCTTGAAACACATCTTCACTTGGGGTGGTTGGGTAATTGGCTGAATGTGCCCAGGGCGGTCCGAAATTGAAAACTGCATTCCCGAGCAAGCTATCAATGTAAGCAAAATCGCAAGTAATGCTAAAAGTAACATTGTCGCGAATTTAACTGTATGATTTTGAACTATTGAACCAAGACAATGTTTGCAAGTACAGAAATATTTGTTCAAGTTTTCCAGAATTTTACATGTGCTTATAAGGAAATATTGTTGGAAACTTGTGGGAGTATGGGAACCAACAAGTTGCAGATGGCTTAAGTTACAATTGTTGTATATGAATATTACACATCAGAGGAATGTGGATGTAACGAGCACAATAGATGCTCTAAAAGGTAAAATAAAGGGCAAGCTTTTTCTCTTAACGTAGAATCTTTTACACTTTCGAATAATTTATGGAATCGATTTTTTGCGGCTCGTGTCAAAGTGTATTGCAAAGATAGCAGAATTCAAACGCCGTCAGTATTATATCTAATACCGTAGTACTTCCCATTGGCAATGCTCTGATATGATGCCGTCTGTCGCAATATGCACGGAGCTGTTTAATTGGATTGCAGCAAATGGACAGGTATTTTAGGTATTGACATTGCTTGCATTTTAACTTATTGCTTGTATACTCATCCGTTGGTTGGTACCTTTATTATATTATAATATGTTTCCTACATTTTTCAGCTACGACATAACATGTCAAATGGAAAATATAAAATATCACCAGGCAATTTCAAAATTACAATTTTTAAAGCAGTAAAACTTTTTTTGGCGTCTGTAAATATAATTTCCTGTTATCGTTTAGGAACGACTATGGAGTCCTGAAATAAACTGTACGTTTGGATTCTTTTTGGGGGTAATAGGAAGCATTATATCACCGTTTATTTCTTGCCCCTGCGAATTAATAGTTTGATTTAATATTTAATAATTAAGTCAAGCTAACCTTCCATTTCAGTACCATGAGAGACGTGAAGCAAAATATTATATATGTGATTGTGCCACAGGGAACAAGAAAGAGTCCATTGAATGTGTTGAATGTTTTCTGCAGAAGCTGCCATGCACTACACGTACAACACAATGTTGATTGATTTATCAAATGGGAGGGCGCTTTGTAAGATGTTCTACCAAGACGCAGTTTCCTGATAGTATAAAGTACAACAAATGCCCCATAAATTGCGGAGCAAGTCACCGGAACGATATTGTTTGGTGTACGAATATGATAATAGTGGATGAAGAACTGCAGAATAATTGGTGTGTCTGGAGATAGAACGTTGTCAATTAAGATTGGAAATTTAATTTTACCTACTTACATAATTTTTATTTAAGTGACTGCTACACACTGAAGACTATATACAATTGAACAAAATTGAACCTTCTACTCCATTATACGTTCAAATGCACGATAATATATATATTGCAAGACTGGTATAAGAAACCTGAAGATATTTAATTTACCGGTGTCTATCAATTTGGAGAAATTGACGCCATGCGTATTCCAAACATTGATTTAATTGGGTTTGAAATTCATCAAAACCCGGTACTCCTCTCTCACTGACACAATGCTTAATATTCATATAAGATGACATTTCCTGTTAACCTGTATAGCGTATTAATGGATATTTCTTCACCACATCGCCATATCGGCTTTGACAATGCGCCAGTGTTTACAGCGCATACAACGAGAAATTTTGCGAATACGTTGATGACAAATAACAATCACAAAAATCAAGAAATTGCAAATTGCACCGATAAAGTTCACGTTGAAGATAATCATTTTCAAAGGTTTAGCGGAAAATGAACCAAAGTCAAAAACCTGTCGTTTGCAATTTCGATAAATGCACGCGTCTTTCACGTTACTATTTGCTGCCATTGGTATACTTTAAAAAGTTTGCTGACGCAATTTTAGACACCATTCCCATGAACAGTTCTCGTAAGTCACAATTTTTGGGAACAAGTTTGAAAATTAGAAATTATGCTAGAAATAATGAATCTTCCTTATTACTAAAATATATACAACTATGACAAAAACAAGAGCACACAATTATATTTAGCTATGAAGTTTTGCTCTGATATAATTCATGCAACGTAAAAGATATTGCAAATTATTTTGCTAGTGCATTCGGTTCCTCAAACAAATCGGTCAATATTTGATAATTGCCTACGTTTATCGACTTATGTTATAGTTTAAACATATCCACAGTCGGAGTGTTATGAATCGTCTGCGGTTCAAATTCCTTCAAAAAACTTTTCGCCATCCTGCTCAATCTCATATTCTACACCTTAGTGGGTTTCCTTACACCCGTGTCGTGCATATCGACGCTTAGGCAACTTTACTTGGACTGTGAACGACTAGAACTTAAAATCCCCGCAAAACGCAAGCATATCTTTAAGTAAGAAAGCATGATGTACTGAAGAGAAGACGTTATATTCATTCTTCCGATTCAGTTTGACAAACTTGATCTGCTTTGAATAAAATACCACTTGATATGATAACGACGTTTATGGCGTCGTGATTGTAGTTAACCAAATTCAATCACTTGAAATAGTCCTTCCATATTTTGATGAAACCAGTTAGTGACCGGATATTACAAACGTCACCTGTAAATCCAAAAGCCTCTAACATTAATTTACATTAGTTAATAGATTTAGGAAAATATGTCATCACTTTTTTAACTATCATCAATAATATTAAATGGCATTAAAAGCATGGTCCAAAATTTATTCAAAATTTTCCTACTGATACTTTTTTATATTTAAACCACTTACTGACTATATAATACTCAATATTGCTGAATAATATTGAATACATCACTTTTATAAACAGGGAGCAATAATGAGACTAGACTTGATGTTTGTAATCTGAATAGAAAACAAGCAAAGTTTCCAAACTGTGAGGAATTTACATTTACAAATAGACTCGTATGCAATGGCTCCAAATGCAACAAGCAATATTCGATACTTTGATCATACATATCAACATGCCGCGAATCCAGAGTAACTTATGTACTTTCATCAACAATATAGTTCAGTTGATTTACTGGCTGGCGTGGGACATACAGTCGTAAAAATTATACTGCATCTTTTAAACGAATTGATCCAATAAGTGTATGTGAACAAGAGTAGGAATCATCATACACTATACGAATGTACGATGGCTATGATCCAGTTGTCATTGATTTGAAACTCGCTTTGATTGTTTTTGAACTAAATTTTATTTGTGTGATGTTTTCTCTATAAATGTTACGTTATTTGTATGATGATGCTGTTCGAGTGGCATAACGATTATAAATTTGAAGAAGTGGGACTAAAGTACTGCAATAATGTTGAAAAGGTAGTAAAGACAATGTCCTAAAATTGTTTTGAATCTTCCTACAGAGATTTAATTAAAATCGATTTACCAACGTTGCTCAATAATATAGTTTTTTGTAATTGTAAAGAAATCTTTAAATTGGCATTCCTCTATTGACGAATGAGTGTATGGATCTTTATAATGCTTGTTTTTGCTACAATGCCACAGGCATTTGTACCAACACCGAGAAAGTAGGACCAGAGCGACGTAATAATCAGAAGCAACACACAGAGCCTCCACAAAACACAAAGGAATGAATAATACGTCATCCCCTTCTAATCTTCCGCTGTTCAAATTCCTGCACAAGCTTTTTCGCAATAATGTTCAGCATCATATTCTACACTGCAGGTTTCCGTACGGAATTAATTTTGCCAGGAATGTGAAACGACAGGAAGTCATGATCCCCGCAAATCTCAAACCTATCTCCAAGTTTAGCATGACTAACCGACGGCTTTTTCATTTCAGCTCCTGCAACGAATTTAAATGACCTTCTAAAATTATAGTTCACTTGATACGATAAAAACGTTTGCGACATCGCGATTTTACATCACCGTAATTAAGCATACGGAGCGAAGTAATCCTTTATATTTGATGAAACCAGTTCGACGTCAGTCCGTGAGTAGGTTTAGATTGTTGGACTGTCGTGTAAACCGTTAAGCGGCAGTTACAAAACAATTTATATCAGTATGCCTAGTTCAATAACCGGTCTTATAAGAGGTTCAATTAAAGTGTTTATGATATCTTGCTCACAGGATTCCGAATGGTTAACGTGTATCATTCGGATATTTGGAATTCAAATTGTGGATTGTTGATCAGAACATTATAATGGGATCTGCACGTGTTACATCAACATTTTAATTTGTTTCACGGATTGGAAAAAATCTTCCCTGAACATTTCAATGTAATATATAAAATGCAAAAAAATGACATTAAATATAACGAATTACACCATAAACGGTGTTCCTATTGTTCGTCATTCTTTTTGTCCATATTTATTTATCCTGGCCTTGAATTTTACAGGTGAATGCTTAATAAACAGTCGTGATTAAAATATGAGGCAAACAAAAAACGGAAAATGTCGACGTCAAATTTGTGGATTGGTTGTACTCTAAATATTTTGTAATGACACAGATGTCAACCTCAACGCCTTGTGCAGCAGCTATAGTATGAGTATGGAGAAATGTTGCGTTAAATAATTGTCAAGTATTATCATTGAGATTCTGCCATAAGTTACCACTTCAAATCAATTGTACTTCTGATAATGGTCATGTTTTGTAGAAGCAAATTTTGCTCTCCTTCTCTATGGAAGCATAAAACCACTTAAACCGAGCGTGCCTGCGCTGTTACAGACTCGTTTTTAGTCCTTTGGACTGCTATCTCATATGTACATTTGATTTTAATGACGGATTGCAATTTGTATAAGCACAGAAATATCATTCTAAACACCTAATAATGTTATCTGAAAAATTACAAGAATTAATATTATTTTAAATCTCTCGCCATAAATGGCTATTAGATTTATATTTTTAATATTTAATAATGGTTGCTACTTACTTAACAATACATGTAATTGAACCAAATAATATCACCGAGTTATTATGCGTTCAATTTCAAGACAAAATATATTGTGTCCTAAGAAAGATCTGCATCTTATTGCGGCAACCAATTATCAACTTAAAATTATTAACCTGAAATATTCAAATTATATGAATTTAAGGTAGGATGACAAATATTTTGTAATATCTAACCCGAAAAACATTCTGCTAATAACACAACACTGTAGCGTCCCATACATTTAGTATTTATGATTAGTATAAAAAATCTAATGATATTTAACTTGCGGGCATCTGCAATTTTGACAAATTGACGTCATGAGTATTCGAAACATTTATTTAATTGGGGTTGAAGCAAAATGGATATAATGGTTCTCTTTATTCATTTGATACAATTTTAATTTGGAAATAACTAGAAATGGTCTATTCTATCTAAGAAAATTATCTAAGTTTTATAAATTAAATAGCTTTTGTATTGCTTTGGTATATAATTTACAAAATCGTAGAAATAGAAATCTCGTATTCATAACAACTTTTGGAATATCTATTAACAATGGAAATAAGTATTATAAATCCAGCAATATATGCAACCATTACAGCAATTCCAGGCCATACATTCGGATGAGCGAATTCCCAACCACGACTAATCACGGATCGAGCTGCTTCCCCTGGCAACGTACACGGAGTAAACGGAGAAATATATCTCAGCCAAGACACCATCCCTTCGAAAGGCCACCAGAGTGCAGACATGAAGACAATTGGACACAGAATTGCAACGTTGAGCACCGTTGCCGCATACTCTTCATCCACCAACACTCCCATCAGATATCCTACAGTGCTACCCTCATATGCACTCAGCAGGAATATTGTAATGATGAGTATGTGAGAACCCAATATCTCGACGCCGAAGAGAACAGTAATTATGTAATAGCTGACAATACTCTGCGTAAAGAGGACGGGAAATTCAGTGATCAAATATGATACCATAATTTCCCACATTTTGACACCAGTCACAAGAGAACGTCCAAGAACTCCCGACTTTTTGTCTCCGATTAAACGTAAGCCAATTGCGAATGCAGCGTACTGAAAAAGCGTTCTGTGGAGAAACGGAAAATAATTTGTTTTCATCCAACAACATGCAGTTTTTTATATAAATATGTCGAGCATGTCGAAAAAGTTTTTTTATGCGAACCCGGTTGTGACTCCGGCGACGACGTATTCGCGAAAGTCTGTGTCTTCCGTGCCATGAATTGGTGTAAGATACTGAAACATGAACGATAATAAATTAGTTCTGCGTACATGGTTTGGTGCAGCAAATATGTCAACTATAACAGTACATTTAAAGGCAATTCGCCCTGTCGTGAATCAATCCCGCACTCCGTCAATAAAGTTGATATGAAACTTTGGTAGGCCCGGTATAACAACATTTCGATTAGCATTGTTATCTGGGCATCTATTGTGATAGGGGAACAAATATTATTCCATTTGAATACTTTTTTGTTAAAAATGTAATTAGATGTTTATATGCCTTACCCGTTTGGTCTAGCCGGATGGTTATCTGAGAATTGTTGAAAGTGATTTCATCAGTAGTAGAACCTGACATCATTCGACTCACCAAATTCTCCGAGTAGTTAAGTGGAAATGAGATATAGCCCCAGATATGTCCCTCCTGTACCGCGTTTATGGCTTCCAGTTCAGTTTCGAACCACTTCTAAACAAGCCAATTGAAATACACCGGCCATAAAATTATACAATAAAATGATATGTGGCATTTCAGTAATCATAAGCAGACTAACGGTGGCTTTCTTCTAACCGTGTCAAAATTTTCCTGAGGCATACTCCTGAGAAACTGACAGCTCAGAAACTCGCCTTTACATGCCTTTGTTACGTTGTGGCACATGGAACGGTCTACCATTTCGTGATTCAATATTCCGAGTCCCATGTTATTCGGCACTTTTCCAGAAGTGATACAAACAATAACTAGGATAAGTGCCTGGCTAAATACAGTAAATAGCAGCAATCTGGAGAAAGTGAATCATTAATAAAGTAATCAAATATACATTAATTAACCCAACTAGATAGCAATAAATTGTAGGTGCTGGTTACTATGTGGGTTACTAACAAAGGACTTCTGATGAGAACTACAGCATTTTTTGTAGTTAGTACCCGTATCCTTTTTAAGGATTCGGTCACGGTTGGAAAATGTAACGGTGAAACAGTAGCCACCTCAGCGTTTCCTGTCCAATCCGTGGAAGTAGTGACGTTGTTCAGTGTGCCATTTTTGGTTTCAGGTGAGCTATGTAAGGAAGCCGTTGTATCCGCTGATGATGTTGTAGCGCATGACGCTCTTCGAGACAAATTTAGGACAATTGTCTCTAAACTGTCGCAACAATGTTCGTAAAACAGGTTAGACGGTGGCTTCTCTGTCAACAGTTGCCCGTCCCTCATTACCCCAATCTGTATCAAATAGGTAGAAGGTCGCTGAACGATAATTAATTACGCAGACATTCCGAAATGGCATAAGGTGATAATTTGCACCTACGATATCCGCTTGTCGACATTCTTCAATATAATGGGAAGTAATGATCACTGTCGTCTGTTTTACATCGACCAGTTGTCTCAAATGTTGCCAGATTCTGAATTTAATTAAAAATATACTATTGCAGATCACTTCATCCAAAACTTCAGATGGTTCAAGGTGACAAGTGCATTAATCACCTTTGTCGTAAAATCGGATCCACGCCAACTGTCTATTGATTGACACGTTAAAGAAATTACACATCTATAGACTTTCCGTAAAATTATATTGTACAAAATATAATTGAGTAAATGTATGGTACCGGCTCGTCCAGGATAAGGAGTTTGGGATCATGCATAAGCGCCGTAGCAAGTGATACGCGTCGCTGTTGTCCACCACTGGAATTTAATATGTTTTTGTTTAATGAACTACAGTTCAATGTTAATTTAATTGTGAATTAATGAGAAATCATTAGTAGACTTATGTACCTTAGTGTACCAACTCTCCTATTCCCTTGTGGAAAATCCATCAGTTTAATCATAAACTGTATCCGTGTGCGGATCAGATCTTTGTCTATGCCGGCGAGCCCGCCAAAGTAGCAGAAAGTCTCCTCGATCTAGAACTCCTTACAGAGGGATATATCTTGTGGCATGTAGCCCACATTTCTTCCTGGTACGCCACACTCCTTGGTTCGTGGTTTGGAATTATAAATTCTTATTTCCCCACTGTCCAGCGTTTTCTGACCGAGGATGCATGACAGAACTGTTGTCTTTCCACAGCCACTGCTGCCTAATAATCCGTATCTAGTTAGTGAAACGAGACAAAATAATTTAAGTGAAAATTGCTTTCGTAAAGATGAAAATTACTTTTCACTGTGATGAGCGTTTTATATCGTATACATTGTCCCATGAGGAACATTCATATTCATTCCGTTGAGAATTGGTTGCCCTTTAGTGTAGCATACTTCCGCGTCCAGTAACATAATCGCAGAATCGCTCCTAGTGGCAATAGGGGGATCGACTTTCGTTTGGTATTCATTCATCTGAAAGTTCGCAAACGATATGCAAGCAAATCTGATATTTGATTTTGTGTCTTTGCTCAAAACAGAAAATTTCCGCCAGCTGTGAAATCTATTATTTTGGACTTACCGCAATAATAATTTGCACACAATGGGTAACTGATATTTTCCATACGAACAATGAATAAAATGTGATAATGACAAGTGTACACAGAGGAATAATTCTTATTTGGTAAATGATATGATAACTTGAACGAAACGAAAGTTGGACTAAATTTAAATGTTGTTCCTGTTGACGAAAAATATGAGACGTGCGAGTTATTAGGGCCAGAACTGGACTTGTTTCCAGAGGCGAGCAGATACATACATATATTGGTGTACACTGACAACGCAGTATCATTTTTGTGCATTTTTCTTGACCGTTGTTATGATATTAACACTTGTTTTCTGTTTCTGAATTTTAATTTGGATGCGTTCTTAATTTAGCTCATGGGCGCATGAAGGTAATGAATTTAAACAAATTTTCCCGATAGATGCTTGTTTATGTCCCACTTGTGTGTTCACAGAGAACCGGTTTCGTTTGATAAATGTTACGCGAACAGAAGCAACGGGAACAGGAACACTGACCGTAATTGGTACTCACTGCTATAAAAAAGCAACAACACACCATATGCATTTCAAGCAATTGTTTACACTTTCTGGTTAATTTTATTATATTTCAATATTTTTGTAAGGAAAAATAGATATAGCAAATTTTCCGCTTATCATATTACACTCGTTCAACATGTCACAAACCTATTATTTATAGTAGCATCTCATCCAGTTCTGGTAATTTATTATGCGCACTCTGAATTACTGTACACGTGGACACGTGCATGTTTTTTTCGTACCATATTCCCATAATGTTAATGTGACTCACTATACGAAGCAACTGGAAGAGTAATAACAGGAAATGTAAATAGGTAGATTAATTAGTGTGTGGATTTTGCACCAAGTGAACCAAATATTTCTAATTAATGACTTGCAGCGACCATAACGATGCAGCACAGTAAATGACTGCCTTGCAAAAAATCACTTTTTTGTGATTTTCTTCTTTATTAAACCTAAATGCATTTGTTCACTTGGGTACAAATTATTTGTTGCTATACGAACGCCACTCATTTGTTCGATACCGAATGAGAGCAATTTAGTAAGAAGGTAAAATATTCACAGCTTTTTGGTCTGAGTTCTTCAATACAAATATATATATGTTTTACTTACATCAGATCTCATGTCATCTTTTACATTGCAGTAAGTGCGCAGGAAGTAAATCCATTCTTTAATTCTGTTCTCACATCTTTTAATTACAGGACAGGTTAGCAGCTTAACAAAATATAATCGACATTATTTGTGCTCAACGTTATGCTTGATTTAAAACTTAAACAAGATTATGACGTATCGAGTGGAACGAAAGTAAATTTAACGCTTTTTCATTTTACTGCTGAGTATCATCATAATATGCCACGTGCAAGTGATGGAATCCAGAATTTAACTGATTCGCTGAGACTGGTTTGGTAAAGGTTACGCGATCAGATGTAATAGGAATAATAAACCTAAATGATGATGATTGGTTTGAAAAGTAACAAAAAAGGCAACCTGCATACATGTTTACAATAAATAAATAGTTACACTTCAGTATTGGTATGGTTCTCGGAGTATGCTTACAAGGAAAAGCATTATAAAACACATTTTCCGTCCATGAAGCAGGTCGCGTTCAACAAATTCCCAAAGCATTTCATTTGTTACATAACATCAGATTAATCAACTTTTAAGAAGCACCAAGGGAAACTATATCTATTCATACTGTTCAGCACACTGTCATGAGCAAGAGTAGAGCTAAGTGGGCAGAACGTTTCCACTTCCGACAAATACTTGTGTGCACTCTGAAATACTATGCACGTGGACACGTGCATGTTTTTTCGTTCCAAATTCCCATAATGTTGATGTGATTTTATGCATATGCAAAAGAAACTCAATAGCAAAGGAAATTGGGCTGATATCGAGCATTTATGTGGATAAATTTGCTCATGAATCCCTTCACTTTTTCAAGAGTGCAGTAGAATGAATTTTATTCCCTAACAAAGTTTGTATTGTGGATTTATATACATGCTAATAAAATCTGCTAGTCTTTCTCGACATACTTTAGGCATCACGTTATATTTGTTTTAAAATTGAAACAAGATTATGACCAATCGAGTAGAACGAAAGTAACATGAGACTCAATTTAATACTTGTTCCTGTTGCCAAGAAGAATGATCCCAATTTGTCACGTGCAAAAGGAATGATACATAATTTAACCGGTTTGCTGATACTTTTCCTGTATGGGCAGCAACATAACTTCATTCATGTAAATACACAAAATAAAATTGCACAATTTTCCTGTATTTTCCATAACTAGTTTGTGTGGCATTACAGTAGTAATTTCAAATACAAATAAATTAAATAATTAAGTGAAAATCGAATGTTCATTTTTTATCACATTTAATCGCATTTATTTATTTCATGAATGAGCGGGAAACATTGTTCTTGAAGAATAATAAATAAGTTCAGTTACACTGAAAGCTGATAATTTCGACGCCACATTATGACTTTTGTATCTTATCAATTTGTTGTCTTCTAACAGATTAGATGCTTAGATAGAATGAAGGAATGTTGTCATAATTCCAATGCAATGTATTCAATTAGTTTAAATGATCCAACAAATGTTATCATTTCAGTTTGGATTCAGGTTGCAACAGCTTCACATAAGATAATTGATGTTTTGTTTGAACTGGTTTACACAACATAGCATTTCAGATACTAAATTTGCAAAATTATTGCTAAGGTTTTCGGTGGTTCCTTTTCCGGTTTCACAAGGTAGATCACTACTTGCACGCAATGTTGCTGATTTATATTTTATTAGCCACTCATTCTTGTAAAATAAGAATGGACAAATTTTGCACATAATTTTGAATTAAGACCCGATTTGTCATTAAACTTTTATTTTTAAACTCTAAAAACGTAGGATGCCCGGAATGAAGCACAAGCAAAATGGAACTTACTCTGTGACTTTTGTTGCTTCCGAGGAACAGCATCTTGATGAATATTCATGTATATTACCTACCAAACCCATTCATGGAAAGCTCGATAACACTCATGTACATATTCACAGAGAACCGGTTTCCTTTCGCAAATCGTGCCGCATCAGGGTAAACGGGAACATAAAGCGCAAATGGCACTGATTGTTACGAAATGTTTTAATGGCCAACAAAAAACAACACATGACATCATGTATTTCAGTAGTAAAATTATCTCACCCTGTTACTAATATCAATATTAGAGTTGCGTGTCATGATAACCCCAAGCTTTAACTAAAATATGATAACATTTAGCGGTAAAGAAAGAAAAGCTCGAATTATTCAGCCGAACCAATTCTTGTTTTAAGGACAACATTGTTCGTTGTAATTGACACCGTCTTGAAAAAGAATCGTCCTCTGACATTGATCTACCTGTATGCTCTATCCCATTCTACTTCCTAATTCCAAATACTATATTTGGTTACCATCCCCCGTCTGCAATTGAAGTAATCCTTTAAGGCGGCGGTAGTCGGCATAAGAATTTTCAAAGGTGCAAAACGTATTTAGCACTTAGCTTTAGCGTCTTAGGTACTTGTACGCATCTCTTTGTTCTCCTTCATAAGCTAAATAATTTGTACTTTTGCAGGTGCACAACTAACTGCGTGATGGCTAAAACGGAAGCCTTTTGTTAGCTCACGTATTGCTTTTGCATAGCCATTTATTTATGCCAAACGTGCGGTCATAGGTACTTTCCTAATTGCTTGGTTGTGTACGTCATGCTTACTATTTTAGAATGTCGGTCTAGTCCTAATATACTAAACTGCATGAATAGGTGCTTCGCAGTAGATTTTGTTATCACAACTCTGCCAGAGCTACAACGTGTAACATTAAAATTCACATTGCTCCCGAGTATTTTTTCTTTAATTTTTAAGTTATAGTTTTATGCTAGTTTTGCCAATCACAACACCAAAGTTTCTCCGTTGACATATTAGATTCATCTTATTACTTATAGATAACAAGTGACAAAAACTTTAGAACTCGTTCCGTCTTCTTCGACATGTAAATAATTGAATAAATTTAATCAAATTAGAGCATTTAATCAAATAATCAAATTTATTTAGTTCTTATTTGTGATTTGTGTACCACAAGCTATCCTGATTTGTCGACAAGTCATTACATTCAGAAGCTTAGTGTAACGTGTCAATAATAATCGTACATTCTTTTGGTTACACGTGTAGGAAGGCTTTCATCCGCAAAATGGGCCGTGCAAAGCAAGCATGTCCAAAGCTTAACAATCGTCGCCGTTACAAAGCTGGTTTGCAGAAAGTCACACCTCCATACCGCAATTACGGAATGCATTTGTTTCCAGATCGTGATTGGGCAAAGATTACCCATTTGTGTGTCCAGTGCAGATCGTCGCTTAAACAGCAAAGCGATTGCATACAGCAGAAACGTAATGAGGCACGCATTACAAATAGCGACCAACTATTCAAGGTAAGTACTATTAATTCAATTCAAACCATGTAAAACATTCCAAGTTTATTCAAATAAATTGCGGCTACAAATTTTTTATCTCGTCCAGTGCTGCCAATAATTTCAATGGATTAACCGCAATTCTTTGTTATCGTTGACAGGTTGTGCCAGATCAGCCGTTCGGAGTAGAAGGCTATAGGAGATATGTTCCATCCATGACAAGACAATCGCTAGACAGTTCGACCGAGAATAGTCAAGGGATCATTGACGTCTTGTTAGCGGATGACTCTGTGGCTACTGAGAACGACGTGTGTAGAAATAGTTTGGATGGTAGAGAGTCAATCGCAACGGTTACTGCCGGATAGGGAAGTCAACAAATGCATTTCTGGCAAAATTGGACAAATGTATGCTCGAGCGAACGATTCAAAAGGAGAGATCTGGCTTCCTGATAATGAGTCAAGTTGAAGATCCACGGCTAGGATGACGGCTGACAAAGGTTTAGAAAAACCATATAGTGGGACGAATGCGTTCGAAGTATAAGCTTTTGCTCTGGACAGTGAGCAGCTCCACTCGGGTCCTGAATAATGCAACAATGTAGCCATGCATTCGATCCAAATCTTTGGACATTTGCGAGTAAAATTTGACGTAAAAATTAATTCATTGATTTATTCAGTATACTTGGCATGCAGAAATAAACACTTAATCCTAATGTAATTCTATGGCCAACAAAAATGCGTGAAAGTATGCAATTATTTAAGAAATTAAGATGCAATTTATTCTACTTTTTCTCAACATTCATTTCATCCTTCATACAAATTTTTGAGAATATCTATTGACAACACATATAAGTATTATAAATGCAGCCGTATACGCCACCGGTACCGCAATCCCAGGCCAGACATTGGGATGCGTAAACTCCCATCCGCGACTAATCACAGATCGGGCTGCTTCCGCCGACAGAGTGCACAATGCAACAGGAGATATTATTCTTAGGTAAGTAAACATACCCTCCACCGGCCACCAAAGGCCCGAAATAAAGAAAATTGGGAAAAATATTGCGACATTTATGACAGCAGCTGCATACTCTTCATCTAGTAGCATTCCCATCAGATATCCCGCTGAACTACCCTGGTAACAAGTGACAAGAAAGATAAGGAGGACGAGAAGGTGGGAGCCCATTACTTGAATTCCAAAGAGAATCGTGATGATAAGGTAGCAGATGATTGTCTGCGAAATGAGGATGGGAAACTCTGTGATGAAGTAGGACACCATGATCTCCCAGGGTTTCACTCCACTCACAATTGAACGGCCAAGGACGCCCGACTTTTTCTCTCCGATGAGACGAATGCAGAGCATGAATGAGGCGTACTGGAGAAGTGTTCTGTAGAAATGCGACACTCAAATCATATTCATCTTTTTTTCATCCCATCAGATCATAAATAACTTAGCCGATAATATAATGCTTGCACTCACCCGATAGTCACTCCAGGAACAAGGTATTCACGAAAGTCAGTGTCCTGTGTACCAAATATTGGTTTCTGGTTCTGGAAGTAAGATTGGTGTGATTTTAATATAATTTTTAATTATCTAAAGAAGCGACAATTAATACGGTATTACTTTTAATGGTAACTCCACTTGTCGAGAATCCAAACCACACTCTGTCATCATAGTTGATAAGAAGTTATGGTAGGCACGGTATAACAGCAATTTAATTGCTATGGTGATTTGAGCATCTACAGAAATAATTACTCTTTAACTTTAACGTCATTTCTCTTTAACTTATTTTTGGTAAGACAATTGAAATGCATTTTTTTCTGTACCCACCCGTTTGATCTAAATGCATGGTTATCTGCGAACCGTTGAAGGTCATGTCATCGGCATTGGGACCCGTCATCAGTCGATCGACAAAATACTCGGAATAATTACGTGGAAATGAGACATATCCCCAGATATCCCCTGCCTGTATTGCGGATACAGCGTCATGGTCCGAGCCGAACCATTTCTAAATTGATCAATTAAAACGACTCTGTACATATGCTAAGAAAATGTATAATTGTGGTGAGCTATTTAATATGCAGCTTGAACGAAATATATTTCTAACCATGCTGAATATTTCGTGCGGGACACTCCTGAGAAATTGACAGCTCAACAATTCACCACTACATCCCAACGATTCCAATGCTGTTTCGTTATGGCAAATGTCATGGTCATCAATTTCGTGATTGACTATTCCAAGCCCCAAATTTGTGGGGTGTTGTCCAAGCGCGAAACAAAAAACAACGAGCATGAATGCTTGGCTAATTATTATAAACGCAAGCAACCTGTATAAAATAAACTGTAAAGTATACATTACGGTTTTGCGACTTTAATTATGCATAAATTTAGTACAAATGAATATCTAACCAAGGATTTCGTATGAGAACTATGGCGTTTTTTGCTGTTAATGCTCGTATCCTTTTAAGAGATTCCTTGGTAGTTGAGGTATGAGATGAAACATCATTTTCCTGTTCCGAATTATTAATCTCGTATGTTGAAGTTAGAACGTTGTGGTAATTAACGTTTCTGGTTACGTCTGGGGTCTTTGAGATTACCGTCGGCATCACTCCTGGTGTGACGTTGGCATTTCCTCTGCATAAATTTAGTACTATTGTCTCTAAGCTATCGCAATTATGTTCCTGGAAAAGTTGAATGGGAGACTTTTCCGTAAGCAGTCGCCCGTATCTCATCACACCAATCTGTTACGATAAGAAGACACATAAACCATTTAAATAATCACTGTAGTACATTAGACTACTATGATGATAATTATTTGATTATTTTTCACGCACAACATGCGCCTGTCGACATTCTTCAATATAATGGGAAGTGATTACTACGGTCGTCTGTCTTGTCTCCACCATCGTCTTCAAATGTTGCCATATTCTAAATTAATTGAATGAACACAATCTTAGCTCATACTTTACTATAAATAGATATAATAGTTTTACATAAAAAAGAAATAAATATTGCCACCTTTGTCGCAGGATGGGATCCACACCAACAGTCTAGGATGAATTCATACAAATATGCTGTTTGAAATTTTACCAATACTAACTAGTAAGGTGTAACCTTTAATATATAACTACCGGAAGAGTCGTCGTGCATACCGAACTAACTAATTTTAAGCCTTATTTGACAATTATACTGCGTCTAATATGTTCAAATTGAACATATGCAACGATTTATGCAATGACATTTTTTTACGTATGGGGACCCCTATACACTCGGGGCCCCTCCCACCGTCAGGTCACCGATTTTACCCATGGTGCCTTGACAAAAAATGATCATCTTGAACCCCTCTATCCAATCATACAATAAAAAAAATTCACTGTCGTATCACCCCCACAACCCCCACCACTCCAAAGACGTCGACCCCCCTACTTCCGGTCACTTTTGAGGTACATGGCTGAAAATCAATAGGGAACGTGGCCTTGGGCCAAGGTACCTCTATGCCAAATTTGAGCCAAGTCGGTCAACGTGGAGGGAAGTTAGAGTGTTTACAGACAGACAGACAGACAGACAAACAGATCAATCGCTATAACTACCTTTCAAGCATTTCATGCTTCCGGTAGTTAATAACGAAACCGTTCACACATTGCGTAATGGATAAGAATAAAACCCATTCGAACTCCAATCCCTCTCTCTTCTCAATCCATTACAACTGCAATGAACGTTCCGTAATTACATTGTATAACATTTAATTGGATCAGTTTTTATACCGGCTCGTCCAAGATGAGGAGCTTAGGATCATGAATCAGTGCAGTAGCAAGAGATACTCGTCTTTGCTGCCCACCACTAGATAAAAGATTTAATCAATCATTAGACGACGCTAATGTGGGAACTTTTTATTGAGATACCATGGGAAATTCGAATACCTTAATGTACCAACTCTCCTGTTCCCCATGGGCAAATCCATCAATTCGATCATAAATTTCACTCTGCTTTTAATCAATTCTTTTTCCATTCCGACCAGTCCGCCAAAATAATATAGGGTTTCTTCAATTGAGAACTCCTTGTACAGGGAAACGTCTTGTGGCATGTAGCCCACATTCCGACCTGGTACTCCGCACTCTTTTGATCCAGGTATCTTATTGTAAATTAGTATCACACCGCGGTCCAGCTTCTTCTGACCGAGAATGCAGGAGAGTGCGGTGGTCTTTCCGCAGCCACTACTGCCCAACAGCCCATATCTAGGAAATTAAATGTATGCATTTAACGCCAGGATCAATAATCACAAATTTATTTTAATGTGACGAAAATCAATATACATGGCGCCGTGTGGGACATTCATATTCATGCCATTGAGAATTGGTTTCCCTTCTTTGTAGCATACTTCAGCGTCAACCACAACAACTGCTGAATTACTAGAAGTGACTATTGAGGATCCACCTTCCGTCTTATCTCGGTTCATCTGAAATTTGATAGAAATGGAATCTGTGATAAATTCGTTTCAGATGTATTGTTGCTACATGCAAAAAAGCATTCTAACAAAGTATCTAACCATTATAATGCACTGTAGTAGGTACTGAGAACACGGTCAATTTAATTAACTTTTATTCGGTATCCGAATATGTTTTTCAGTCCACATACGCCACTAGTAAAACCAATAAAGTAGTGTAAACTCAGGTGGCAACCTCGTCTGGGAGTTATTTTTCCAAATTGCAAAAAGGACACACAAGCACACAAAACAATCTTCCCATCTTTACTTTATCCGGTAGCACGAAAGAAATAATAAGCACAAACTGGCATGAAGCTATACCAGCATCAATTTTATGTTTTCTTGTGACGTTTTTCTACATGTAACTGTACTGTCAAACGAGTGTGTATTCTAAAACCCACAAAATATGTTATCTTGAATAATATGTATCACATATGGGACAAAATTTGAGACTTTTCCGTTTCTAGAGCAACATCACCACAAATTACAAGCGAAAGTGACTAGAGCCAGAACTGAACTAATTTCAGAAGAGTTTACATTGTTTCGGGCTAGCAGAAGCGTTGAACAGTAATAAAGTTTTATAATTTTCATGCATTTTGTACATAATGGCCGATTGTGATTTCATCTTGTTCAAGAAACCTTCATGTTAATCTCTGGATCAGTTTCTAATGAGCTTATTAACACGAAAGGTGGTTTTTCCAAATGGATGTAGAGCAGCACAAGGTAATGCTCCACTCATGCATTCACAGAAAACACGTTTGCTTGGCAGTTTTTGCCCTATCTGAGGAGCGAGGACCGGTAAGCATATGTGCTACTGGATTGAAAAATAGTGATAGCGCCAGCATCCGTATTAGTGCATAATTTTATCAGTTCTTTTTGCAATGAGGTATGTGACTAGCAACACTTTCCACTTGTAATTTTACTCGGATTCATCATTTCTGAATATTAAAGATATCTTATTATAAGATCCCATCAGACCGTTTCAGACTAAATAGGCATTTAGGCAACAGCTCATACAAGATGAGCTGATTAGTTATAATTATTTTCAAAGTAGTACGAGGCACAGCGAGATAATTGCATGCAGAAGCATGTAATTCCTGTACCGACACATCATACACGATAATTATAAAAGTTTCATTTTACGAAATTTCACACAATGTTTGTGAAGTTTTAAATGACTCGACTAATGTTTACTACTGCATGAATGTATGTAATTGGATCGAATTGCTGTGTATGAATACATCTCTTCATTTATACGTGTGGGAAATGCTAATTAAGTTTTACATATTGAAGCGGAACGAAAAGTTTCTTTGTGGAGGAGCAAAAATGATACAATTTACATTGCACCTTGGGAATACCATATCAATCGAGTAATTGGTTTTTGAGTAGGGATAATGACAATAACGCAACGATGGAAACAAGACTGATTATGTTTTATAGCTTCAAGTATGTTTGAGGCTTTGCAAAAAATAGAGAAAAAACATGCTTTATTCCAACCCCAATTAAGTAATAAATTGCTGAAATTGTTTCTATGAAAAAGTACTAAGTTAAGAATTTTCTTTTTAGGGATAATATGGATGGATGTAATTATCTTATAAGGCGCGTACACATATAGCTGCTTTTACACGGATCTTGTAATAATTTATTAAAGATACATTAAACTCATAAGATTTTATGAAGAATTCGAGATATAAAAGTCCTTGTATGAAATCCTTTGATAATTCTCTGTTTGAAAAATATAATTTTGAGCTGAAATCTCATTTCTGGAGGTAATTTGTAACTTCACAATTTTCATCCAAACTTGATGTACCAGCGCTATCCGTTCCCTTACCCTCAGATGGGAACCCCTTCAAGTCAGCAAGTTCTTACCATATCTCAGAGAACAACCCACTTACGATCTGATGTAAAGATGCGAAAAGTTATGTCAATTTTTACGTCAAGCGGCATCAAGCTGTGAACATCAGTATTTGTGTTCCAAAGTACCCAAATCTTCACCGCTAGTCCATGAATTCAGGTATCCACTCAAATCTATTTATTTGTACATTCCATGTACCCGGATGTCCTTAAAACAGGCCATTGCAATTTTAATTTTACATATATCTTTTTATGATCACGCTGCTTTCATTTAGTAATACTTCATTTTAAGAACAGTCAGTCAAATTTATATCTAATCTCATCAGCTAAAGTTAATACCTAACTAGTAAGGTGTAACCTTTAATACATAACTACCGGACGAGTGATTAATGCAAAAATAGCAAATATGGATACATATTTGACCATTACAATACGTTTTTGATGTTCAAATTGATAATCCCGATCGATTTACGGCATAAAAAATTTTGACGACTGGGGATACCCACACTTTGACGGCCCACCCCACCGCCAGGTGACCGATTTGACCCATGGTGTCTTGGCAAAAAATGATCGTCTTGAACTCCTCTATCGATTTAAACAATAAAAGTTTTTGACGACATGGTCATCCCCACCAGGTCGAAGACGCCGACCCCCATATTTCCGGTCAATGATGAGGTACATGGCTGAAATTCAATAGGGAACGTCCCCTTGGGGAAAGGTACCTCTGTGCAAAATTTGAGCCAAATCGGTCTACGTGGAGGGGAGTTAGAGTGTTTACGGACAGACAGACAGACAGACAGACAGACAGACAGACGGACAGACAGACAAACAGATCAATCGCTATAACTACCTTTCAAGCATTTCATGCTTCCGGTAGTTAATAATGTATTAGGCTTCCTATAAAGCCGATAGCTTCAGCATAGTAATGATTATGTTGCAAACGATATTGTTATAGGAAACTCGGATAAATATCGTTGGTAGATGAACAATAATTATTGCTGAGTGATACCGACGACAATTTATGAATTCTGGCCTTTTGTATGATTTAATTGGTTAGAAGGTAACCAGTTGGTTAGGTGCGATTGTAAAAGTAAAGATGAAGTGTGTGTGTGACATGATGATATAGTGCGTCGTTACTTTCCTCATAAAACTAAAGGTTTAGGAACAATAATATGTCAATATAAAAATTATTATTATATCAACAGCTTAAATTTAAACTTTATAATGAAGTCTGAAAAATTACAAAAATTGTATATTTCGCGTACGTTTTTACTACTTGCTTGAATTTAAAAATGAAAGCGTTAGTGCTAACCCATTCATTGTTTTATTAATTTAACCAACTATTCCAATTTACAGAGTCAGAATTGACTCTAGTCAATGTTTTTGCGTTTCCGTGTATAAATTTTTTGTATTATCATCATCAATCATCACTGTTGGATTTATGTTCACATAAGCCTCAAGCCATATTATCATTGTCGAAATCCTTGTATTCGCAGATTTAGAAATGTCATATTTCTCAAATGGCAGATTTAATGATCATGGGGCATGACGAAAGTCAGAAAAACATACAGAGACTAAAAACGTGCAAATTGCATTTGATTGGTGTTATTGATAGAAAAAATCAATCAGCGTTTTCCAATTTATGTGAAACCGAGATAAAAATTCTAGCTGATGGAACTCCAATTGCGTTTTATGGTAATTTCTTGGTATTTTTATCAGTCGGCTGTGGTTACGTTTTGTCGATGGTTAATGATACCGTCGGCGCCGTTTGCAACACGTCATATCTAAACTGGATCTTGCCGTTTTCGAATATATATATAAACTTAGTGTTCATATTATTCAATTGTTTTCTTCAATTTTTTGCTTTACGACAGAAACGTATACTTAGAATTATAGACACAAAAGTTCAAAATTTAATGGCGCCGTAAAAATAGAAATCATTTGTGATACGAAGCTAGCTTAGTACGGAGTCAAATAATGGTCTCGTTAGATTACTGCTTCAATTAGGTGGTAATGATCACAGTTGTTAGTTATTTATCACATCGATTAACAATGGGAATCCCCAAGCCGCCTAGATGGTAATGATTTGGAATTGCGTTGGATACATTCGTTCATATATACCGAGTGATACGATGCTGTAAACCAAGCATCGACATTGTACGTCGTCTTTACGACGTCGATTCCGGAGTTTGTGCTAGATTTGCGCCTTCTCCGCTGACGAAAATAAACAGAGAGGATGGTGCTATACTCTATGTGTCGCAGCATCCACGTATGTAGATGCACGGCGTTGGCTGCATGCTAGTTTGTGCGTACGTTGATATTGTTTATGAAAAAAAGCCAACAGTGCACCAAACGGAGGCGATGGCTAGCTAGACTTCGCCCATTTCATGTTTGCTGTAAACAGTTTCTGATTGTGGATGGCACTGAAAACAATTGAGTATGAAATTGTGATTGTTAGTACTTTATTTTATAAATTACGAACAGATTATATCAAGCATTGCCCTCGTAAGCCCATCGCTTCCAATACATGAACTTAAAGGTTGTCAATTATTTAAATATCTTTAACTGGGTCATTACAAATCCTTGGAATAATTCCAAAATACTAATCATGCATGTATGCAAAACTGCTTACCGAATCGGTAAGCAGTTTTGAATACATGACTATATACGTAAACGTACGATATCGGTAATTCCGATATCGTACGTTTACGTATATAGTCATGTAATTGCTAATTGTCCTTTGTAGTTATGACGTCGTTTGAGCTTCAGTTTTAAAAAATAGTTTCAGAATTATTTTCGACAATGACGTAAACGAAATCGCATTAAATGATATGGTCATGAAATGGACGAGTGATTCCAATTATTTTATTTCCAAGTCCAATTTATTTTGAAAGGTTAAAGATTTTGTCAAATAATTTACAATATTTCGATGGTCACAGATAATTTAGCATATCCGATTAAATTGGTCTCTAAAGCTCATAAAATCAAGGCCACGTTCCTTACAATTTCCCATTTGAAGTCGTACGGAGGTATGTGATTCTTACTGCTACTCTCAATAATTTGGAACTTTCCAAAAAATGTTGAGCGAAAGATTCTACAAGGGAATTTCAATTATCGTCCCAGCTCTGAACACATTCGGTGTATTTACTCCTATCTGGGATTCCAAAGCTCGTCTTTTCATCTCCCCATCCATTGGTCAGCCAAACTATTCGAGACATACTCGGAGAATGATGCATCTGAACATTTTTCTAATGTTCACCTGGCTATCATCATCATCATCATCAAGATATTTATTGCAGATCAGTCTTATGTATGACAATCCATATAAGTTAGAGTGTATAAAGTAATTTAGATATAACACAAGTTGAAGTAAATTACAATGAGAGCATTACAAAGATACAAAATTACAGACATACGAGTATGTTTTATACAATCTTTACGTATCGTTAATTAAATAAGACTACAAAATACTGGCAATGATAGGTAGTCTGTTTTCTAGCTAATCCCCAGCAACTAGCCGCATACAGTTAAGTATTTTAAGGCATTATACCACGCAATAGCTTTCTGAGAGATTTGCCATACGACAGATCCCTGCCATAGCCGATATCATAGTCTTTATGAGTGCCATAGAACATTAAGAACAATATTTTTAAAGGCTCATCAATTACAATAGCTTTGATTAATTATGTTTAATAGGTCGCTATTTTCACATATGTCACTTTGGCACAGCAGCAATGTTCGCCACGATTGGTATAATGAGGAGTTGAGAAATATTCTTGAGTTGAATATATTATGCAGAATCGGATTCGTTGACTTGGCTAGCCTTGAGGCTAGGGAGAAAGCTGATCTTCTTCTCATAGCAATAAAATCTGGAATTTTATGCTGTGAGAACATGAGAGAGGCACTTGTGCGTCGTGAGTATCCCATCAGAGTTCGGAAGGCGTCATTGAACGCGACACGCAAAGAGTTAAGATGACTGTTGTTGTTTGGAACCCACAGACTGGAACAGTATATGTTGCTAAAGAAGGTCTTGAAAATGTACACTTTCACTTCTGGGCTACATACTCTGAAGCGGGACGAGATGAGGTTTGCTTGCATGTAGATTTCTCTCCGCCTTCTGATCAGCTCTGCTTCATCCCGTTTGTTGCAGTTAATTTCGTATCCCAGATATTTGACGGAGTCATTCCACTGCAGGTTAACCCCGTTCAATGTGATTTGTGGCCTTTCACCAACGTCCATACTCCTTGGAATAAAACATTGAAGAAAGGTCTTTTGTTCATTGAAGGTGATATTATGTGAGGCACCATAATCCCGGCATATGTTGAGCAGATTCCTGAGTGCAGCGATGGTTGTCGTCATTAGCACGATGTCATCAGCATACGCCAAGTAATTACACATAACGGAGCCTGCCCTGCAGCCCATTCCAGTGCTTTGTAACCGGATGTAGAGGTCATCCATAAATATGGCGAAGTACTGGCTCGAAATAAGGCCTCCTTGGCGGACTCCCTTGCGCACAGCAAACGTCCCGGAAATTTTGTCTTTCCACCTACACACAAACATCTGATTGTTAAACCAGTATTGGAGAAAGCACAGAGTTTCTTTCGCCACTCCCCGTTTACACAATTTGTCCAAAAGCATTGCATGTGACACGTTATCAAATGCTGCCGTTGCATCTAGGTAACAAAGGTAGACTGGTGTGCTTCTTCTCAAATAGTGATGCGATAATTGGCGAAGAGTGAATATGGCGGTCTCTGTGCCCACGCCTTTCTTATAGCCAAACTGTCCAGCTTGAGTCACAAATTTTCCAGCATATTTTTTACTTAAAAGGAGTTCAAATATTTTTGACATGACATTGGCAAGCGCAATAGGGCGATAGTTTTTCACAACACTTGAGTTTAAGCCATTCTTTTTCAATATTGGCACTATGGCTACGCGCATAATATTATCCGGAATAAACGAGTGCGCAATACAAGCATTAAATATGCTAGCAATAACTGTGTTTATTAGTGGATGCGAAAACTGAAGAGATTCAGCAGTCAGGCCATCTGGCCCAGCCGCTTTGCTACTTTTCAGACTTTTTATGCACTCAGCCACATTTAACTCGGTAACACGAAATGTGTCATTCTGGTTGCATTTTTGACAGTTATGGGACCTCGGTGATGTGTCGTCACGAAAGACTCGGCTATAATGATCGCGCCACATTTCACAAATATTATCATCACCCTCTGCTTCGCCAACTTTTGTAGCAAAAGAGCATCTACCTTTGCTGGAGCTCTTTACTTTGTCCCAAAATTTGTAAAAGTTCTTTCCGTCGTACGAGAGAGCCAAATTGTCGCTAATTACTTGATCACGTTTTCTACGGAGCCGGTTCAGCGATTTCTTGAAGATTCTTCGTCTGGTTGTCATATCTGAAAAGTGCCGTTGATCCTTTCTTCCACTGCTGTTCCAAGCTAAGAAGCTCTCTCTGTAGCTTTCATACTGCATTTTGATGTAATCGTTCCAACCAGCCATTTGATGATGATGATTAGTCCGTTTTGAAATTTTGCTCCGTAAATTTTCTTCACATGTCAGCAGGCAGGACGACAGAATGGTATAAACATCACTGATGGATTGCTGATGAGTAGAATCGGTGCAGCTCTTTTTTTCACAAAGCGACCACTGACTTAAATTCTGCAGAAAACGGTACGTTTGGTCACGGTAGGAATGTTTTAGATTGACAGACGCCAACCGCCAGTTTAGCCGTTTTTTGGATTTCGGCACATGATGTTTTTCTTGTGTACAAGTCTGTAGATTGAGTTTTATCGAAATAGGAACATGATCACTTGGTGTGATGGGATAGGGCAACGAAACATTTACCAGTGCTTCTGAGAGACTTTTTGAGATAATTGTGTGGTCCAGCCAGCTGCTGGCCCCCGTTCCCTTACTAATGAATGTAGTGGAATCTCGTGGGAGCAAATCTATATCACACAAGGTACATACATTGTCATCACATAGTTGAAGTAGCTCATTAAAATTGTCGTGTTGTGGTGAAATATTGAAGTCTCCTAACACTATGAAAGGTCCGTCATGATCTAGTAGTAAACTGTTAACTTTACCAATGTACTCGGAAATCAAATTTTTATTTTCTCTGCTATTCACAGGAAAGTAAACATTCACGATAAGCGTTGGCCGATCTTCAAAGTCAATTATTATGGCAAGAAGCCTCGAGTCACAAATTTGTACCGGTTTCACCTTTGTCATCAGTTCACATTTAATTAGGAAGCCAAGTCCTCCATATGGTCTTCCTGTGAGTTTCCTGTCATTGCGCATGGCACTACAAGAAACAGTGCAGAAATTCTTATCAATATCTAGAAAGTTACTTTCAAAATCAAATAACCAGGTCTCTTGGAGAGCAATAATGTGAAAGTTATTTATAACACTTGATAGCCAGGCAGCATTACTCTTAATGCCCTGACAATTCCATGTGAGAATATTAGTCATTATTTGGTGATGAACTCACAGGTCGAAGGGACCCCACTTTCCGATGAAACTTTCGCACATACGTGTCTGGTGGCCAGCTATCTGGCTGCAAAATACTAGATTCAGTTAGTTCACATGAATGTTTCACATCAATTCTGAATGACGCGTAAGTATCATTTTTAGTATTTAACTTTACCACTTCACTGATATCCCAAGAATTTGTGACTGCAAGATAGCTTTTCACTTCCTCTGGGGCAGTTCCAGGATCACAGCGAGTAAGGAAGACTGAGGTGATTTTTATCGGTTTTACAGCTCTGATGGATGATGCTTGGCCCGTTCCCAGAACCAGTTCTTTCCTCATCCTCCTTGGCTTAACAGTTTGCCACCTTTGATTCTGCACAGAGGCGTCAATTTCGGATTGCGAAAATTGTTGTTGGTCTGGGTTGCTAAGTGGTGGAGTAACTGATTTGGCTGATTGATTAAGACGGCTTCTTGGATCTGATGGGCTGAGGGGAACATTTTTGAAACGGTTATTCGCTGCTCTTTGATTGTTAGGTTGCCACACACGCCGTTTGAAGGACGCATCATTCCATGGATTAAGCTCACCCGATTTGGATGCGGGATTGTTTGTTTGAATCACGGGATTCGTCGAAGTTTTGGCGCAGGTCTCCAGTGAGTCCTTGAAACTTGTCGCAGTTGACTCGGCCTTAGCTGATAGGGATTGGATGAGTTCTGTCACTTGCTTGTACATCGCTTCCAGGTCATCATACTTTTTGGTCAGGGAAGCAATTTCAGTCCTGAGCTGTATCTCATCATCAATATTCGTCGGCACATAGCATATTCTTGTAAAATTCGAAGCTGCAAATGTGATATCCACACTTTTCCAGTCAAGTGTAATAACGGCATTCACAATTTCCAGAAGATGTTTCTGCTTTGATTCCGTGTCCTTTCTGCTAGAACGCTTTCCAATGGTACCTCCTATTGCGGTCAATTGATCTCTTGAGCTGCTTATTTCAGCCTCATTGTAGAATCTCGAGAAGCATAGTGAGATATCGTCAGCTGTCCTTCCAGTTGTTAGTGCATGGACAATACTAGCAAGTAAATCAGAGATTATTACTCGAGAAGGCGGAGCATCCGATCCCATCATGCTGTTCTGTACATAGCTTCGCTTAAGATACCTACTAGAGCTCTGAATAAGTGAGATGGGAGTAGCACTGAAAAAACTGCCCAAAACTGTTAAAAATGTAACTATACAGTGAATTTGCAAAAATCCTGATTATCATCAGGCTATTTAATATCCATCAATATACAAGATAGTTAGAATTTTTAATACAAGATTTCACAGTTAAAAATAAATAAAAATGCAGAGAACAAAACGAAACACAACCTGCTCAGCTCAGCTCATTTATCATTTGCACTAGTACAGTTGGGTCGATTCTACAAGGAGAAAAATAGCAACGACTTTAATCTCGTCTTTGGTTTCGTTTCTGCCGGTTCCGTCTCCTTAAATACCTGGCTCATGTGTACTCATTTCACGCAAGAGTGTTGCTCACTTTTCAATGGAATCTTTCTATTTCTCCGTAAAATAAATGGTAAGCCCATCCATAGAAACAAATTATTTGACAGCAAAACTGTACATAATTCAAAATCTTTTCACTATACAGATGCGTATTTGCCAAACCACGACCCAAACACCAGCCGACTTAACAAACTGGTGGACTTTTGCATATTTTCGTCAATCGGTTGGCTCGTTTTTGGAATCACATCAATATCAATTTTGTTTTTGTGCCTTCCAAAATTTCCACTCTTAATTGGAAACGTTCTATCGCCAGACACACCAATTATTCTGCAGTTCTTCATCCACTTTTATCACATTTACATTTCGTTGATATCGCTGCCAAACAATATCGTTCCCGTAACATGCTTCGCGATTTATGGTGCATTTGTTGTCCCGTTTATCGTGCGAGAGCTGCGACTGGGTAGAAAATCCTACAAGACGCCAGCTCATTTGAGAAATCCTGCGACATTGTGTTGTACATACAGAGCGTGCCAGCTCTTACAGAAAAGATTCAACGCATTTATTGGACCATTTCTAGTTCCCTGTGACATGATAACATTTATAATATTTTGCTTCACGTCTTTCATGGTGCTAAAACGAAAGGATAGTATGAATTTGGTGAACTACATGTTGATGGTATCATGGGCGGTAGTAATTCCGGTAATTTGGGATATCATCCTAAACGTTGGTGGCTACTTGCAACACAACGGAAATAAGGTCCTGAACTCATGGAAGTATTTTAGGGGATGGAGGTCAAAGGAAGAGCGGAAACTTATGGCCGAGTTTAGAGCGTCCTGTAAACCAATTACAATCAATCATGGCAAGATTTTCACTATCAAGAAGACGAATGGACCGCTGTATGTACGGAAGCTAATACGGGGATTGGCTAAAACGCTGCTGACATTGTAAAACAAAATTAATTTTATTAAATTTTTGCGCTGTAAAATTATTTCTAAATCTAACTATTAATTCACAGGGACAAGAATTAGACGGTGATCAGATGTTTCCCATTACCCAAAAAATCTTCCAAACGTACAACTGCAATTGTTTGACGACTCAATAGTTGTTTCCGACACGACTACAGGAAATTGTATTTTTAGGTACTATGAAAGTTGACTGTATACAAGTTTTAATTCGGAACTTGGCTAGTTATATTTTGCACTATAACTTTCACATGTTACGCCGTAGCTGAAAAATGTAGGTGACCTATTATATCATAACCATGTTTGTGACACAGCCTGTTTTAATAAACAACAGCCTATATATGTCCCTGACACATACACTTTATTTTGACGCTCTTTTGGTCGTTACGACTACGTTCAAACATATCTCCATCTATCTGCATATCAAACAGCGAATGAACATATAATCACATTATTCCTATACCCAAAATACCTATCCATTTGCGGCAATCCAGTCAGTTAAACACTTCCGTGCATTTTTGCGCCGCACGACAGCATATTAGAACATTGCCATATGTAGTACTATTTAGATTAGTTATAATACTCACGGCGTTTGACTTAATATAGTTTTGCAATATAGTTTGAGACGAGCTGCCAGAAATTGATACGATAAGTTACAAGCATTTCAACCCGTTTTGTGCATCTAGCTCTATCACCAGAAACTTCTACATGTAATATCTTGCTTTCCATGTGCCATTTATCCATGCTAAACCTTTCGAGACTTGTATTCGAACAAATGTGTACTTATTGTTGTCGCGATAAACCAAATTTCCAACCTTGACAGGAATAAAATATTAGCAATTGTCACCTCCAATGTTTACTATTTGTAAGGGACCGTCCATCTAGGATGCCACGCCACAAGGGGGGTGAGGGGTACCCCGTAAGCGTGAAATGGGAGAGGAGGGTCTCAAAAAGTGGTTTTTTTTGCATGACGTCCTAAATGAACCATCCCTAAGAAACAGTACCAGACTAATTAGAAGAGGCGAAGAATAGTGTTGATCAACCTACAAGTTTGCGAGGCTAGATAAATTTGAAAGATCACATTTGTCATTAAAAATTGGAATTGATTAGTTCTAAACCATATAGTATACCCATTAGCGGGTAACACGATGACTTTAGATGACTAACCGAACTTGGAGCAGCATTTCTGAATATTAATACGATTCGGAATGCGATCTGGCAGCGTCTGAGAACGATTTGTACATTCCGTAACGAAATTCTTGAAAATGGTATTGCAAAATATCCCATTAGTGCGGTGTACCTAATCAGAGCAACGTCATTTTCAGAGCTAACTTTCTAGCATTTTGTTGATCTACATGCGTGCACGGCGACCACTATTAAATTACATTCAAATATAATGGTAGCCATCTCTTGGCAACAATCTTTGTGCACGTAAATTTAACTCTAAGCATATGCACATTTACGCCATTTGTGTTATCTTGCCGCCGTACGTCAGCATAACAACCAATTGGCGACAAATAATTACATGTTAGATAGAAGCTCCATTAGCTTGTTGATGACTGATGACGAAGAAATTGTTTGATGTAAAATAAGTTGTTGATAAGAAAAGACTAACACTGAATTTTTAGTCCAACCTCGCAATTTATCCCATTGTTAAATAAGTGTATCAATCATGTGAATTCTGAAATGTGCAGTATCCACGTGGGTGACTCCATAGACTCCGTCAAGATACAAGGTAGTGTGCGGTTGGGCACGTTATCTATGCAGTTGAATACTCTGCGTCATTTCAAGTGAGAGTGATGATCATAAACGTATTTGGCAACAAAGTAATTCCTCTGTCGTATCTGTGCAAAGAAGTATGAATGTTATATTTTACTTACGAGATTAGTTACTAAATTTGATGGATTTATTTATTATTATTGATTCTGAGTTTATTCATTTAATTTATTAATACTTGGCCATAGCTACGAGAACAGAAAAAACATTTTAATTAAGATATGTAAAGCAATTGAGAGTTTTCGACACTATAAAATTTTTCAATTCGAGACAAATCTATTTCCGAACAAGCTCAATTGATTAATCGAAATTTTGATTCAAGTGACATGGTTTTTCTGGAGACAATGTGGGCACAAAACCAGAACTGTCTGCAACATGATTTTGTAATAGAAATACAGAAACACAAATCGGATTGACCGACCGCTTTATTCCCGAATTGGAATTACATGCATACGTTAATACATGTGCCTAAGCGATCACTGATCAGTTAATCAAATTAGCAATCTATGATGTGAAATGTGTTGATGAAGTCCAGTATTTCAATGTTTAGCTTAGATTACTTTGTAGATCCAATAATTTAATATAAAGCTGGTATGACGGTGGCTTTTTATGCTCTGCGTCAAAAATCCAGTCCAGCGAGCTTATTGTTAGTATTTCGTTCTTACATCTTGTAAATGAAATGCATCAAGTGTTCAGTCATTTGACAGCTCTTACTGACAAAGTTCTTATTCTCTAATCGCTGAAAATGTTGCAGAAGCATATAAAATTTATTCGCCTTATATGCGCCACCGGTGCATTCCTGGGTGGCTCTTTTATTTTCTGGGATAAAAAGTCCAAAAGGCTTCAGCTGATTCAAGAAACCCCGAGCAAGGAACATGCACTGCGTCATAAAAGTCATTTACATCTAGCGCTCATTCTGACACTTGCTCTTGGAGGATTTTACAAACTCTTGGTGGCTGATGGTGACGAAATCAATTTAGCCGACAAGTATCTGTTCTGTGCCTGGCTAATATGTAACTCGGTAGGGCGCTGCTACTTTCAAACATGTAAGAAAAACGCGGGAATTGTCTGTGTTTACGTAAACGCACGTTTGGAAGCTGGACAATCTTCACAAATCTATTATGGTCTGCCGACACGAGCTAGATCAGCGCACTAGCTTTGATAAACACATTTCAGGCGTACTTCACTTTAGTGGCAATGTGGTTGCTGCCGGTAATCTACCTGTATGGCATTTCGTGGACAAATCCATGCAAACCTGGCATAATGGGCTATTGGATTTTGCCACAATGCCACTCTACGTTATGGATAAAATTGCTGGAATTGATGTTACTAACATACTGTTAAGCTCCTTTATGAAATCGGTTTTAAAGTTGATGTTGTTCCTCCTCAATCATTGGATGTGGTCCTTTGGTGTAAATCTGTGCGGTATTATGTGCTGCTTGGTCATGATACTCTGCACCATTACACTCCTGGAATATTTGGACATGTAAATTAGTTGCGATTTTTTAAATTAATTAATCGGATTTCTAAATTGTATTTAATTGTAAATTGATTCTATTTTCAACAGGTTCCTGCAAAATAGTTTAGACGGAAAATCGAATTATGTCAAAATTTCGACACAATACAGAAATATTCAGATCCTTGTCATCTACATGAACGAGATCCTGCACACAATCCTAATTGCAGTAATCGTTACGGTCATCTTGATACAAGCGTTCTCATTATCCGCTCTGACAAAAGCAGCTCCGACTTGTGAGAATCTTGTTCAAATTGTCTTCTTTTCGAGCCTTTGCATCAATTGTAGTCTGGTAATGGGAATCCTAATTGGCTTCATGTCTCAAGTACACTCGCATGCCAAATGGGGCTTTGTTCAGTTAAGACGGCAATTGCACACTATAATGGGTGGTGGTAGATTTGAAGCGAGACTGCCACATAAAATGTACGGAAGCTGTGCAAACGTAAAGGTTCGATTTGGATCGTTTAATTTTATTGACAGTTTGACACCACTTAACTGCATTGACTTTGCAAATGGGCTTACTGTACACTTACTGCTGATAGGAATGTAATCTGGGCTAATTGCTTTTAATGAGAAATAATCGTATAATGCCGTAAGCATATAATACTTAATCATCATACATTAACAAACTTGTTCATACATTTTGATAATTTTTATTGTGCAAGTAAGCCGTTGTCTTGACGGCTACATAATTACAGTAAGGAACTGACTATTTGGAACTTTTACGTTGTGACTACTTTCGAATGAATTTTGTGTAACATTTCATTAAGTTGGAGACATGCATCGGTTCTAACGAAACCATTTGTGATGGCCAGCATGACGGTTAATTAGGACCCGGATACTATCTCAGTTGAAGGTGTGGATGCAATCCTAATCGCCTAATTAATTCTTCATCGCTGTAGTCATCTAGTTTGAACTCTCCCGCTTTTTCATCCACAAGAGAACCGTGAAAGGCGTCAATTTCCTTCAAATGATTGTCTGCACCTATGCTTTCACTGTCACTGATGCCCGTTTCTTGCTTTGCCACATCATTTCTATTGCCTTTCCTTAGGTTTTTGGCAATCTTTCCGTACTTTTGGTAACTAAAATATTCCGCAATAACCAGGCCCAGCAGCCAACTGTGGGAACTATTGACGGTGTCATTTCCAAAGGTGTTGTGGAAGGACGGGTAGCCACAATTTTTGAAATGATGGATATTATTAACATGTTTTTTATTTTGTTTTTGTGGCCATTACACTTTTTAGGTTGTATTCAACTAACTAACTACTGAAACTGCGTGCTAAATCCAACCCCAAACCGCTACAACGTAGTGTAGTATTCACAATTACTTATAGTTATTATTGTGCTGAAGTAACGATCAAAAATATTATAGGTAATACATTTACTTATAACAAAGCAGTTATGATAGTCTGAGAAGTGGGAAGCAAGCTATGGGCGTCATTACTACATCAAGCAGGTGTAATCAGGACGCTTATTATAAACGTTTTTAACGTATTATGAGTAGGTAATAAATTTCCGGGCTAATTATCACTGAATCCGCTTGTTCACCATATAGTATTTGATGGCCAAACGTGGTTTCCGTTATATACATAGAATAATAATTAGTGTAAAATGTAGACAGAGGGACAAACTGCGTCACAGAAGTGCTCAAAAGCTTGACGCATATAGTTCTCTGCAGCACCGGCTTTGTCAATTTTATTTCGGACGTAAAGTGCTGAATTTAGAGTTGTCTTTATTTCACGAGACTGAAATAAGCCGACGACATTGCAGTTATTCGCTTTTATAAATAATTCATAAAATTCAAAAAGCTGGCCTACATTAAAAGCAGATTTGCAATTTGATTATTGCAAAAGTCGAGGAGGACAAAGGGAGTCTGCCCTTCCACATAATTCACACTCCCGATACAAACCTTGACTGGCTGCAATGATGCAACGTAGCGGGCAAAACGCTTCTTTTCTCGCCTCCGCACCACCGGATAAACGTCTAACTTGAGATACTCCACCAGCGCAACTGAGTCACCGTAAACATTTCCAAACACCCCAAACAACACCAGAATTCCCATGAATCCTGATAGACCGCATCCCACAAAAAAGATTAATTGTGGGACGGAAATGTTCCAGCCGTTGGAGACCAAACTGTAAAAGGATGCGGTAAAGACGACCAGCAATCCACACAAAATCGCCGTCAAGATTCTATCCTGCTGAATCAAATTGTGAGATCTGGATAACAATTGAATTTCCCTGTAAATCTGGAAACCTGTTCTGGCCGAATTAGAAGCACTCGTTTTCTTTCCATCTGTAAAGTAATGCTCAGCAAAGGCCATTTTCAAAAACTTGATGTAGTAGCTCAAGCAACAAGCCGGTAGCAGACATATTTCAAACTGAACGAGCACAAAGAAACAAACCATTTCAAAGCCTGCCCATGTGACCCAGATAGAAATTACCGTCAGCTTTACAACTGACTCGAAGGACGGGTCAAAGCTTCCATTTTCCGTCGTGGGAAAGTTGCAGCCGGGTAGCAGAAAGTATCCAAATGTTCCAGAGAACAGCGGTCAAACCATCGCTGAAAGACATAAATGAAGGATCCAGAAAGACCCGTATGGATTCCAACTATTTGCGTAAAACGGAGCAGTCTCCGGTGCCACGTTCCAAGCGATATTTCACAGGGCCTCGAGTATCCTGAAAAAAATTGTCGAAAAAATCATTTTGTATCTGAAGGATTATAAAATCACGTGTGAAATACGCTTACGGCGCAAATGTCGTCTTTCAAATTGGAGCAGTTGGATGAAGCATTCGGCTATCAGGTGACGTCGCTGCGTGGAGACAATCCTGATTATTACCACTTGGAGTAATACAGAACAGTACAGGCTGCACTCCACGTTGGTCGGAACGGGCCGCAAGCTCATTCCGTACAGCGTTTGCCAACAAATGAAAGAGACGAAAATGGCCAGGTGGAATATTTTAAAATTCTGCCATTTCAGGTCTGAGCATGATACAAATGTATATTGGCCGTTGTGATAGATTAAGGAGAAGGGGCATGTGCCGATTAGGGACAGAATATCTAGGTGCAGCTTAAAATACTGGATCATATTTTCATTTAAAATCATTTTGAAATATTTGGGGAGCTTTAACCGCAGAAAGAAACTCTTTAGAAGAAAATGTATTTATCGAACAACAGTGTCGTGAGCTTATGGAGACGATTGTCTGCCAAATTCGGCATTGCGATTTTTTAGCGTGAGGGATAACCTCAAAAGGGACGAATATTATATAAAATATTCAAGGTTAGAAACCACTCTAGTGCGATTGTGAATAGTTATGCATGTTACTAGATCACGTTGAGATAAATTCCTGAATATTTCAATATATGGAGCTGTAGGGAAATAAAAAGAATAATAAATTGCATGGCTCAGCAATAAAAGTGCTCCAATTTCAACTCGATCATATGACAAGATAATAGCTCACGAAAGAAATCACCGAATCCTAAATGAATTATGGTGACAATCGAAAGATGTGTATTAATTATTTAAGCAGTGTAAGAACGTGCTGGAAGCAAAATTAGAGTTAGGCATCCAAGTGATATGTTGAGATCGTGACCAATAATTTATTAATCGACCGTTTCTTATCAAACCCCCATCAGCTCCGCATCATAAATATTGATCACCAGTAAGATTTTGAGAACATGGAACGTTCATATTCCGTTTAGAACTTTGAGGAACAATAAAATAATTAATAATATACTGGTAAGTGAAGAATAATTAGATTTCGTGTTAAATGCTCGTATATATTCCAACTTAACTTCCATCTCAAAAATGATAATTTTTTATTATTTTTTTTTTTTTTATTATTAAAAGAAACTTGCTCTTAAAAGGCTTCGCCCATAGAGCTAAAATGCAAAATTACAAGGTCATCATAGTTCTTAGATTTAACTAAATCATAATAATCACATAGCAATACATTCAGTGAGTTCCGTCTATATTAAATTAGTAATTACAATTTTTTCCAGGTACTGGAATTAGTTACTGAAATTATTGACGTTATTAACTGATTTTTGTTACATACATCTTCATCTTTAGACAAAATGACGTTGTTGACGAATTTCTTATTACATAAATCGACATTTTGCATTCATTCACACTATTTGTTGACATTTATAGATTATTGAAATTATAAATTATTATAAATCGTGGCAAATGATAACAATGACAATTTTTAACTCTATTGACTGATTTGCTAATCACAATCTTTGACAGCTTATGATGGTAGCTAATGACTTATATAATAACGTAAACTTCTACATCAATGAAATGCATAATATATTTGTTACGTAGGTATATAAACAATCGTTGTGAATGCTCATTAACACTTTTTACAATATTATACAATGACAGCACATTCTCTGACTACATTACAAGTTGCTACTTGATTTTATTTTGCACCGTCAGCAAATTTATAAAGTACAAGAAGCTTTAATTCATTATATATTACGATTCAACGTTCACTTTTAATTTGATGCATGTTATACTTGCTTGCAAGTAAGCTTAATATTATAAAGCATTCCAAGTTGTGTGCAATTACAAATTAGAAATGAAATGACTTTGCTTTTATGGTGAGTTTAGATATAGAATTTGCTTACAGTAACACATTTCATTCATATCCCGACTCTCATTCCAAGATTTGATTACATCCTTCATCGTTGCTTTCAACTTCTTCACGAATTTATTAGGTAGTTTTTGGCCGAGTTTTTCAGGGAGGCGTTTCCAGTCCAGCAGCATATATTCCCCGCAAGTACAGGAATGCGTCTTAAGTTTTTCTACATTTTCCCGTAAAATTAGTTCCATCAGTAGGTCCATTTTTTCGTCTCCGAAACCGTACGTGTTCCCAATTTGCCGGATATTATCAATTTTATCTTCAGTTTCTCGAAATCGAATGTCATCCACAGGTTCCACCATTTCCGTAACCGCTTTGGCTTGCGTTTCGTCCGTGAGTGGCGTTTCTCCTGTCCCAACAGGTTGTCGTTCATCCGGTTCTATACATGGTTGATTGACATGGCCTGGTGACCCATCAAGACTTGAACCAACTTCGGTACTATTTTTGCTATTCTCAGTTGGCACATCATCAGTGATTGAAACTTTTTCACCAAACGCTTTTAGCTTGTGACAGTTTTTAAAAATTGTGCGTCTTTCACGCCAGTTAGATAACGTCACTATAGCGACTGAATGCGCTGGCCTTTTTAACACGTGCACTTTTTTTGCATGTACACTGGCTCCTAAAGCCGTTTCAAAGAAACTATTAACAATTTTAAGAGCTTGGTAACTGTCCACGCCCTTCAACTGCCTTAAACCATGAATAACAATGTTATTTTCGCTGCTTGACTTATGCCCGGCTAGTTTTTCGTTACAAGTGCCGCTTTTGTTTTCACGCCGTCCCCCATTTGAGTTTTTTAACTGCGCTTCACGGGCAACTAATTTATTTAAACACGTATCCACTTCGACTTTAATGGCAAGTAGATTGTTTTTAAAGAGTTTCAAAATTTCAAGCTGATTTATTGAAATTGTCTCACAAGTATTTTGTATGCATGTTAGCAATTCTGCTACTTGTGCATTGCCCAAAAGTGAGAAACTTTTATGCACTGCATCGTAGTGCTGATGCGATCCGTGCAAAAATGACGTCATTTTATCTCAATACACTAGGTACAGAAATATGACTCTGTGTGACAGCAAAACAAACTTAATTGCTTTTGCGTTGACTGACGAGAGCAAATCTCGAGTTGTTTCACTCTTCACGGCTCAGACGGAACTCAAAAATGATAATTGTACACATAAATAATTAAATTTACAATTTGAATTATATGGCCCATTGTAACGCGTAACTAGATACTTGAAATGTGGAAATTAATGAATTGTTGCGCGGACGAATCTATATACTTAATACAAATTGGATTTTTTCTTTGTGATTCCTAAAACTGTTTAGTTTCAAATCGTAGAAAGACGTACAAGGTATCATTTTGAAGCTAAGAAGATGGGGAGGAGCAATAGGGGTATCACAATTCAAAATTAGAAACCGTTCACTGCCAATTTTGAGGTCAAAGGTCAAAAAATTTAAAATTGCATTCTTTTCGTACGTCAACTCGAAATATAATTCCTCATGAGTGCCCCAATTAGTGCAGAAATTACAACGGCCAAGTTGCCACTTGTAACTACGTTAACCGAATTTTAAAACGTTAAGGGTTTTTGAACAATGTTGGTAAAATTATGGAAAAAACTATGTAACGGTTTGTAAATTTACTCTTTTTGAATTGCATTGAAAATTGGTTCGCAGATAGATGTTGATGCGTAGAATCATAACCTGCCATTTTTATCAATTAACATTGATTGTGGCGCCCTCTATAAGATAAAATAGCGGGAAATGTTTTTTTATATCAGAATTAAATAAAAAATAGGTAGTTGGTACAATTAAGCACGCCGATGAACAAGGTGAAAACCGTTTTCAAACATATTGATCGTGGCGCACCAAAAAATAAAAAAAGTCGGGAAATATTTTTTTCATTAGAATTGGCTAAAAAATTAGAATTGGGACAGTTGGTTGGTACTGATTAACATAGTGAAAGTTGTTTAAGCCAAAAAATGAACAACAAATTTTCGTTGCAATTCCGCGTGCGAGTTTATATTTTTTTGACATGTTCTTCTTTACAATTAAGTTATCACGTGGAGCCCTAAATATGTAAGTACATGTATATTTACTTTGCATGTATATTAACAGAATCGACGTTCACGGTCTCTGAATCTTTACAAACGTCCCTATTTAGGGACAGGTTGCTAGTATTATATAAAATATTCAACGTTAGAAACTACTTTAGAGAGATTGTAGATACTTGTTCATGAAAGTTCACTTCGAGATAAATGCCTGAATATTTCAATATATGGAGATGTCAGGAAATTCCTGATATTGCACATATCTCATAACGAGCGAAATATAAGTCACTTTTCTAACTTTAATATTATTTCCCGCATATTCTGAGGCTGTTTAATTATTTCAGGTATCGTTTGAAGGGCGTGGCAAATAAACTCAGCAAGCTAACATGTAGCAAAGTGGCGGAGCAGGGACACCCTTAACAATGCATCTTTCAAAATGGTCAACTGAGCACCACTATAAGGAATCGGTTGTTAAAAACAAAATGCATATATTCCAATCCATTATCAAGTTAGAACACAAAAACCAAAAATCAGGTATTGCCGTTTAACGGTAACCGTTACAATGAAAATGCATTCGGATTTGCATAAAGAACACTCAGGGGAGTCGAATGATATGGCACTTGCCCTAAGTGACTTTTACAAATTTCGAAATCGTAACGGTTTCTAACGGTTACCGTTGGCCGTTATGGCTGCCAAGCTTTTCACATAAAACGCTTGTGGTGAGAAGCCATTTATCAAAAACTGAAGTCCAAACTCTAAGACCATTTAAACAGGACCATTTGAAATCGTCGTAACCGTTAAACCGTAACCGTCACCTTCAAAATGACCGTAGATCTGTATATTATGTTGTTAGACGAGTCGAATGATATATCACTTGCCATATGTTGTCATTTAAACATGTTGACCTCTTAACGGTTTCTAACCGTTGCCGTTAACCTTTTGAGCTGGTGAGCATGTCAGGTAAAGCCCATGTGATGACAAGTCGTTTGCCGAAAACAGAAGTGGAATATTCCAAACCACTTAAGCAGGAGAGCATAAAATGTAAAATTATTTAAAATCGCTGTAACCGTTAAACAGTAACCGTCAACCCCGGAATGACCTCATATCTATGTGCTATGGTCATAGACGAGTCGAATGATTTATTACTTGCCATATGTTAGCCTTTAAAATATTTGACCTCGTAACGGTTTCTAACGGTTACAGTTGACCTACGTATTTCAAAATCACGCTGGACCCTTCTCACGTGACCAGTTATCGATTGCCGCAAACAGATTTCAAAAAAGTCAAACCGTTTTTGAGTTAGAGCGCGCACAGACGGACAGACGGACGGACGGACATCTCGATCTTATAAAGCGGCTCCGCCACTTAATAATTTATGATTCGACCGCTTCTTATTTAAACCTTATCAGCTCCGCATTATAAATATTGATCACCGGTAAGATTATGAGAACAGGAGAAGGTTATATTTCGTTTAAAATATTGATGATCAATTAAATAATTAATATTCTAACAAAATGAAGACTAGTTTTATTTTTGCTAAATGTTCTTCTGCATTCCAACTTCCAGCGCAAAAAAACTTATAATTGTGCAGAAAATAAAATTCCTTGTGCGATTAAAATTGCAATGGCCTGTTAAAAGGATATATAGATATATGGAATGTAGAAATTAATAAACCGGGATGGATGCCTCATTTCATGGACGTGGCTGTGAAGTGAAGATTTGCCTTCTATGGGAGGAAACTATTGATGTGCATAGCTTGATTCCGCTTGAAGTAAAAATTTACATAGCTTTTCGCAACTTTACACCATGTCAACAACATAGATCATTCGCGCACAAAATATGTACTTCTAAAAACTACAGTAAATAAATACGAATCTGATTGGTTTGTTGAAGTAAAATAGCACTCGTTTTCACCCAAAATGTCATTGAAAACATGTGAAACTGATAAAATGTTACACACTAGTAAGTGACGCGATTCTTCATAGATACCTCATTTTTATTCATGTGCACGATACCCAACAGCCAAGTGATAACCGAATTTGCAACAAACTGAGTGAATATAATTTGCCTAGTTTGTAAGCTTAGCATAAATCAGGAAAGCAGAGAAGGAACATATGATGAGTTGAGTAGAACTAGAAGCCATCAATTGGATCATTGAGCAGGCTGATCATTGATTAGCACACTAGCACGAATAAATCATCACTCTTGTTGCCATCGTTGGGTAATTGCCATTATCCATATCCAAAAACCAATTACTCGTCTTATTTATGGTATTATTCCCATACACGTGCGATAAAAACTGCAACATTTTACTTCACCACAAAGAAAGTCTGCAGTGCAGACTATGCATTCCGCTTCAAAATGCAAAAACTAATTAACATTTCCTACAAGTATCATCAAAAGTGAACCAGGCAGAAACTTATTTAGCTTTAACATTTCGATGGGTATACATGCGTTCAGTAATAGTGGAGTCATTAAAAACTTCACCAACATTGTGTGAAATTCCGTAAACTGAAACTTTCATAATTGTCAGGTTTGATGTGTTGCTACAGGAATTCACTGCTTCTGTATGCAATTATGTAATGATGATATCGAACTGCCACCTACTACTTTAAAAATAATTACGACTAATCAGCGCATCATGTATGAAATTTTGACCTAAGTGCCTATTTAGTCTGAATTTATCTGTTGGGAAAATATAATGAGATATGTTTAGTGTTAAGAAATAATGAATCCTAGTAACATTGCAGATATAAAATGTTGCTCATCATATACCTTATTGCAAAAACTACTGAACAAATTATACATTAATACGGTGCTTAGTTGATGCAACTATTACTATTTTCAATGCAGTAGCCCATATGCTCAGTGGTTGCTTGAGGTTGCTCTGATAGAGTTAAAATTGCCAAGGAAACTGGTTTTCAGTGAATGCATGAGTGGTGCATTATCCTCCTCTGTTCCAAATCCATTTGGGAAATACGCTAAATCCATCTTTCGTGTTAATAAGCTCATTATAAACTGATTCAGAAATTAACATGACGGTTTCTAGAACAAGATGAAATCACATCGGTGATTAGGTACAAAGACAGGAAAATGATAAAACTTTATTGCAGTTCATCGCTTTTTCTACCCCGAAACAGTGGAATGGTCTCCTGAAAATTGGTTCAGTTCTGAGTTTAGTAACTTGCACATGTAACTTGTGGTGACTCTGCTCTGTTAAGAGAAATACAAATTCACAAATACACTAAAAATTGAAGCTGGCGTAATTTCACGACATTCTTTGTTTCGTAATTGCTTCGTGCTACAGATAAACGCATATGGCAACATTGCTTGGTGCACTATGTGAGATTATTGTGATTGGGAAAAAAGTTACGCCGAGGCGAGTTTGTCCTTTGAGTCTATCGTAATTTAATAGATTTTCTTGTTGAGAATTTGGAGCAAATAACAATCTGATACTGACTGAAAGTTAATTAAGATTATTCGTCGCTATCTAAGCATTACTCAAAAAATAACAAAAACATGCACACGTGAACTACATTTAATTATACTTGTTCGCAGGACCTGCTATACTACAATGGTTAGCTACCTAGTAATTTAAACAGTAAGGAAATGTTTTTCTTGCAAATTTCAACAATTAAATCGGAAATCAATTTATCACAGCTTTCATTTCAATAAAGTTTCGAACGAACGGAGATCCAATGGAAGGTGGTTCCACAAAGTTTATCTAGTGGTGGGCAGCAAAGACGAGTATCCCTAGCTACTGCACTGATTCATGATCCTAAGCTCCTCATCTTGGACGAGCCGGTATAAAAACTTACTCAATTAAATTTTCTACAATGTAAGCAGGGAACGTCAATTACAATCATACCGAATGGATAAGGAAGGAGCTACAACCCAGAATGGTTTTATCCATTACGCAATTTGTGAACGTTCCCATTACAAACACTGGTACAAATTTCAAGTAGAATGTTCTTAATTAATTCATTCTAGACAGTTGGTGTGGATCCCATCCTGCGACAAAGGTGGTAATATTTATTCCTCTTTTATGCAGACCTATATTAATAAAAGTGATTAAATGGTTTATATGTATTATTATTGTTACAGATTGGTGTGATGAGAGACGACAACTTCTTACGGAAAAGTATCCGGCTCAACTTTTCCAGCAACATAATGGCGATGGCTTGGAGACAATAGTTCTAAATTTATTCGGAAGGAAAGCACGCGTTACAACGGTAGCTAAGATGGCTGTAATTCCAAAAACCCTGCACGTAACCAGAAACGTTAATCATCGCAATGCTTTAACGTCACCATTCCAGATTGTTAAAACCGAACTGGTTACTGATCCTCCGTCTCATACCTCATCTGCTAAGGAATCTCTCGAAAGGATACGAGCATTAACGGCAAAAATGCCATAGTTCTCATTCGTAATCCCTTGTAAGAATTTCACTTATATCAAGCAGGCGTATACATAAAATGAAAATGGGGTTCTGTTGACTATTAATTTTCTTATTTACAGGTTGCTGACATTTATTATAATTAACCAAGCATTCATGCTCGTTGTCTTTTGTTTCGCATTGGGAAAAAATCCTATCAATTTGGGAATAGTCAATCACGAAATTGATGACAAAGCCATTTGCCATAACGAAACAGCATTGGAATCGTTGGGATGTAGTGGTGAATTGTTGAGCTGTCAATTTCTCAGGGGCGTTCCGCACGATATTTTCAACATGTTAGAAATATATTTCATTCATGGCGCTTATTACATAGCTTACCACAAGTTTACATTTTCTCGCCATATGTACAGTTTCATTTTATTGATAAATTTAGAAATGGTACGGCTCGGACCATGACGAGGTATCTGCAATACAAGCAGGGGGAATCTGGGGATGTGTCTCATATCCACGAAACTATTCCGAGCATTTTGTTGATCGACTGATGACTGGTCCAAATGCCGATGATATGACCTTCAACAGTTCACAGATAACTATACATTTAGCTCAAACGGGTGGGTAGAGAAAAAATGTCCATTTTCAATTGTCAAACCGAAAACTGTTTACAGAGTAATGACATTATTTTCCTAGATGCTCAAATCACCATAGAAATTAAATTGCTGTTATACCGGGCCTATAATGATTTCTTATCAACTATGATGACGGAGTATGACTTGGATTGCCGACAAGTGGAATTGCCGTTAAAAGTAAGTACATTGTTAATTATCCCTTCTTTAAATTCCTACAGTTAGTAACTCGTATTAAAACCACCCCTTTTTTCTGCCAGAACCAGTCACCAATTTTGGTACACACGACACTGACTTTCCTGAATACCTTGCTCCTGGAATTACAGTCGGGTGGGTGCATGTATTTTATTATCGGTTCAGTTATATTTGATCTGATGGGTTGAAAGATGAAAATGATTTGAGTGTCGCTTTTATGCAGAACGCTTCTCCAGTACGCCTCAATTACAATATTTCATTCGCCTATGTTCTATTACCTTTGAGAATAATATCTCCTGTGGCGTTGTGTACTCCGTCGCCGGAAGCAGCCTGGTCTGTTATTAGTCGTGGATGGGAGTTCACAAATTTCAGTGTTTGGCATGGGATTGCAGTACCCGTTAGCATATATGGCGACGTTTATAATATCAATATGTATTGTTATTATATATTATCAAAAAGAATTTATGAAGCTGGAAATCGATCGTGAAAAACCGAAAAATAAATTGCATCAAAATTTCAGTAGTAATTTCATCTGAACATAAACATAAGCTGGCATACACATTTTTTACTGATACCAAGGATAATTAATAAGTCAAGAAATTTTATTTTCGAATTTTAAATACAAATGGTCAAATATTTTGGATCATACATAAACGAATTATTAGATTTTTTTGAAGTCAACTCAAGTCATGATTTTATATATCAGAATACTCAAACATGTTCATGTTCTCTACAGTGAAGCATTTTCAACAAGGCATAAGGTTATCTTCCTGCATAATTCAGGACCCGAGCGGAGCAGCTCAATTTACAAGGCATGAGCATCCACGTCGAATGTAACCGTCCCACAACAAGGTTTGCCTAAAGCTTTGTCAGCCATCATCCCAGCCAGCCGTGGTTCAGCTCGTTATCTGGCAGCCATATCTCTTATTTTTAATTGTAAGCTCCAGCCTAAATTTCACCCGTTTTGCCAGAAATGCATTTATTGGCTTCATTATCCTGCAGTAACAGATGAAATTGACAATCTATCATCCAAACTACTTGTACACAAGTTGCTGTCACTTGCCACAGTGTCATCAGTTATTAAGACCTTATTGATCCCATGACTACAATCTGACAAGCTATCCAGGGAGTCTCTCATAATGGATGGATCGTATTTCTATAATGGCCAACATCGAGCGACTGCACCTGCAGAACCTGTGAACGATAACATAAAGTACTAGAGTTAAATCTTGAAAACTGTTAACATCATTGAACGAGATAAAGATTATGTAGTAGAAATTTAAATTTTACTTCGCTTGATTTGAACAATAATTTTTATCTTGAATATTTGGTCGCTAACTGTACTGTTTGCCTCATTACGTTTCTGTGGTACGCCCACGCTTTGCTTTTTAAGTGACATTGTACACTGAACACACAAATCGGCAATCTTTGACCAATCTCTCTCTGGAAAAAGCTGCCTTCCGTAATTCCGATAACGTGGGCGACTTTCTGAAAGCCAACTTTGTGACGTTGACTTTTGTAATAAAGCCTTGGACATGCCTGCTTTTCACCTGGCATTTTGCGGATAAATAACTTCCTAGACGTGTATAATGTTCCAAAATAATGTTCCAAATAATGTGCACTTACTGTGGACACGGTACACAAAACGTATGAGTGTAATAAATTGGCGATAAATCACGATAACTATTCGTACCAAGAATTGCACATTGGAAGTACATATAAGCGCTAATTTGGTGAAATTATTATTTTCTTTCAATTCAATTATTTACTTGTACCAAACGGAACAAGTTCTAAAGTAATTGATACTTGTTAACGTTAAGTAATAAGATGACTTCAATATATTAACGGAGAGACTTTGGTGTTGTGATTGGCAAAACTAACAACAAAACACCACTTTGAAAAAACTCCGCAGCGAAGAAAATTTTAATGTTGCCCTTTGTAGCTCTGGCTCAGTTGTGATATCAAACTATATTGCCAAGCTCCTTTTCATAAAGTTTAGTATATTTAGACTAGGCCGACATTCTGTTGCCGGGTTGACGGTTGTCAATGACGAATGTCAACACGACATGTCACCATCATAGGTGGTGGGATGACTCACATTGATCATCATCATCAGCAAATGATGTGACTCATCATCAGAACAAATGATGAAGTAAAATCACTGCGACTCATGGTCGCTACAAATTTAAGTATTTTCTAAATTAACCTAAATTAACAGACCGTGAATAATATTTATTATGTGCACACCGGATGTTCCACCGGAAACTAGTAGAGATAGTATTCTAGATATAGATTAGAGAATATGATTAATTACTCTAACCTTCGTGACTTCCTTGTCACTCACATCCTCTTTGTTACCTTATCTCTATTATTACTTTAAATAATTAAATATAATTCTATAGAAATTTGTATAAGGTTAAATATAAAAGAATATCTCTATTGTTATGTTTACTCTAAAAATAACTATTCTTGATTTCTACCTTATTTCAATGGAACGTGTAAAAGTATATAAACCATTGGTTCTCGTAATTAAATTAATTAGAATCAGATTTGAATTGGAACTACTCAGACAAGTTGTGTCTACTTTATTCCTCTCTGCCTCTGGCAGAGCAGGAGCAGCATCACACCTCTCTCTCTGACCAAATCCACACACCAATTAGCCCTTTCGGCTACATAAAACTGGCGACCACTGCTGTCTGGCTCCTGGTTTTCTGGTTATCTTCGTCGGTGCCGAAGTTTTCTTCGGGGGGAGAGGAGGTCTGGAGGTCTAGTGTGCTAGCAACCCCACACCACCGCCGCCTCACCTGGTTCATCATGGACTCCCAGAGAATGTCATCTCCGGAGGAGCTGAGGAGGACCACCACCGAGTGCCATTATTACCTTTCCTGTGTCACGACGCCCCGCGTGAAATACTGTTTCTTGCCGTGTCAACCAACCACTTCTACTGTCTGGCTCAGAGGTGAAGCCCAGATAGGCCGTCCGTACAGCCTGTAAACCTCAACGATAAGGTCATAATAATTCCGAAAAAAATTTTATAATAAAATATTTCTCATCAGCATTCACATCAAAAAGTGTTAGATGCATCAACGTAAGAAATTGCCCTATAGTAAGCTCCCATTGCAGATTAGTGTTAGCATTGGCCGTAGAATAATAATTCACAACAGGAAAGTATTTCTTTTGAAAAATAGAATAGAGATTCGTAGTTGTTTCAACTGTTCGAATTTATTGATTCCTACATGAGTCATGCCCGCAACATGTCTCAGGACGCCCCATGTGTATCGAATTGGGTGCAACGACACATCAATTTTAGAAAAAAAAATAATATTTCGGACATTTCAGTTAGTTGAATACATTATTCACAATTACTTTAACCCGCTCACGATGAGAGATAGGAATTATGTACCCCGGTTAAAATTAGGAGTTTACCATTCGTTGGTATTGTAAGACACACAAAACAGACAGGATACCGTAAAATTCTTAATAAAGGCATCACCGCGAAAATGTTGAGTATTATAGTAAAATCAAGTTGCAGCAGAAACACAACCCATATAAGGATATGATGGTTGAGGGTCAAATGAGTCATAAACCCCAGGACATTTAGCAGGTGCAATAAGTCTTGTTGTATAGGAAGGCTAGCCACATCCATTAAAATGGTATAATCATTCAGATCATTCAGATTGTTGTCTCTGTGTTGGAATTTGGAAATTAGCGTCGCGAACTACTTTCTAAAAATACCGCACACTATAGGCACCTGTTGATGCTATCACAGGAAGCTGTCAGGGCAAAGCGTAGAATTTTAGTAGAATTGATAGTTAGATTATTGTAATATCTCTATCAAAATCTCTGAAAGTTACCTTGTCAATACGATCATAGAGACCACAAGAGTGAGAATGAAGATCCTATCTCAGCATAGACAATAGTCGACTAGAGAGTAATGAATATTACAAATAAGTAATTGGGAAAATGAATAAATATAAAATTGTTGTGTGCGAAAAAAATATGTTAGCACCTAGCACAGCAATCACATCCGCAGGTTTCTGGTCCACCTGTGTGATAGGGATGTTTCCGTTCTAGATAAACTTAATTATCTTGATTCAACTGATTGACAGTTGAAACCCACATTAAAATTATGGAAAATAATTGTGGTTTACGGAAAACAGGAAGTAGCTTGTAAAAAGCTCATCCCAGACTAAAATTGTGAAGAGCATTTTTAGGTCACTTGTGAAATTAGTTGCAACATTGAGAAAAAATATTGAGAAATCTTGTACAAGTAGAGATTTGAAATTGATAGCATAAAAAGTTGCTTTGTTGTTTTGCTATTCCATGAGAGGAAATGCATATTGTAATTTAGGCGAAAATACCTAATCCCAAGGTATTATAATGTCCATAAAACCAGTAAATAAGGGGAACGCCTAGTGAGTGAGTGAATCATCACATATTGTCTAGATGTGATCATGATTACACTGACAAATAAATGAAACATTTTGGAAATAATTAGAGAGAGAAGACTCATACTTTCGTAAAACGTGTAAGTCATTTAGGTGAAATACCATGACGCCTACTTTCCGTTGTTGCATATGTACCGTTATTATTGCTCAATCCTGCATCATGTACGTATAACCAAATGGGACTTTGGTTTTCTGAAAAGGGGAAAGGAGTTGTTCGAGTTTTGTTTTCATGTCACTCTTGAGGTTAGTGTATGCAGTCTTGGCCAACTGCAGAGCAGAGCTGACAGAGTCAGGAAAAACCATATAGTTGTTAGATCAGGAATCGTAGATGTAGTCACTTTACTCAATTTACTTGACTTCGTATTCCACTTGCACTCCAGTGGGAGGCATAGTGCGACATACCCAGCAAAGTAATATGATTATTGCTAGAACCACTGAAATGCTTACATGTTCTCACACAACTTGCAAGCTTCGATCATTAGGGATAATTTCAAGCTTGATTGAAGAGTCAATTCATTAGTGAATTAGTAACTGAAAAGTCGTAACTGAGGTTAACATCCATATTCATATATTCAAATACGAATCATTTAGTATTGTAAATTCTTAGCAACTTATTCGTATTGAGAAACATAGCTGAATTGAGTTAACAATCCATTTATTATTGCAATCATTGCAAGTATTTATTCTTGTAGTTGCAAAGTTGTTATAAAGCATTGTACTCTTATTACTGTGGCTAGCAAGTGACGTACGCAACTATATATGTGAAGCTCCTATATTATACCGAGTAGCGTAGGATTAATACAGACAGACAGACAAGCTGAACATAACTTATTTCCTACTCCCGACATAATGGAAAAAAGTACATTGAGTGTGCCCACACACATCAACAGGATTAAAGCAAAGTAAATGTTGGGATGGGTTGATGCACTGATCCCACACGGTATTCATACCACAAATCCCGTAAATAATGGATCCAAGGGTAAAGCTATGGTAAAGCTTTTGAATCGTATGCATGCTAATATGATAAATCCTAGGTAACGTGAAGTTAAATTCTAAGAAACTTTAGGAAACGGAAAAGTTTAGAATTAAGAAACCTGCAGTTGCCATGAAAGAATTAATATCGATATTATGATGCTGGTATTGTAATCCCCGCTACCTGGTTAAAGCGGATTGATAATAATATGGAAGACCAGTACTTGAGAAAATATGTAGTATCATGTGTAGTTTCATGTACAATGGAATTATTGATAATTGATATTGAATGTCTGTAGATTAGTTGAGAAACTTAGTTCTATGATCTGTACAGAAAATTTAAATAAAATGATCACATGCTTAGAGTGAAAAATCATAAATGTTGCTCGTCACAAAGATTGTGATATACACTCCAACTTGCTTACGGATTGGGCAAGCTGACAAGTTGATGAGTAAAAAGAAATAAAGCAGCATGACTTTATTGAAATGAGAAGAAATGGCAATAATGATTAAACATTGACATGATTGCAAATAGAAATGCAAATAGATACGTGATTGACTATTGAGTATCGATAGCAAATTGTACGATGATTAGCTAACAAAATGTCATTGCTTATTGACCATGACTTTGTAAAATTATCAACTAGTGATTGGTAAACTAGGCATGGAATGATTCAATCAAGAGAAATACAGTATTGATTACTTATTGATTGAAGAAAATTTGTTAAAGTGTTATGTGATTACTAGATGCGAATAAGCTGAAACAAAAATTTCAGTTGCCATTGTTGACAAAAATGAAAGCATAATAAGCTCATGGCAGTGAAGTTTAAATATGGCATTAAAGTCAAGCAGACACACCTTCCACAGAGAACATGGATAAACATATGCTTACAAGAAGAAAGCTGCTAATTCGTATCCATGGGCAATGAGAGATCTAAAAGGATGCATTGCATGTATATTAGGAATGTGAAGCAGACGTGGAATTTAGTTACAGGTATGATTAGCAAAGCATAACGTGTAGGTGATTGCATAATGAGAAAATGAGGAATTAATTCTCTGCAACGTGCATCATGAAATGAAATGAAATACATATTAAATGAAATGCTCATATTCTAGAAAATCGCATTCATTTATTGAACAGAAAAAAAGTGTGACACATCATTTTGCTATTATATCGTATCATGTCGTACCAAGTAAGGAAAATTTCCGTAGGCTAACAGCAAGAAAATTGCAAGCTGACATTTGGGTGAGATTCATGACATACTAGAAATGAAAGGATTTCATTTACAATTGAAAAAATATGAAATGACTAAAAATGATTCAGTGAAGCTTGTGCTCCATTTAAAATTCATTGGCATTATAAAATGCATTGAAATATATAACGTTAATTGCATGAATACGGTAAAGAGAAATAAAGGGCTTAACCGTAATTAACAAAGCAGCGGAAGAAAAGATTTTCATTGATTGATTAGTATTGGATTATTATTGATTATTAAAGCCGTCCATTCCTTCACTGGCTTAACATTAGGAAGGCGGAGTGAGTTAACGAGTTGGAAATTTATTGGTTGAAAAAAAATGTTTTAATTGAAATAGACAAACATACCTATATGGTATAATGCATAACGTTATATCAGTTGAAAAAAAATGTTAGGTTGAAAAGCATAAACATACCTCTATGGCATAATGCATCACGTTCTATACGTAGAAAAGCAAACAAAATATGTTGTTAGAAAAGAGAGCAAAGCAAGCAAGCATATTCCAGCTGAGTCACGTCAGTGATGCACCATGACCTCGCTCGCATTGTTCGGAGATCGTGTGCACTGATGCGTGCAGTAGTAGTAGCTCACCGGAAGTCGCTCACTGAACCATGGAATATTTTTCAAATATTTTATACGTGCTAATTTGACAGAAATTGTGTTTTTATTTACATTGTTTCTATTGACGTTGTAGTCTAAAGTGTTGTCATTCACTTGCATCATTGTAGCTGAACACTTTTACGAAAAAAATGAAAAAAATTAGATGCATGTAACCTAGACAGAAGTCGGTGCATAAATGCATACTATTCAGTAGTGCAGTAAAGCAGTAGGGTAATGCACTGCATGTGCATATTATATCATGGTGAATTACGTGTGATATACCTATAATGGAGGTTACTGTAACTATAGTACATATCCAAAGCACTTAAAAAGCAAACATGCTTTATGTTTAAACAAAATGGGAAAAATTTTTTTGTTGCATTGAGGGTTTTGTTGCTTGTAAATTGTGCTTATTGTTTATTGCTTACTATTGCTGCTGATTATTGCTACTTTTATCAAATAGAAATTACTTGTGAAAAAAAGTATAGCATTTTCTCTGCTTGCGCAGTATCATCACAGCGTGTTCCAAAGTTTACGCTGTGCCGTGTATAAAATAATGCATGGAGTTTTTTTTGGAAAAAAATGGGTAATCTGAGAATTCGTAACCCTTCTCCAAGTTAATTGTTCCTGTTCGTAGTAATCATCAGATTGTTTTGGCAATTATATTAGAAGTTAAATCGTTACGCTAATTATTTTGTCGTTGGGAAATTTGAACAAATTAAAATTGTTGCTGATTATTAGATTTTTAACATACACAGAATAAGTATATTTCAAAGTCACAATGAACATTGTAATGGAAGAATATTTGGCTTTTGAAAAATTGAAGCATCCATTCATTTCGCATTGATTACTGTTTTACAATGAATGTAACATGCAACCTATATTACTTATTACTCAAGATGTATTACAGTGTCAGCATAGATTGCATACTTTTGTAGCTCATTCTCGCATTCGGAATATAGCATTCGCTTCGATAAATAGACATGACTTATAACTTGTTGGAAAAGATGGAAAATTTGAATTGCTTTCTTTCGTTCTGTGCAATATTACACTTCCTTTAACTGTAGTCGCAGAGACACAAACATTACTTTGCTTCTCTAGCAAATTGTACGTGGTCGTCCAAGTACAATAAGGGGAAAGAGGTTCTTGTTTTATTCCTTTTCCATGCATTACTTGCACACCGCACTTCTTGCTTTGTATTGTTGTTTTCTTTCGTAGAAGCAATGTTTGTTTGTTATTCTCAAGTTTACGTTAACTGTGTATTTTATTTCAGCGCTACCAATGTATCCGTAGTACGTGTGATTTGACTCGGCAGTCAATGACCACTTCTCCACTTGTCACTGATTGTACGCGTTGTACAAGTATACGTACAAGAACAAGTGTTGATCATATTTGACAATTTTATTACCTTTTTACCTCAAGCCGACATTTTCCAATTATCATCTTGGAACATGTAAGGAAAGAGGCTATGCAGAAGTGAAAAATTTGGTTTGGTTTTGTGCCACTACTATCATGTATTTAGTTAGTACGATTATTGATTGGTTATTTAAAAATGTAAGAAGAGTATTAACGTATTTATAGTATTAAAACTCTTATGAACAAGGTTAATGGAATTTAAATTGTGGTCTCCACAAATTAATATTGAATTAAATTGAATCGAATTAAATTTCATCCATTATACAATTACATATTTCAAAATTAATAATTCCACTTGTAACATGAAATGATTATGATAATAATTAAGTGTTTATAAAGACAACGAAGTTAAATTCAGCCGATAGTAGATATCCTCAGAAGACGAGAGGAGGCCAACCAACCAACCCATCCACCCTAAGGAGGGAAGGAAGACCAATTCCTCACCTCTATGAAACCAAATCTCAAACCTATCTTTCAACACGAAAAGAAAGTAGATGACGGTAAAAGCCAACTGCCTAACATTTACTACTACTACTACCTGTCCTAGTATACCTACTCCAAATGTCTCATATTGGTCCCCTGAATCCAATAACGACTCAACTCGGTTCCAAATCAAGTAAAGTCCACTGAAGACGAGAGTCCTATACGGTCCAAGTGAAATTAATCACTGCAACATCATAAAGGATTCCCTCCCATGCTCCCATGAGTTCATCAGTCCTTTACTGCAGGACCTGGTGCTTTGACCTAGTATTGCCATATCACCACCACAACTGATTACTAACGGTGCAACAGAAAATATTCTTCGTCCCTTGCTGTGTCACTCAACTGACCAACCCTGACTACAAAAGTCAACAGCAAAGACGGATGACTATCAAGAAATGTATCTGGTTTCGTTTCTCTTTTTTAGAAGAGACCTGTTAACCATGAGCCATCACATTTCACCAGCACTGCAAAATGGCATTCCACCAGAAGACGCATTCATCCAGCCTAATTCAAGAAGTAGCCCGCTGAGTTGACAAGAAGAGAATTGTCGTCTAACTTCAGACCACTCATCGTGATCATAAGCCAACGAGACATACGTAGTAGATAGAATTTACAACTATTTTCAACTACCATCCTCAACAACAATAGAAAAAGATAGTTGCTTGAGATAACGGTTGATAAGAGTGAGATGACGAGATTCAATCATCATTGGACATCCCTACTATCAACATCCAGAGGGTCTCCAACAATCCGACATCTCATCATCATCTTACTACAAGGTAAAGGTAAACTTAATTAGTTCGTAGTATAGTTAAGACGTTACTCTTAATAAGAATTTGACGGCACAAAAGCAAATGAAATTTTTGAGTATTCGGTAAAAAGAGTCCCAGTGATTTATCTAAAATTATAGTCACGAGGACGTGACCAATTAGAGGGGGAAGCTGTTGCCGGGTTGACGGTTGTCAATGACGAATGTCAACACGACATGTCACCATCATAGGTGGTGGGATGACTCACATTGATCATCATCATCAGCAAATGATGTGACTCATCATCAGAACAAATGATGAAGTAAAATCACTGCGACTCATGGTCGCTACAAATTTAAGTATTTTCTAAATTAACCTAAATTAACAGACCGTGAATAATATTTATTATGTGCACACCGGATGTTCCACCGGAAACTAGTAGAGATAGTATTCTAGATATAGATTAGAGAATATGATTAATTACTCTAACCTTCGTGACTTCCTTGTCACTCACATCCTCTTTGTTACCTTATATCTATTATTACTTTAAATAATTAAATATAATTCTATAGAAATTTGTATAAGGTTAAATATAAAAGAATATCTCTATTGTTATGTTTACTCTAAAAATAACTATTCTTGATTTCTACCTTATTTCAATGGAACGTGTAAAAGTATATAAACCATTGGTTCTCGTAATTAAATTAATTAGAATCAGATTTGAATTGGAACTACTCAGACAAGTTGTGTCTACTTTATTCCTCTCTGCCTCTGGCAGAGCAGGAGCAGCATCACACCTCTCTCGCTGACCAAATCCACACACCAATTAGCCCTTTCGGCTACAATTCTAAAATAGTAAGCATGACGTACGCAACCAACAATTAGGAAAGTACATATGACCGCCAATTAGGTATACATTAATAGCTGTGCAAACACTATTCGTGATCTAACAAAAGTTCTCCGTTTTTAGCCATCACGTATGGTCGTTTGGTGTGCACCTGCAATAGTACAAAGTATTTAACACAAACAAGAACACAAAGAGATGAGATGCTGTTCATGTACCTTTGCTATAGCTGTTTATACCGCTGAAAATTCTTATGCCTGCAACCACCGCATTGACTGATCATTTCCTTTGTTGGTAGATTATGGCAAATTATTTTTGGTAACTAGAATAATGAAGTAGAGTGGGATAGAGTATATATCATAGCTGATATAGCTTACAGTAACTTCAATGTCATTCTTCAAAACCATATGAATTCAAACGAAAACAACTTTGCCCTTATAAATAAGAATTGGTTCCGCTGAATATTTCGTGTTCCCCTTTTTTTACCGCTAAATATTGACAGAATGTAGTCAAAGCTTGGGTATGTCATCACACAACTCTAATATTGACATAAGTAACAGTGCATGGTAATTCTATTACGGAATACACGAAGTCACAAAAAATAGAGTTTGTAGATGTTTCCACCAACTAACCTGATTATGATGGGATACTATAAATAGGATGTGTTTTGAGAAATGGTTAACGTAAGCAAATTCGCACTCGAAAAAAAATCTTTTAGTAATTTTTTCCTTGAATAACACTGACTGAACCAAAGCGTCATTAAATTGCTTACCAAGAGTAAATAATTATACATTGAAGATGTGTTATTTTTTATTGCCCATTACTACATTTCGTAACAATTAGTGCCATTGGCGCTTAATGTTCCCGTTGCCTGTGATTCGGTACGATTTACCAAAAGGAACCGGTTCACTGTGAATATGTACGTTAGTATCATTGAGCTCTGCATGAATGGATTAGGTAGATAAAATGCTCATAGATTCATCACTGGTGCTAATTTGCTCAATTAACGATGTTGTAGATCAAAAGCAGATAGTTACCTATGCCGGAAAAGTCTCAAGAAAAACTAGTTCATTACTAGCTTCCGTCACTGATCTTTCTAGTTTCATTTTATGATGCTATTCCTCGAAAGCAGAAAAAGTAAATAAGTTAGTTTCATTTTGCTTGTGCTTCATTCCGGTCATCCTGCATTTCTAGGGTTTGAAAATATAGGTTTGAGCACGACTGGGTATTAATTCAATATCCTAAATAAAATTGATCACTTATAATTAGCCACCAGTGCGTAATAAAATAAAAATCAGCAAAATTGCGTGCATTAGTTATATTCTTTGCGAAATGGGAAAAGGATAGTTTATTAGTTGCGCTAAAGTTATAAAATCGACAAACAAGGATGGTTTACGGAAATCATAAAAAATAATTTTTCATCGGTATCTAATATCGTCAGATACCTGAAAAAAGGTTCCAGGAAATCAAGGAAGGATAATTTTAAACTTCTCATCTTAAGTTTAAGAATAGGATACTTTTAAGTTTGTTCTCATCCACGCAAAGTCCTCAGGATAATTTAAAAAGGTAAATGACAAATTTTATAGCTCGTCTAAGCAGGCTATATTTTTCATCATATTTATTATTGTGAACTGTGACTTTGCTTATTATTTTCCTATTTCATTCTGGATTATGATTTACTATTATTGTACTGCATACTGTATGAAATATTTAAACATTAAGCTAACCTGAATTATCATCGTACGCCATAAGCCAGTGCAATTTGAGTTAGATCCCGAGAAAAAACTGAATCTACGTCAGAGTGTACATGCGTAAAATATTTAATAGTAATAGTGCCATTAGTTGGAAACAAGATTGCAAATTAAAAATAGATAGATGTATTTTTGAATGGTTTGATGTATTCCATTCAAACCAATCATAATGTAACTTGTTATTAGGGTGAAAACCCCGACAACAACATCATTAGTGTTGCCAATTGCTGCTGTCCCGATTTAAGCTTTCAAATTTAATTGGACTAATAATTGTGCTTACGCAAGAAATGACTCGTATAAACGAAGCCATTATCATAAACTATACATTTTAAGCTCATTATCTCCAAATTATTACACATTACAATCTAATGGTTCTAACTTACACATTGACGAATACAATGTATTGCAGTACATCGACATTACATGGGAAAATAAAAAGTTAACTCCCGATTTTTTACAAGAATTTCGTTTTACTTCAATCAACTTTCAGATGAACGGAAATCAGACAGAAGTAGATATCGCAACTACAACTTGTAAAACACCAGCAGTAATTTTGCACGACGCAAAAATATGCTACAAGAAAGGACAACCGATTCTCGATGGAATGAACATGAATGTTCCAGATGGAACAATGTAGTACACATCAGATTTAACACATGCCAAATTAAGTTAATTCACAAAAGCAACTGATCAAGTTCGTCTTTAACTACCTACGTATTACTTTGTAGATATGGTCTATTGGGAAGTAGCGGCTGTGGAAAGACAACCGTTTTGTCATGCATTCTAGGTCAGAAGAAACTGGACCGTGGAGAAATAAGAATATATAATTGTAGGCCTGGAACCAAAGAGTGTGGAGTACCGGGCAAAAATGTAGGTTACATGCCACAGGACATTTCGTTGTACAAGGAATTCACCATTCTTGAGACTCTCTGCTATTTTGGTGGCCTGGTCGGAATGGAAAATGAGTTTATTATGAGCAGCGTACAATTTATGATAAAATTGATGGATTTGCCAAAGGGGAAGAGGAGAGTTGGTACACTAAGGTACGTGAATCCACTAATGATAGATCATTAAAACTTTCCCACATTAACACTGTATTGCCGTTCATTAAAACTCGTATTTAATTTCAGTGGTGGCCAACAGCGACGTGTATCACTTGCTACAGCACTGATTCATGATCCTAAGCTTCTCATCCTGGATGAGCCGGTAAGATAAAATTGTTCAATTGAATTATTTACGATACAGTTTATATTGAAGAATGTTTTAAAATTATTCCTTTTCCCACATGACGTATCGTGGTGATGCATACTAAAGACCGCATAAAATCTATAATAATTTGATATTTCATTTTACAGACAGTTGGTGTGGATCCTATTTTGCGACAAAGGTAACTAGACTTTAATATTAGATATTAAATTAGAATGTCCTCATTTTCTAGTGATTCAATCATCAAGTGAAAAATATTTTTCACCGGGTATAGAATCTGGCAGCATTTGACAATGCTGGTGGAAACACAACAGACGACCGTGATCATCACGACCCATTATATTGAAGAATGTAGACAAGCGGATGTCGTATGTGCCAAATATAAAAATGACTTTATGAATTTTTGTATAATAAAACCATGTTTGGCTTCATTTTACTTGTGTCATGCAGATTGGTGTAATGAGAGACGGGCGACTGTTGACAGAAAAACCTCCAACTCAGCTTTTCTACGAACATTGTTGCGATAGTTTAGAGACAATTATTCTGAATCTGTGCAGAGGGAATGAGAATGTCACGTCATCAGTGGAAATGCCGACAAACGTACAGACACCAGATGTAACTAGAAATCTTACACACTACAACGCCATAACTTCAACAGAGCTAGATGGTAATTCTCATGGCGCCGTTAATGAACAGTAACATTTCCAAGCCATAACGGAATCCCTTAAAAGGATAAGCGTGCTAGCTACAAAAAACGTTGTAGTGCTCACAAGAAGTCCGCTGTTAGTGTGCTCATATGACAAATTTTAAAATTACGATACATGTATATCTATACACTTAATTTATCACTTTAACATACATGTGCTCAAATCTTCCAGATTGCTATTATTTACCGTATTCAGCCAAGCACTACTTCTAGTTGTCGTTTGCTTCACTCTTGGAACAATGCCAGTAAATCTGGGGCTTGGAATATTGAATAACGAAGTAGCTGACAGCACCATTTGCCACACTATAACAGATTCAGTACCTTCCGGATGTAGTGGCGACTTTTTAAGCTGTCAATTTCTCAGGAGTATTCCAGAGCAGAGTTTCAACATGGTTACAATACATACCAGAATTGCACAGTGTACAATTATCATCTCGTTAACATAACAAATGTATGACAACTTAATTGCTATGTTTAGAAATGGTATGGGACCGAGAGGGAAGCAACAGCAGCTGTGCAGTCGGGGGAAATTTGGGGGTACATTTCATTTCCGCACAACTATTCCGAGACTTTTGTCGATCGAATGATGAGTGGTACTAGTACAGACGACTTGACGTTTGACAATTCTCAAATAACCATCCAACTCGACCAAACAGGTAATTTCTTTAAAATATTTACTTTGATTGAAAAGCCTGCAATGTTGTTAAAATTGGATTTATATTTGATCCTGTGATAGATGCTCAGATCACAATGTTAATTAAAATGCTCCTATACCGGGCCTACCAGAATTTCTTATCTACTTTGATGGACGAGTGCGGTTTTGATTCTCGACAAGCAGAATTGCCTTTACAGGTAGCTTAAGTATCACTTTTGCTTCTAAAATTACGAGTAGCTAACGATAAATTGTACATTATGTTTCTCAGTATCGGTCACCGATTCTCGGCACGGACTACACAGACTTTCGGGAATTCCTAGTCCCCGGAGTTACAACCGGGTGCGTACACAAGTACTTGTCAAAATATTATTTAAATATTCGTTTGGGAATGTAAGAATGAAGACGGTTGTTATGTCGTTTCTCTACAGAACGCTTCTTCAATACGCTGCATTCGCCATTTGCATTCGTTTAATCGGCGAGAAAAAATCGGGAGTATTTGGCCGTTCCCTTGTGACTGGTGTCAAAAAGTGGGAAATTATGGTGTCATATTTGATCACGGAATTCCCAGTCCTCTTTGCACAAACGATTATAAGCTATTTGATAATTACTGACATCTTCGGAATACAAATTTTGGGCTCCCACCTTCTCGTCATCATCATCTTTATCCTGAGTGCGTACGTGGGAGCTACCGCGGGCTACCTGATGGGCGTTCTCCTGGATGAAGAGTATGCCGCCACAGTATTGAACGTCGCATTAATTTTCCCTATTCTCTTTATATCTGGTCTGTGGTGGCCTTTCGAGGGGATGGTGCCTTGGCTGAGATACATTTCTCCATTGACTCCGTGTACGTTACCGGGAGAAGCTGCTCGGTCCGTGATAAGTCGAGGCTGGGAATTCGGCCATCCAAATGTCTGGCCCGGAGTTGCTGTCATGGTGGCATATATTGCTGGATTTATAATATTAATATGCATTGTTAATAGATATTCCAAAAAGTTGTTATGAATATGAGATTTTATTCTATAAAAGTGTATTTACAATTCATGGCTCCTGCATTCATTTATAAATGTGCTAATTGCTAATTTTTTTGTTAACCCTTCAAATGTCCCGCTTCCTTTGTTCGATTAACATTTGTGAAAATGAAACCGGTTCACTATGATCACATAGATGTGACATAAGCAAATATCTATCGGGAAAATATATTTCCAAGAATCACATTAATACTTGAACACGAAAGCCAAGAAACAGAAAAGAAGCGGTAACACCATAGTTACTGCTGGGGAAAAATAAAGGAAAATTATACTATTTTATTTTGTGTACATCAATGAAGCTATGCATGTCCTGTCCATAAAGGAAAAGTCTCAGCAACTCTGTTCAATTATGGGCCATTTCTCCTGATGCAAGTGAAAAATTACGACTATTCTCCTCGGCAAGAGGAACAAGTCTTAAACGAGCAACAGTTACATTTCATCGTACTCGATTGGTCGAACCTTGTCTCACAAGGAAGAGTTTCGCGCCCAAGGTCTAGTAGGAGCCTGAAAATTCGGTAAAATATGAAATCGGCGACGCTAAAAACCATGGAAAAGTTTGTTTTTGCGGAATGCGTCATGCTAAGCCTCCACGACAAAAAAGCTTGGATAACAAGCGGCAATCCAACGTTTAGCACCATATCTCATAATATCTGTAATGCCAAAAGGTCCATATCAGGGTGCCAGAAAAAAGAAATAATCATTTTAATTGGAATTACCGAATCAGTGTTTATCATGTTATTTACGGGAGAGTGGAGATTCAAGCGCAGTGCTAGACTAGTTAGTTCCTAAATTGTGGGAGCATTTTGTCGCGATGAGTCAAATACTCTCGTCCGTAATATAACTGATTATGTTAAATTTTTATTGCCTTTCAAATTTAGTTTAGTCAACTACCACAATGAACATTGGAACCTGCGTTTATATTACAGTCTGTCAGTTGATAACACCTACAGTAAAATGTAACACCAAACCTATGTTAAAGGGTAATTTAGTAAGCCTATAGTGACGGGTAGCATCAAGACGATAGTAGGGCCTAAAATACCAAATCAGATAAACCAGTTGCCTAAATATATGTAAAACGGAACAAATGCCTTTAGTACATAGATATACGTTACAATCGATAAAACCAAGCTAAAGTAAATTTATTTGCAACAGGCGACAGTAAATGGCACATTACGACGAAATGTCACATTTATAATATGCAAGTATGCAACTTGCCAAACACTCTTCATTTCAATATTTCGATAAAAACTGTGTTCTTCTCAGTAACCGTCGAATATTTAAAATTTATATTTCTGTCGAAGTAACATGGCGGTTCTCGCGTTATAGACATTATGTACTTTGGTGCTAAACGTTGGTTTGACGCTTGTTATCCAAGCTTTTTCTCGTGGACGCTTAGCATGACGCATTCCGCAAAAACAAACTTTTCCATGGTTTTTAGCGTCGCCGATTTCATATTTTACCGAATTTTCAGGCTCCTACTAGACCTTGGGTGCAAAACTCTTCCTTGTCAGTTGTAAAACAAATATAACGTCAAACCTAAGGTATGTCGTAAAATATTAGCAGACTAGCATCCATAAAGTAAAATTATGTAGAAGCTACAGTTTTCATCAAGTGGATTTTTGGTATCACAACTGCGTCAAGATGAGATCAGAAAAGTTACAAATGCGAAAAGAAGGGCAGCAAGCACGTTTGTATTATTTGCTTTGCAGGACTGAAATTGCTCTTGGTAAACCAATCAACATTACCCGTAGGTAACTGGCTAATTTTCATATAACAAATAACAAAACCCCGTTGTGAGCTCCATCTTATCTTTGTAATGGTTACAGAGGGTGTCGAAAAAACTGTGTGGCGTGTGTACTATAACAACAATACAGAGCATAATTTTTACTCATATTACCATTGCATTGACAAGGACTATATACAAAACTCTCCGCGGTATTTCGGCTTGAAAATTTCAGGATAGTCTAAGAATGACATACTGAATATGTGTGCCAAATATTACTTTCTCCTTCTCAACCGTTTTGAAGTAATTAATTGTCAAATATAGCCCAAATATGGCTGCCACAGTATAAGGTGCGCCCCAAAAGTGCTGCACATACTTGCTTGCCTGTTTTACTGGTGCATGGTGTAGACTAAAGTCAGATTTGAGTGAAAACAGATTTATATATATATAATTTAAAATTATTTGGTAATTTTAATAAATTCTGTAACATATAAATGCATAATGAACCCTCAAACTCTTCACATGTTATTTTATTATCCAACTGAACCATGATCGAAATTAAGAAATAATATCACAGAAACTCATAATATTCAAAATCAGACATTGTATTGATAGTTTTCAATTACTTTTGATAATGAAATTTTACTTTTATATTTATGTGCTGAAGATCATATCTTCAACTACATAGTTTGATTTACATGCTGGTAGCATATAACGGATTGAGGTATATTGTATGTATGTGTATATGATTTATTAAAATTGCCAAATAATTTGAAATTAAATTATCAAGGTATATATATTTGTTTCCGTCAAATTTTTAATGTACTTCTTGAGCAGGCAATTGTCTCCGCTGCCTGCAAGATGCACTTTAGTCTACACCATGCACCAGTAACACAGGCATGTGTATGCAAGTATGTGCCGCACTTTTGGTGCGCACCTTATACTGTGGCAGCCATATTTGAGCTATATTTGACAATTAATTACTTCAAAACGGTTGAGAGGTAGAACGTAATATTTGGCACATATATTCAGTATGTCATTCTTAAACTATCCTGAAATTTTCAAGCCAAAATATCGCGGAGAGTTTTGTATATAGTCCTTGTGAGTTTAATTAAGATGAAAACCGCAGTGCATGCCTTGTTCAGGAAAGCTGTTCACTCTTCTGCATCCTCGAAACAGTAAAATTGATACTAGCTAGAGATATATGCAATTCATGAGTAAAATTAATCCGCAAACCAATGCCCAACAGCAAATCAATTTTCTTTTGCTATTCAGTTTTCAGTGTAGATGAATAAAATCACGTCAGCGTTATGGGAATTTGTAATAGAAAATCATGCACGTGTACACGTGCATATCATTTCAGAGTGCGCACAATTATTTTTTTGTCAGAAATGAAAATGTGCAGCCCATTTCTCTTTACACTCCTTCATGATAATTAACTGAACATTGAATATCTATTTTCTCCCTTGGTGCTCACAAGTTGATTAATCTGATGGGATGTAATAAAGAGACTGCTTTTGGGATCATGTTGAAGACAAGGAAATTCATTGCCGGAAAATGAGTTTCGTAATACTTTTCCTTGTAAGCATACTGAGAGAATCATTCCATTATTAAATTACTTCTAAAATGTAAATAATTATTTTATCTATGCAGTCGTTTGTTACGTTTCAAAACAATCATCATCATTTGCGCTTATTCTTCCCGTTGCCTCTGATCGAGAAACCTTTGTCACACCTTTGCTAATGCATCCATTCAAACTACAGCCAACATGAGCTTAAAATAGGTGGTTCATGACGTGCAAAATCTACACATTAATTTATATACCTATATACATTTCCTGTTGTTATTCCCCTTCCAGTTGTTCCGTGTATTATGAAGTCAGATCGACATTATGGGAACATGGTGCGAAAAAACATGCACGTGTCCACGTGAGTAGCAATTTAGAGTAAACACAATAATTTATCAGCATTGGAGATTTAAAACACATTTCTTTGCATTCTCGTTCAAAACATTAATTGGATTGTAAGCCAATTTGAATTTCTGCTCTTGTTGCTCTTAAATGGACTAATCTAATGGCATGCTATAAACAAGATGTGTTTCGAGAAATGTTGAACGCGATAAAGTTGACAAGCGGAAAATGTTTTTTTGTGTGATTTTGCCTTTAAAATATTGAAAAATAATTAAATTAATTAACATGAAAAGAAACCGGTTTTATGTGAACATATAAGCGAGACGTAAACAAACATCTATCGAGAAAATATCTTTAAATGCACCACTTTCATGCGTCCATGGGCTAAATAAAGAACGAGCCAAAATTCAGATTCAGAAACGGAAAACAAGTGCTAATATTATAACAACTGTTAGAGTAAAGGTGCAAGAAAATGATGCTGAGTTAATATTGTACATCCATGCATGTATGCAACCGCTCGTCTCAGGAAAAGTCACAGAAAACAAGTCCAGTTCTGGCTCCAATCACTTGCACGTCTCATTTTACGATGATGTTTCTCGTCAACAAGAACAGTCCAGTTTCCTTTCGTTTTATTCAAGTGATTATATTTTTGTGGGTTTAAAATAAAGGTATAAAGTTGCGAGTAAATAAATTGCTATTTTAATATCGTATACGGTTTACCATTATATTATATTCACAATTTAGTGCAAATAAAATCAAATTAGATTTATTGTTCTCAATTTCTGCTCTTGCCATTTTCACACATTATTTTTTGTGCCTATGGAATATGATTCATTACCTATTATCGTGTGCAAGCTATAAATGCGGATAGTTCAAGTGAATAGTGATTGCAGCCTGCAGATATTCACAAAGGCAAAAAACCAAATATTAGATTTGCTGTACATGCAATTTGTGAACTTTCAGATGAACGGAAACCTAACGAAATTCGATTCCTCAACTCCCACTTGGAGCGGTTCTGCTGTTACTTTACTTGACGCGGAAGTATGCTACACGAAAGGGCAACCGATACTCAATGGAATCAACATGAATGTTCCTCACGGGACAATGTATTATAAATCAAACTCTTATCACAGTAAAGGGAATACAGTTTTAGCGTTACCTATAACATTCTCTTTTAAATGTATTTTTCTCGTTTTATCAACTAGATACGGATTATTAGGCAGTAGCGGCTGCGGTAAGACAACAGCTTTGTCATGCATCCTCGGTCAGATAAGGCTTGGCAGTGGGGAAATAAGAATTTATAGTTCCAGACCTGGATCAAAGGAGTGTGGAGTACCGGGCAGAAATGTGGGCTACATGCCACAGGATATATCCCTGTGCAAGGAGTTCTCCATTGAGGAAACTTTCCGCTATTTTGGCGGGCTCGCAGGCATGGACAAAGAACTGATTCGGCAACGGATACAGTTTATGATTAAACTGATGGATTTACCACAGGCCAACAGAAGAGTGGGTACACTGAGGTAAATAAACCTAATGATATTCCATTAGTATGATCCTACATTCAAATTGTTTTGTAGATCATTTAAACTAGTGTGTATTCCAGTGGCGGACAACAGCGACGTGTATCACTTGCTACAGCGCTTATCCATGATCCCAAACTGCTCATCCTGGACGAACCGGTAAAATAAAATTGTCCCATTAAATTTTATTCAATAAATATTTGCAGAACGACCAAAAATGTGTAATATATTTAACGATTGAATCAATAGACTGTTGGAGTGGATCCTATTTTACGACAAAGGTGACAAAACACTTTTGTCATTTTGACCCATATGAATTTTTGGACGAAATGATCAGCAGTAATATATTTTTATTGAATTCAGAATCTGGCAACATTTGAGACAGCTGGTTGAGATAAAACACACGACGGTGATAATTACCTCTCATTATATTGAAGAATGTCGACAAGCGCATATAGTAGGTACCAATTATACATGAACATCATTTCGGAATGACCCCATAAGTAAAATTCGTTCATTGACGTTCAACCATTTTAAACAGATTGGGGTAATGAGGGACGGGCGACTGCTGACAGAGAAGCCACCGTCTCTGCTCTTCAGCGAACATTGTTGCGACAGTTTAGAGACATCCCGATGCCGAAGAAGTTCATCCGGTACATCACCATCAGCGGACACGGCAACAACCTTACAGAGCTCAGCTGTAACTAAAAATGGTACACACAACGACGGCATCGTCTCAATGGACTGGACTAGAAATGCTGAGATGGCTACTAATGCGTCGTTACATTTCCCAGTCGTAGCCGAATCCTTCAAAAGGATACGGGTATTAACTGCAAAAAATGCCGTGGTTCTCATCAGAAGTCCATTGTTAGCTACCCACATAGTAAACTCAGCCGCACTTGATCTATTTGGGTTTATGATCTAATACATTTGATCGGTGTTTTCGTTTTTATTCTTTCACCAGATTGCTGCTATTTACTGTACTCAGCCAGGCACTTATCTTAGTTATCGTTTGTGTCACTTCTGGAAAAGTGCCGATAAACATGGGACTCGGAATATTGAATCACGAAATGGTAGATATTACCAGTTGCCACAACGAAACAAAAGCATGTAGTGGCGAATTGCTGAGCTGTCAGTTTTTCAGGAATATTCCGCAGGAGAATTTTAACACGGTTACAAAAGCTCCATTAACCTCTTTATAGTTACTTAAGTGCCACTTAGCATTTTGTTGTATCATTTCAATTTACTTGTTTAGAAGTGGTTCGAAACTGAAGAAGAGGCCGTGGCCGCGGTACAGACTGGATATATCTGGGGATATATCTCATTCCCACACAACTACTCCGAGAACTTGGTCAGTCGATTGATGGCCGGTTCTAACGCTGATGAAATCACTTTCAACAATTCCCAGATAACCATTCGACTAGACCAAACGGGTAAAACGAAAAAGTATATATCTTTGCATCTTCAACGTGAAGCTGTTCAAGCTGATCTAATAATATATCGTACCAAAACAGATGCCCAGATTACAATGCTAATCAAAATGCTGCTGTACCGAGCCTACAAAAATTTCTTATCTATTTTGATGACTGAGTGTGGTATTGATTCACGACAGGCTCATTTACCGTTAACGGTATAATTTTCAATTAAGTCTTTTGCTTCATAAAACCATTTACGCGTGCCATAATTTTGAATTTCTTGTGCTTTAGTACCAGGCGCCAATTCATGGCACGGAGGACACAGACTTTCGCGAATACATCGCTGCCGGAGTAGCAACCGGGTTCGTATAAAATACTTTCTGACATATTCGTAAATATAAATACCCATGTAGTTAGATGAAAAGGAATTCTTTTCCATTTCTCCCCAGAATGCTTTTTCTGTACGCCGCATCCTCAATTGGCTTTCGTTTAATAGGGGACAAAAAGTCTGGAGTAGCTGGCCGTTCCCTGGTGACTGGTGTGAAAAAGTGGGAAATTATGGTGGGGTACTTGGTCACGGAATTCCCGGTCCTCCTGACACAGAGTATTGTCAGCTATTCCATAATTACTCTTCTATTCGGCATCGAGATATTGGGCTCCCATTTTCTCCTCCTTAGTATCTTCCTATTGAGTGCATATGCGGGTAGCACAGTGGGATATCTGATGGGAGTGTTGGTGGATGAAGAGTATGCGGCCACTGTGCTTAACGTTGCAATTCTGTTCCCAATTGTATTTATGTCTGCACTGTGGTGGCCTTTCGAAGGGATGGTGCCTTGGCTGAGATATCTTTCTCCGTTGACGCCGTGCACGTTGCCAGGGGAAGCAGCTCGATCCGTGATTAGTCGTGGTTGGGAATTTACCCATCCAAATGTTTGGCCCGGTGTTGCTATATTGGTGGCATATATTGCTACGTTTATAATAGTGATTTTCATTGTTAACAGATATTCTAAAAAGCTGTTGTGAGGTTTTATTCTGTATTATAAAGCTGTTTCTGAAATTGATATAAATGGTACATTTAAATTTTGTAACGCTGCTAACTTGCACCGTAATTGAAGGATATGTCCACTGAATTGCAGAATGAATTTAATTCCTGAGCTGCATTCCAACACAAAAGGTGACATTTGAAGCCGTGATAACACTTGTCATTAACGGAAAGTTAGTCATTGCATAAATCCTTTTACGTCGATATCAAAGCTACCCCAGGGACATGCTTGAAATTGTCATAATTACTACGCGGGAATCAATTATATTACATTTCTTTTACTCCATTAAGATCGGTGAAAACCATTTATTGGTAATTGAAATGTTTGTTTATTGATGAATATTGACAATAACGTGTTCTTATCAAATTTGAACTTACTATTCTCAGCTGGAAATTTCCTCGGGCGAACATGACCGGTTTTGTGCAATGAATCTTGCAAATGCAATAACTTTTATTAGCACTCATGACAATACATTTCAATCAATTTATCTACTTGAGGAGAAATTCGCACGTGCTGATTTTAAGGAATTTGACGTGAATTATATTCCAATTATGTAATTATAAGCAATAGCGACTCCAATTATAGGCGATTCATCACATTTGCTTAACAAGCGATTCGCTAGAAACGAAATGGTTTATATTTTTATTGAATCGATTATCATATATTATTCACCCATATTAAATTAGTCATTGGTAGTAACCTCAGCAAACTCTGTGATATCAATTAAGCATTTTTATATGTAAGTGCCCAGTGGTAGTTTTGAAATGTCAGATACTGGAATCAATCAAAAATCAAATTATGTTCGATGTAAATTAGTGTGGCACCAATTTAAGTATGAGAACATTTTATTCAGTCATAACAATCGTCACGTTACTAATTTATCATCAAAACTCTTTGAAAATAAAATATTTTCTTTGGACAAATGATTATTTTTAGGCGCAATTAGTGTAAAGTTTGAGGTCCAACTAAATATTTATTTATGAGTAGTTTGATTATAAATTTTTGGCCACGTGAATTGTTTTTATTGCAAAGTAATGATTTTTAGAACTTGTTTGTACATCATGTTGACAATGTAGTTCATAAATATCAATTGCATGCAGATCCTGAAACTCATTACAATATACAGTTTGTATATCTACTATTGAATTCGTTACATAGCCTGGAAAATAAATGCCAATATTAAGGAAAGGACTTTGCGAAGAAAACTGGAAAAACATGAAAGTAGTATTTCCATTTATTCACAAAGACGTTTCATAACGAACTATCATTAAGTCAATTGGGGGATGTAAATTTGAACCTGGATTTGCATCTAACGGAAGCATAGTACTCTTTTAAATTAAATTAAGGTGATTGGTTGTCCTTCCATTTCCGATTAATTTCATTCCATCCAATTTTCAAAGTCTTTCGAATGCATTAAAAAGGCTGATTTGGTTATCCCTTGTATTTTAATTCGCACAAATATTTGCTTTATGAGCGAAAATCGTGACGTTTGACAAAAATGGGCGTTTTCGCCTGTACGTCCAATCTGATTCGGTTGTGTCAAGTGCAAAACACAATGCATTGTAGTGTATCCAATTCGTAATTATGTACGTCATATGCTGTAAGAAAAGTAATACCAACATTTCGCTTTAAAACCAATCCAAGAAACGTTTCGAAGAGGTCAGGCGTCAGTTTCTTAAAATTCTAGACATCCAAGAATTAAGCATTATAAAGTTAAAACTCACAAAATAATTAGTGTTGAGTATTTACAGTTTCGTATTACTGGGACGTTGGGGTTTTCCGGTTTACATATTTCGCATTTCCGCGAAATTTCGTAGTCATCTTTGTCGACAAGTGGTCATTAGGACACCAATTTACTGTGTACGACATAGTTACATATTTCTATAAAATAGTGCAGAAAGGATTTGAAAAGTTCACAGAATTATTCTACCTAAAAAACCGAACAGATGTGCCCATTTAGTAAGTGCTATGCGCAGATGTGGTACGGTGCATTTCATTAATGACGAACAGAGCGATAAATGACTGCAAAAGAACAACAATTTGAGTTGGCTCGGATTAGACGGGTTAATCCTTTTAAGCAACACATGATTAGGTCAATCGTTTCCACTAAATACATTTTGTGGCTGAATGAAATATAATACTGTCATGCATAATAAATTAGAAGATTTAATTTGGATTTTCAGATTATAATGAGTAACGTATATTTCATAAGCTAAAAAATATTTACATTTTCACCAAAGATTTGATGTCTCTCTCCCTGATCTTGGGTTCACCGGATAATACTTTTGGACTTTAGTATTCTATATCCGTTCGTTTTGCAAATAGTAATCTGTCATTACAATCGATATTCCAGATGGGTAACTGCCTAATCGACAGGAATCGATTCTGTAACAATTAGTTGTTTTTACATCGCTATCGCGTATGGAGAGCGAAAACTTCAACAAAATATTCCAAAATTGACTCTATTATCCGAATGACAGTTGAATTGAAGAAACAACTATTGCAGAATTACAATGACAACTTTTCACAACCATTTTTCGCAACGTTTCTCAATTATCTTATTCTAACTGCTACAACACAATAGAAGAGTTTGTACCTGTGGATGTACCAAAAGTTGTGCGAGCAACAAATCCACTTGTCGACGTTGACATTTTCGGTTTTTTCCATGCCTCATATTTACGATCACGGCTACTTATTGTTGTGACCAACCACCCACAATTTGAATTGAAAAAAGGCAATTGAAATGACACAAGAATTTAGACATTTATAACATTAACGACTTTATATATTTTGTACCACCTGCGAATGAATAATTCTCATCTAGATCATACTCATCCAATTTGGTATTTTAATGTGCATTGCGCGCAAGATTAGTTACTGCGAAATAGATGCTACAAGATTTCCCCAACTTTCAATTAGGTATAAAATTAGAAGCATCATATATTCTAATTTGTTTTCATCGCTAACAAAGCTCTCATCAATCCTCTAATTAAACCTCTCACAAAACCCATAACCGAGCTGGGCTTAATGGTATACATTGTTTTATAACTTACACTTAGCGGTTTACACGAGAGTCTAAATCTGCGGAAAAAAATCCTGTCGCTCTCTGACCTCACATAAACCAGATGGTATTTCCAGGAGTTTAGTATTCTATTGCCACTCTTGTGTAAGTATCCACCCATCATTAAAAGAAATGTCCAAGTGGTTGAACAAAGCACAGCCCACCCAACCATTAACGCCAGAGATACTACGCTCAACGCATTTCTGCTCCGTATAACAATGAAACCGGTAACAATGAACATTAACGAGAATTTGAAATAGAATCAAAATAATTCCAGTAAATCCGTTAAATAGTATCTGCAAAATTTGCGAAGCGCGATATTCAATTGTGATTGTTTCAAGCTCGCGAAATTTATCAATTGATTTATAAGCTTTCTTTCCATACGTCGATTCCCTTGCAATGAATGGAATCACTAGAATACCGTATACTAATCCACCTACGATCAAAATGCCAAGAGAGGCGTAAATTGGAACGCAAATATAGCCGTGGTACAGTGTTATTATGCAAACTATGACACTATATTCATTTGGGACCAAACTGGATATTGAAGCTAGAAAGTTTGGAAAGAAAATGAAGGGAAGCTAGTTGAGGAAAATTGCTGAAACCATGCAAGCAATCAGCGAGAAAAACACAAAGACGAACAGTTTGTTAAATTTGCTGGTGTTTGGGTTGTGATCAGGTAGATATAAACCTGTAATAATTTGAAATAAAAACCAAAACTGATAATGATTTTGTTAGTATTTTATTAGATATATGGACATAACAAACTTATTTATGCAAATTTCTTACGGTTCATCCTCTGTAAATAGAACAAAATGGCGTTTCCATATTCCACGAAATCTGCGCCAGGTACGCTTATCAATGCAGTTCCCACAACTGCGATGATGCCTCCGATCATAAAGGGGAATGTAAGATTGAAACTGTTGTAATCTTTCTTTTACCAAAACCTGACCATTTGTGCTCCGATAAACAATAACCATGTGACGATCAATGTAATGTTGAATTCAATTATGCGGTTGGTTTTGGGAAGGATCACGAGGTGTCGGAACTTTGGATTCCACGTAAAGTTGAAAGCACCGAGATAGTAGAAGATAGGTATGAAGTATTCCAATGTTCTGTAAAATCGGTCACTGAGCATGATTTTTATGAAATTATTTGGGAGAACTTGAAGAAAATACGTAAGATGTCACGAGGATTACTTTGGGTTTCTCTCTGACAAAACTCAGGTAGCGTGTAAAACGTAGGAATAAAACGTTCCAAAAATAAACTTCCTTGATGGAGCTATCAAAGTTGTATCAGTCCAATTATGTAATTGGTATCATTAATAGTTGTAAAACTATCCATGTACATGTTTGTGGGCTAGGTATAAATTCAGTCACATCCTTGAACATCTTCCTAACATATTGACAGTGCGCAATGCCATGCTAGCTGTTAGTTTAGTAAAAGCGCTGGCTTACTTGACCTCCAACCCTCGTCAGTGCAATTTAAGTTCATATTTGAAATGTTAATAAGGTAACCTTCCTGGGATTACAAGGTAAACGATGAATTTTAATACGAAGGCCGTCTGAAACTTCAGGAAATAGATACATAATTTTGTAGGACTATAAAATATAATCAGTATATGACATTTGGAGAAATATCGTCTCAGAGGTATACATTTAGATTTAGATAGGAAGATTTATATTGAATCTATTTTATTGATATTCAAGATGAAATATTGAATCAGCTATCGCAACATTTTTCAAAATCAATACAGTCGATCTGTCTAATATCATCCCTTTCATCTTTCATGCCGTTCTTCAGATTTGAACAGAACAATAACCCTGCAGCATGTAAAAAAAATGTCAAGGGGTCACGCGGTCATTCTCATTAAAATTCCCCTTATCGGATACCCGTGCGTGCCAGGTTTCTACTCGATGAGACGTCCGTTTGCAGCAAGTAGACAAATGCATTTGGTGTGTATGCATATCAGCTGATCTGGACGGGACAGGAGTCCTGTCACAGGACATCACGGAACACAAGATGAAAATTATATGCCCTTACGTGCAAATAATCTGTACTTGTAATTGAATCACAACAACGACTTCGGTTACTTTGGGCTCCCAGAAATCGTCTAGTTCACATGTAGGTGAAAATGAAGAAAAATGGTGGCGTTGCGGTAGGTAACCGAGGAGGTAATTGACTTTGCAAATTATAACAAGTTTCCCAGATACATGTCGCCGCCGTATGTAGTAAAAATAAATATACATATTTCTTTAGGCTTTCCTCAGCACTGTGAGCACATACTGTAACTTAGTTTGTCCTCACTGCTAGCAAAGCTCTCATTAAACCCTTAAGTAATCCTCGCACAAATACCATTGTCGAAGCCTGCTTAATAGTATACATCGTTTCATAACTGATGCTCAGCGGTTTGCAAGACAGTCTAAATTTCCTCAGATACTTCCTCTCCTTCACGTTTCTCAAACTTGCCAGATGATACTTCCACGACTTGAGTATCCGTCTCCCACTTTTCTCCAAATATCCTCCCATCATCAAAATAAATATCCAAGCAGCTGGAAACACCACTGCCCATGTTACCATTAATGCTAGCGACACCATACTCATTTCGCTCCTATTTCTTATCACAATGAAGCAAGTGGCAATGAACATGATCGAAAATAGCATTTGGAATGGTATCAAAACGATTCCGGCAAATTGATTAAATAAAATCTGCAAAATTTGTGCCGCCCGATACTCAATGATGACTATGTCAACTTGACGAAGTATTGAGCTAGAAGCGTAGCGTTTTCTCCCCAATGCCAAGTCTTTTGCAATGAAAGGAATCACTAATATCCCGTAAATCATAATACAAATTACTTCAACGCCAAGAGCTGCGTACATGGGAATACATATGTAGCAGTGATAAAACACCAAAATGCTGGTTACAATTATATTTGCACCAGGGATCAAAGTTCCAACAAAAAAAGGAAGATTCGAAAAGAAAATATATGGAAGCCAGTTCACGAACATGGCAGCTAAGAGGATAGTAACAAATGCAAAGACTGCGAAATCCAAAAGCTTGTTAAATTTGCTGGTATTCGGATTGTGGCCCGGTAGATAAAGCCCTGTGATAAACGTAAAATTAAATAGGAATCCAATATACGCCCCAGTCATAAACCACAAATACCAGAAATAGCCATTAATCTTACGGTTTATCCGGTGTAAGTAGCAAAGAACTGTATTGGTCGATCCAACAATTTCTCCGCCGGGTTTACTTATCTGCGAAATTGCCACCGTTGCGATAATTCCCCCAATTAAAAATGGAAAGGTGAGATTAAAGTTGTTGTAATCCTTCAATTTCCAATAACGCACAATTTGCACAGTGATAAAAGTAAGCCATATGAGAATTAAGATTATGTTGATCTTAAATATATGCTTGGGGTTGGCCGGAATCATGAGCTCTCGACGTTTTGCATTCCAAGTGAAGTTGTAGGCACCGAGATGATGGCAGGAGGGAATTAGAAATCCCATGGCTGCGTAGAATCGGTTACTTAGCATGATTTCCAAAACGATATTTGAAGGAATTTGAACCACAGACGATTTAAACAACGCAGACTGTAGCTCTCTGGTGATATGTTGCAAATCAAAGGTATATATACGTTACATACGTAGAGAATTGCTCAGTATTGAACTATTTGTTTCCCGGAACTATCAAAATATGCCCTTAATTGTGTAATTTTCAATGTCCTCTGTTTTACAGGATATACCAGAGCAAAATGTTATAGCTTTATGTAAATGCAACCTTGCTCCTGTCATTAACATAATAACCGTACATTTCAGTGGCCGAAAATATACGTAATTTCTAATTTTCTTGCATTTTGTCCAAAAATTGCAGCCAACAAGAACTGCTTCAAGCATTGGTCTCCAATTTTAGTCGTAATAACGTTTTGATATTACCTATTGCACTAAATTGTTCATCGGGCGTTCAAGGTAAGCCATCGATATTAATATGAAGGTTCATGTGTAAATTAATGGCAATATGTAACTTGACAATCTGATTTCAAATATGGTGTCCATTTTAGTTCCTGGGCATATCGAAGTGGTAGCTTATGACGGAATCCCAATGACAGTACTTTTACACAATTACTTTACACAGCATTTGTCTTTCTTACTTTACCTGCTATACTGGGCTGTTTGAGAATCATATCTGTACCATTACAAAACGTTGGGAGTGCAGCCTATACATCCTTTGGCGTCAATATTTTCAGCGTTTAGATTACTTCAAATTTTTGATCACGACTGCTTATTAAACATATATATATATATATATATATATATATATATATATGATCAAATAGACATACATGACTGACATAAGAACTACCATTTATGGTGTAATTCGTTATATTTAATGTTATTTTTTAGATAATTATATATTACTTTGAAATGCTCAGGACAAGTTTTTTTCAATCAGCTGAACAAATTAAAATGTTGACGCAAACAAATTTAAACAAATATGTGGGGTGGTTCGTATTATTGGCAATTAATAAGAAAAAAGTGGCGTTCAAACATTAACGTTATAGTTATCACGTGCAGAACCACCATCAATTATAATATTCTGATCAACCATCCACCCTTTTGATTCGAAAGGACAGGAAAACTGTGAAAAATGCAAACTGATGTTGGCGTGAGTTCAAATTGGTGTACATAATTGTATACTTTACAGAAGCCAAGAATCTGTACTTGAACCATTAACTTGACCACAAATTTGTTGTAGTGATATATGTAGCACAACAACGACTTCAGTTATTTTGGACCACCAGGAATCGCTTCGTTCATTACTAGGTGCCAATGGAGTTAGGGTGATGACTGTGTTGGTATTTGAGTTTGTAAATTATAAGAATTTTTCCAGATACATGTAACCCAGGTGTAAAGTAAATAAATATACATATTTCGTTGTGGTATATTTTCGTAATGTTCGCCATGGATGAATGTGTTATTATTCAAACTGCGGTGACCCATGACACTAGGATAAAGCCCTGTAGTAAATGTAAGGTGAAATTAAAATCCAATTAACCTCAATTTATTATTTAGAAATACCAAAATATTCAATTTTTCTTACGGTTTATCCGGTGTAAATAGTAAACAATTTTGTTCGACGATCCAACAAATTCTCCACCGGGTTTGCTAATCTGCGCAATTGACACTGTTGCAATTATTCCTCCAACTAGGAATGGAAAAGTGAGATTAAAATTGCTGTAATCCTTTAACTTGACGTTGACCATGAAGATGCGACTGGATTTTGCAGGAATCATGAGCTCTCGTCGTCTTGCATTCCAAGTGAAGTAGTAAGCACCGAGATGTAAGCAGTATGCAATAAGGACTCCCATTGCACTGTAAAATCTGTTGCTAAGCATGATTGCGAAAAAGTTGCTTGCAGGAATTTGGTCAACAGAGTATTAATACAACTCGAACTGGTGCACGCAGCTCCCAAGTGAAAGGCAAAAGTCAAGCTAGACTTGTATCCTTATAGGAGTGACGACAACTACCAGCAAAAATGAGAAATTTTGAACATCCTTCATTGTACACGAATTATCAGAGTAAAATTGGAAACCTTTCATGTAAATGAACCCTTGTGCCTGTTATTACCATGATGAAAATATATAGTTGCCGAAAATAAAAATTATTTTTGGAATCGTAGTTTCTAATTGCCTGCAATTTTGTTCGAACCTTTGATAGCTCTGGTCTCCAATTTACGTCAGCGTAACTTTCTAGATTACATATTGCATTGAATTGAAACGTGGACGTTCAAGGGAAACCACCAACTTTATTATGAAGGTAGAACAAAATGTCAGGGAGCATTCTGCACTCGACATAATTAGCAGAGGTTACCATAATATTCCTCAGTAATGTTGTCCAAGAGCGATCAAAATGAGCGGAGTAAATGTATAATTTTCAACAACCATTGTGCTACATGGATTATGGGTATAATATTGTATTCCTAAATATAAATACATTTAAATATGTCTTGTCATTTTCTTGCGGCAGTTAACTTCAGAGACAAAAAAAAACATTATTTTAGAAATAATTTGTGATTATTGTAACCGATTGCCAACAAATTGTAACTTACAACTGCTCGAAGCTAATTGCTCGAACATGCGTCAACGCAACTTTCAATAAATGCTTAATGTAGCACATTGTATCGTGGACGTTCAGCTTGATCCGACGAATTTAAACATGAAGTCCTGGTAACAATTTAGTGAATCTATCTGCCTTTACTTTACATACATAACTGCGATCACATTGCCCTCCACACATGATTTGCTTCAGACAGATGGCTTCAGCAGGACTGTGTTTATCTAATTACACTAATGACATATGATTTAGGTAGATAACAGCGGCCAGTGAAAGCATATTTTCACTGCCTCAGTAAAATCCCTGAAGAATATCTTATATAAAAGGCGTTGATTCATTGTATTTGTGGCACTCCAACGTGAAGAAGCGTATTTACTAGCTAGCGCTGTAAATAAGGGTGTCAGTTGAAATGTTTTTGAAGAATTTGTGACTTCTGTTACAATTTCTCACTTGTTGAGTTTAGTTAGCACGGTTTGTACAAACATATCATTTGCACTCTACTAGGAAATTAATTGATAAGATAAGTTCATTTCGTCCGGAATTATCCAATACGATCTTGAGCGGTTTCGGATAGAGTATCTGTTTATTTAAATGAGATGGAGCTGAAGAAGCACTTAATATATGTAATAAAAGGGCATGACGTTCTGAATCAATTATAATACCCAGAATGCGGTGAGAACACCGATGGGATTGTACGCTGAAGAATCTTAATATTCACACGTTATTAATTTTAATTATGACACTAAGAAATTTGTGTAATCACTTGCGTTATTCTTTCAGTGTTGTTTTTATTTTTTTCACATTTGTGGATTGTCAACGTCAATGAGAGGAACTGCATCCATTTCAATTGACACGTATTGCTCAGGTCACCGAAGGATTCGGCTGTACTGTCTCTGAAAGTATAACAATCAGTCAAGAATAATTACTCGATGTTCCCTCCATTTAGATATACTGTACATGGGACGAAGTGAGAATGTAAATTGAGATATGGAATTCAGTGTAGCAATTCAAATAAGTAATTTATTATTTCCTGAAATAAAATGTGATTATGCACTTGTAAGTTTGAAAAATTAAATTGAAGATTAGATTAGGGAACAAAGAAGCCGCTTTGCATACATAACGAGAATGTCATTAAAATCTACCCAGTTTCATTCTTCCAAAATAGCAATCAAAAATGGGATTTACTAGTATGAGATAGCACCAACATTTAATTAGTCTTCACAGCCAGCAACGCTCTCATTAAACCTTTAATTAATCCCCTGACAAACACCATTGTGGAATCTTGTCTAATGACATACATGGTTTTGTAACTTATACTCAGCGGTTTACACGATAATCTAAACTTGTTCAAATACTTTCTCTCCTTCTCACTTCCCAAACGTTCCCGGTAATACTTCCACGACTTCAGAATCCGTCCTCCACTTTTCTCCAAATATCCACCAATCATTAGAAAAAGCATCCACCCAGCTGGAAACACCATCGCCCAGGTAACCATTAGCGCCAGCGACACATAACTCATTTCACTCCGATTTCTTATGACAATAAAACTAGTAGCAATAAACATGATCGAAAACAAAATTTGAAACGGAATCAGAATAACGCCTGTAAAATCATTAAATAAAATCTGCAGTATTTGCGCAGCACGATACTCAATTGTGATTGTGTCCACTTGGCGAAGTTTTGAAATTGTAGCATATCGTTTTCTCCCAAATGAGAGTTCCTTTGCCACGAAAGGAATAACTAGCATTCCGTAAGCTATGAAACCGATTACCTCAAGGCATAGCGACGCGTAAATGGGAAGGCAAATGTAACAGTTGCAAAATCTTAAAATCCAAATCAGGAATACGTTTGCATTTGGAACCACGCTTCCGATAAAAAACGGTACATCTAAGAAAATGTAAGGCAGCCAGTTTAGGAACATGACTGACAGCATGATTGTAAAGACACCAAGAAATGCTAAATCTAGAAGCTTGTTGAATCTGCTGGTGTTTGGACTATGGCTCGTTAGATAGACTCCTGTATGGAAAAAATACAACATTAAATTGCAGGCTCTAGTTTTTGTAATCCTAATTTCCAAGATTGTTGCGTTATCTTACGGTTTATCCGATGCAAATAATGCATGACGGTATTCGACGATCCCACAAATTCCCCATCCGGTTTGCTAATTATTCCTATAGCCACAATTGAGATTAGCCCGCCATTAAGAAATGGTAAGACGGGATTAAAGTTGTTATAGTCCTTCAATCTCCAGAATCGGACCATTTGAATTGAGATGAATGTAAGCCAGATTAGAATTCCAGAAATGCTTACTTTGAAGATATACTTGGTTTTTGAAGGGATCATGAGTTCCCGGCTTTTATGATTCCATGTAAAGTTGTAAGCGCCGATACGAAAGAAAAGGGGAATAAACAATCCCATTGCGCTATAGAATCTGTCGCTGAGCATTATTGAGGTGAATGTATTTTAATAAATTTATACAACGAAATGTCTAGAACGGTTTGATGCCTGTAGCTTTATGGTGAAACGGAAGCATTGCAGAACCTATATAAGTCGAGGAGAGCAAAAATAGCCTCAACGATAGTACTGAAATTAACAGCTAAATTATACGTTGTTTTCCGTGACCCTTGCTTGAAATGAACTTTCAGAATTAAATATCTTTCTTGGTCAAATATAAGTGTATGTTTTGATTGTCATCCTCATACTGCTGACTTATTATAGTGACAGAAGACATACTTACTCATTACTCCGCGGAAGCGTAATTTTTAGTTGTTCTACGAAAATTGCAACTTACAAATACTGGTCGTAGGGTCGTAGAGAAAAAGCCTTCAATTTGCTTCAGCTCAAATTTAGAATTATTAACGTTTATATTGCATCAAATTATATGGTCGACATTAAATATAAGCCAATGCTGTATATGTGATTCCATGTAAATCTCCGAGGTAATTTTTAATTTAATCGAGCAATTTGTTGCCAAGGTTTCAGTGACCTGTGTAGACACTGGACGATACAAATTTGCCTTGATTTGTAGAGGTTTGATTTGCTGGGAATCCAAAGTCACGCACTCTCAATATCGTCTGCTGAGCTGACTCTGCTCGATCGACCAACTTGGGTCTCCTGAGTTTTGTAACTTCTGAAGAGCTTTAAAATTGCAACAATTCTACTCCCATCTACATAAGAATACATCGGTAGAATTGAGAGTAGGATATGATATTCCGATTTTGCAAGCATAATTGTATGTTAAAGTCATGACGCCAACCTGATTCGGCTTGAATTCTTTGCATTTGTGTACATTAGGATAGTTTCAAGGCAGCTGTTCGGCAAAGCATAATTAATCAAATATCTTGCAAGTAGGAATTTTGAAGTCGCTTTCTGGCATTTTTTTAATTACAGTACGATGCAAACTTCTACCTGCTACAGCTTCACCCCCACCCCTCATAACATCGCGCCAAGCAGGATGGTTCCAATAATATGCAGCCCATCCAAGTAATCCACTTATATCCTACTACCGAAAACTACAATTACAGAACGTACAATAGTTAAAGACTAGATCACCACAGCAAATACGCAGTTTGTTTTTATTTAAGAAATTAGTAAATAGTAATAATTGTTCACAAATTTCTTTTGGTATATTACAGTAAGTTCCATTCATTAAATACGAACATAATTGAACTAATAATGTATTTCATCGACACAGCATATATGAATTAACGAAAGCAATAAAAATGCTGAAATTGAAATTTTAATTGCCAATCAATACAACTTGAAACTAGGAACTAACTCACTCTGTGCGTCGTTTCGAAATGGTGAACAATTTTTTGGCCGTTATGTCTGCGTGAACAAACTTTTATTTCTACAAGACGAATTCACTGTTTATTACGTCATTCGCTGTTTTATTTGAAAACGTTTGCATAAATCGAATGATGGTTGTTGTTCTTAATGTAAACATGATGAGATTCATGCTACCACCAGCGATGTTTTTTCTGGCTATTAATTTTTGCATAAACTTACTTTATGTAGAATGGTAACGCCGCTTTGTCGAAGCAATGACCATTCCGTCTCAAACGTAGATGTCAGGTTTAAATCATCTCCTGCTGATCGTGGTTCGTGCTATTCGTCATCTAAACTCGTTGCAACTCACGGAGTAAAACCGGAAAAAGGTGCCTTGTCCACGATATTTCTTAGCTACCGGTGTCCATAAATCATTTTGTTGTTAATCGAGATTAAATACTTCATGAATGCTTGGATTCAAGTAATGATTTGTTTCCTATACACCAAATATGTTGGAACTTGGACGATCCTAAACGATACACTTGCAGTTGTTTTATCTTCCGGAGTTCAAGTTGGGACCTATGCTGATCTAATTGACCTTTCGTTAGTTAGTTTTCATGGTCAACAGTGCTCTCATTAAGCCTTTAACCAAACCCCTCGTAAACACCATAGTAGAAATGGGCTTAACGGTATACATGGTTTTGTAACTAATACTCAACGGCTTACAAGATAATCGAAACTTTCTCAAATATATTCTATCCTTCACACATTTCATATTACCGAGAGAACGTTTCCAGGAATTAAGTAATCTATTCCTCCTAATTTGCAAATACGCACCCAACATCAAAATCATTATCCACCCACCCGGAAAGGCCACCGCCCACGAAACCATCAACACAATCGACAACGCGCTCATCTCCTTACCATACCTTATCAACATTGCCCACGTGAAAACAAACAAGAGCGAGCACAAGATTTGAAATGGAACCAACAGAACTCCAATCATCCCATTAAAAAGTTTCTGCAATATTTGTGCAGTTCGATACTCAATCGTCATCGTTTCCAGTTCTCGAAGACGGTCGACGGATAAATACTTTTTCCTCCCGAGTGACATTTCTCTTACAACGAAAGGAATGATCAGTATCCCGTAAATCATCACACATACTATCCCAAAGCCTAGAGCAAAGTACATGGGAACGCACATGTTGCAGTGGAAAATAATTACGGTACAGGCCACAAGTACATTCCCATTTGGATGTATATTGCCCAACGAAAATGCGTGGTTCCAAAACAGGACATATGTGAGCCAGTTCATTAATAGGCCGCACGTAATCAACACGCCAATTGTAAAAAAGACGAAGTCTAAAACTTTGGTGTATTTGCAGGAATTGGGGTCGTAATGAGGTAAATAGACACCTGGAAAGATTTGAAAAAAAAAACACTTTGTTTTACAACGATGCAATTTACCAGAATATTCTATTGCTTACGGTTTATTCGATGCAGGTAATAAATCACGGCGTTCCCAGCTCCCACAAATTCCCCGTCGGATTTGTTGATTATCCATACCGCCTCGGTAGCCATTGTCCCTGCAATCCAGAAGGGAAACGTGATGTTGAATTTGTTGAAGTCTTTCAGTTTCCAGAATCGGACCATTTGGAAGACGAGAAAGGTGAACCAAAGAGCAGTGAAGGCCATAGTAGCCTTAAATGATCTCTTTGTCTTTCCCGAGATCATTAACATCCTTCGCGAACGGTCCCATGCAAAATTACATGTTCCTGTACGGTAGCCATGGGTTACGACGAATCCAAATGCGATGTAGAATCTGTCGCTAAGCATGATTAATTAATTTTGTTGCGAATTTAACAATTTGCAATCGTCGACAAAATACCATAAGTGTTGCACGCACTGCCGATTGTTCACGTCTGACATTGGAATTGTTAGAACGATTATCAGAAACATGAAACACAGGAAGCTCGAAATGTTTTAAAGCAACCTTTTTAATGAATGGTGAGGGCAAGATCGATTTTTTTTGCATTCTCCAGCAGACAATGCAGTAATGTAAATATTTATTTTGCTCTTCAATTATTGCCGAGCTAATTGCAGTTGCAACAAGGACATTTCCGGCAGCAATTCAGGAAGAAGTCCAAATTTTCTGAGCAAATTATATGGGACTATGTTTTACCACACTGAGCAATTTACCATTATACAAGAACAAGTGCATGTTTAAGGTTGACCTGGACACGTGAAAGGGCAAATGATAGGTATATATTATATTGAATTAAATGTCAAATATAACTATATTCATTTATTAGATAATTGGATTTTAGGAGGACGTACATGGAAGGTTTAATGGGTTAGAAAATTAGTATTTCTAATATTTACTGGAGAATTTGAATATAAGTTTGGATAGCAACTAAAATGAAAAGTCTTCTGCGTGATTAAATTGCTTCATGTATTATGTATTCGTTTCGAATCAACATGTTTCGCCTAATTGCGTGTACATCTTTTGTACTTTTGACATTTCGATATGGTATATTGTACAATAAGCCGTAGTAAAGTGGATAAGAATGTTTCAAGTACAGCTGTAAAAATCTGTAGCGAAATACATTATATAACATTCACAATTCCATCAATGTTAACGATCCACCAAAGGGTCGCAGATTCTAATTAAGGGGTCATGAATTACCTAATAAATTTAGACAACAAGACTAGGTGACTTTGAAACCCAATACCATACATGTTTTTATACAAAAAAAGCTACGAAGCTAATCAATAGTTACATAAAAGTTTCACATCGCGTTTTCTAATATCATAATATCCATCTTTCTTGTTTATGCCAATTTGGGTATCCTTACTTAACAAATAAACTTTTTGCGAAATGAACAGCTTTCGTGAATAAATGATAGAAAAAATGAAGTGTGCATTCCATTAAATTCCATTAAATATGGATTTACGATTTGGGGAACGCTAGTGTCGAATAAGTATAATTGCAAACATTCTTGTGAAACTATTTGAATAGATCATTATCCTGAATTGGTTGCTATTGATTATTTTTTAATCAAAATTTATTTATGGTCATTTAGACGTCATGCAGACGTTTCGGTTCGTATTCACTTAATTGGGATTGTGGAAGGTAGTTGTCGCTCGAGTCAAGATCATTAAGGGAAGCGTCTTGAGTTTTATTACCAGTAAATCGTTAGAATATTACATTGCAAGTTGCTAATCCACAAGTCTGATATTTCGAATTTACTGATCAATTGATTCATTTTGTTATTGATATTAACGAATACAAATTCGTTTAAGTAGTTCTTTTGGTAGCATTCTAATGCTTAAATACATGGAACATGATTAAAGAAACGACGTACATTTACGATTTGAATTGTTCTGTTTTAACTGCCTTTACTCAGTTATCGGAAGTCACAAACCAACGGTTTCCGGAAATCAACGGACGTGGCCGTTTCAAATTCACGCTGCGCATGCAAATTCAATTGGTTTCCATGGTCAACAATGCTCTCATCAGCCCCTTCGTCAAACCTCTAGCAAATATCATAACCGATGTAGGTCTAATTATGTACATGGTTTTATAACTTACGCTAAGTGGCCTACAAGAAAAGCGAAACTTTCTAAAGCGTTTCCTCTCATTGCCGCAACTAATGCTAACCACATAATGCTTCCATGAGTTCAAGATTCGATGCCCATTCTTGTACAGCTTCCCACCTGTCATTAATACCGACATCCACGAAGCGGAACAAACAACCGCCCAAAATGCCATAAGCGAATATGATATTCGGTTCATATTATTCCCATTTTGAATTACAAGGTATGATGCTACAATTGACTGTAGTGAAAATAGTACTTGAAGTGGAATTATAAGGAAACCGACGAACTCATTTGCCATATTCTGTAAAATTTGCACAGCTCGATACTCTATCGTAATTGTTCCCGTTTCTCTAAGTTTTGTCGTAGAAGCATACTTTTTTCTTCCAAAGGGAAACTCATTTGAAATGAATGGGACAAATAACATCATGTAAATTAGACAACAAACCATTCCGACACCTAGGGCACCGTACATAGAAATAGTAAGATAGCAATGGTAAGCTGTTGCAATAGAAGACAACATTGGATGTCCTTTTGGAATGATACTTCCGAATAGGAATGGTAGATTGGGCAGGAGAACATTCATTAGCCAGATAAGCACCACGGTAGACAAAGTGCAGATAGCAGATAACATCAAGGCAGCGTCGAAAATCCGGATACAATTGTTAGTCGCCGTGTTGATGTGAGATAAATATAAACCTGTAAATTAAAATTCAATCAATTACTAAACTCAAATCGCTTAGATTCATTAAAAAAGATTTTGAATGCTCATTACGCTGAATCCTATGGAGATAATACAGTACGGTATTGATGGTCCCCACAAATTCACCATTTGGCTTGCTAATCTGCGCAATTGCCAATGCTGAGATTATACCTCCAACCAAGAATGGAAATGCCAGATTGAAATTGTTGTAATCACTCCGTTTCCAGTATCGAGCCAGTTGTATGGCGACGAAGATAATCCAAATCAACGCCAACGAAACACTCACTTTAAATAATCGACTGGCGCGTGCAGGATTCACGAGCCTGCGATAATTTGCATTCCATTTAAAAGGGAAAATTCCTAAATAGAAACCCCCTGATATAAGCAATCCGAATACAGTGTAGAATCTATCGCTAAGCATAATTACGTTGCAAATTTGGCGCACAAAACAGGATACAAAGTAGTACACGCTGCTCGCTGTGTAATGAATTGGAAAGACTAATGAATTTATATAAACTTATGATCTGAAGGAATGAATCAAACATAAATTATGTCCCTCCGCGCTAGCAAATAATTTTAAATACCAAATGAAAATAGTGCTGTTTCCATGGCTTTGAATTAATTGTTTTTCAAAAATTTCTATGTCACTATGAATATGTCTTTTTGTATACACTTTACTACTATCGTTGCAGGGAGTTGACAGACAAATACAAAAATATACAGTTTTAAGGAAGGTGACTGCCGATAGCGTAGGAGTGACATAATCCTTGAGTTTTTAGTACGCAGTTCCTCCTGCACCTGGTTGTTTACATCACATTTCTACCAATATCCTTCAGATGGTTATCAACAGGCGTTTCATAACTCAGAGTCAAAACCAAAATTTCTCGTTTTCGTTCCATTCCCCCTTTATTTATCTTGTAAATAGATCTGATGTTAAACTGATATCCAATTCATCTAATGGAAGTTAGTAATCCCCGTGTAAGCAAGATTACATAGACATACATTTTTATTATTCAACTACAGTCTTGTTACCAGACTGTATTATTATCGCAAATACGCAGACTATACCACCGCTAGTTATTAATTTTGTACCAGTGCAGCAGTTTTTGATTGACGAGAACACGTATTTAAAGGCCTTCATTCCATTCTAAGTGGGAGTTCCGCAGTAATTGTGTTTGCACTTCCGGCATAAAACCGACTGGAAGCTTCATTTTGTTTTCAGGGTGAGCAATGTTCACATTAAACATTTCACCAAACCTCTAACAAATACCGTGGCCGATATTGGTTTAATAATGTACATCGTTTTGTAGCTCAAACTTAGCGGCTTACACGAAAGCCGGAACGTTCCAAAGTATTTCCTCTCCTTACCACATTTTATATCAGCCATGTGATATTTCCAGGAGTTGAGTATTCGATGCCAGCCTTATGCAAAAAAACCGCCAATCATTAAAACTAACAGCCACGAAAAGAGACAAATAATAGCCCAGACTATCATCAATGACAGTGACACCAAACTCAACTCCTTCCTGATTGAAAGCCTACGGATATGAATAACCCTAAAGCAGTGTAGAATCTTCCGCTGAGCATAATGACGGTATGTATTGGCTTGCAAGATAAAATGTGGCACGCGTCTTGTTCAGTTGACAATGGATAATCTTTTGAAATGTTTACTGCAATAGGAATTAAATTTTAAAGGCGGTTATGTCTTACTTTGGTTACAAACAAATAAAATGGATATTGCTATTTCCGAATTGTTTGAGAATGCGGATAATGAATTTTAAAAACCAATTATGAACTACCAAATATTTGCCCTTGTGAAGTTCAGGAAGAGGAGAGAAGCGGTCGGTTTTTAGTTTAGATCAACGCAGAAAAGTAGTTTATAAAAGAAACTAACAAATTACTTTCTTATTTTTGACGTTCCAAAAATATTTTTCAATCGGGTTACGTGCTTATTGATTATGTACAGCTGTGATGAGTTTTTACTCAACACACGCATTTCAAGGCGGTGTTTGGGAATTTAGAAACATAAAAAGGTATATGTACTGACGAATGTTCGAATAAAATTATATATTCATATCCCTTGATACAAAGTGAATAACTAAACAGTGTTCCCAATCATTATCCCGACATACTGTGACAACCTTGCTGGATATATAATTTCACCTCGGTGTCTGGGTAGCGCGATAAATAATTCCAGATAACCAATGGATTATGTTAGTAGGTTATCAATTCGTGGAGATTAAATTGACATGATCGTGTCAAATATGCAAAATGTTTGCAAAATGATTGACCAGATACAGAAATCGGGTTGCTATTCGCAAACACATGACGACAAATTAGAACTGTATTTTAAAAAATTGCTGATAAATCAACAGTAAATATGACCCCAATATCCTCCAATACCAGATTGTATGAAATGATTTATCAGAATTTATGACCAAATTGACAAGGCATTGATCCACATGGGATCATTCTTATTTTATTTATGTCAAAGTACAAATGTCCTTTACAAACGATTCAAAGTAAAATACTAATTTTAGTTCAATAATCTAAAACGAAATATTGTCAATGAGAAAATAAAAATAATTTTGCACGTTAGCAGGCAACTCCGCTTACAAAAAATTATGGAATTTGCGTAGATATTGTCATCCGATTTTTGACCACGGAGTATGTGGCTGAAATACATGGAAAGAGTTGAGCATCTACTCCACCAAAGGTGTCTTCGTCGCTCCAATGGACTCAAGGATGCTTTGCCTTCGTTTATCTTCCTTAGTATTCAACTCAATTTCCGTGACTTTGTCGCTCATGTTCATTTTCTTTGTTTCGGGCAGCAGCAAGCTCAAAACTCCTCCACAAACAGACAGCGACGCAAATATGACGGTCGGAAAATCCCTTGACACATTTGCCTATTCACAAAATACGCACGTGTTAGTAAAACCGAAAATATTAACTAAACTACAACTAAAATAAATTTAATGTTGAGCTCATTTTTTTACCAGAAGGTCAAGAACAAATGGGGCTGAAATAGCTCCAACTCGTCCACAGACCACTCCGACGGCCAAACCCGTAGTTCTCAACTCGGTTGGATAGAGCTCCGCTCCCAGTAGATAGATTACAGCAAATCCCGCAGATATAAACAACTTGGAAAGCATTGCAACTACGATCCGTACTAATTCGTAATCTCTCGGTGTCACGGATATTGTGAGCATGCAGGCCGCCGTCAAGAAGAAATTTCCTGTAGTTGTGAATTTCCTTCCAATTTTGCTCACTAATGGAACAATTATTAAATACGCCGGGATTTCCATCAACCCACTATGAAAAAATTAAATTACACTTAAAATAAATATTCTCCACCAATTATAATGACAACCTTAATATACATACTTGAGCTTACCCCAGGAATACTAGAAGATATGGATCGCTGGTTATATTTACAGCAAAAACATTTCCGTAATAGACGGACGCCACAATAAAAAATATTGCCCAGAACACCAGGCTTCTATTTCTCATTTCAGACGTTTTCACAAGTTTCTGCAAATTCGTCAGTATCGCATATATACCATTTCTTATGAGAGTAATTACAGACTCTGGGCGGTCCTGAGAAGATTCGTCCTTAACTTCCAGAGTCTCGGATCGGCACTGCTTCAGAATCTCTTCAAGATCCTCTCTATTCGGCTTAGGCAGACGATTTACCTTGGCCATTTTGTTGATGGCGTCAATCGCCCTTTCCGTCTCTCCGTGTGTAGCTAGCCATCGCGGCGATTCTGGGATGATCCAAAAATACACCACAAGTCCCGATGACAGCAGTCCAATGGCGAGTTGTAATTTGTTCCATTCTCGTAGAAAGTAGGCAAAAATGGGAAGCATCATATATCCAGCAGCAAACGCTACTTGCTCAATGATGGCCATCAGTGCTCGGTACTTTTTGTCACAATGTTCCGTAACTGTGAAGAATGTAAAACATTTTAAGTGGAATATTTTAAAATAATGTTCGTTTCAGATATTGATAACGGCTAGACTTACGGAGTATAAAGTTTTGCATGGAACCAGAACCACCAATTCCGATAACAAAGCGGCACAAGACAAACATCCAGTAGGATGTTGAAAATGCTGCAATGATACCACCGGTAATTACCAACGATATGGCTGTTAAGATGGATCTTCGTCTTCCTAGAAATCTGTGAATAAATGAAAATGATGTCAAGTAAACAAGCTAAAAAATTAGTCCCTTGATGTTGGGTAGTTTCTCTACCTATCTGACAACGTTCCAAATGTAATGGTCCCCAAAAGATTTCCGCCCATGTAGATTGCCTGGATTGTGGCCACTTTCCATCTATTCTCGCACACCAAACTAAACTCAGTAGCAATTGTGGATCGGTAAATGGAGTGATCAAATTCCCATTTTCTGCAATGTCGAGTTGTAACATTTCCCCAGTCGATGCTCCCATATGCCGCCTCAAAGGAGCCACTACTTCCGTCCAAAATGCTGGCCAGATCATGATGCTCGTAGTGATCACATTTGTGAAATTTGTGGACACCAGAATTTGCTCCAGTGACAGGCTCAACATCATGTGGAATGTAAAACATCTTTTTTTGCTCCAGTGTCCAATTAGTTTTCTGGAGGGTATCTGGAATGCTGCACCAGTGATCGGGAACATTTCCGAGGAATGCATAGCCAATGTGATGATGAGTGAGGATTATTAACTGTAAGGATACTATGAACAAGAGTCGCCACTGGAACCTGCCGTGGCCACCGACTAGATCAAATACCCGCTCGAAACCTACTCCAGCTCTGTCGTCCTCTCCGGACGTCATTTCTGGTTTACAATAGTTAACACTAAAATCGCTTGAAACAGGAGAGAGAGAGAGAGCAAAAGCTGGAATACGTTTTCTTCTTTGGAGTTATGAGAACGCACTAACGTACATTTTACTACGCTTGTTTTTTTGTGGTTCGATGAATTGCAGCGTATCTTGTGTGGAGTGGAGATAATTAAGATAAGCTGATAATGTCATTCCGTTATTGATAGAATCAGCGTAACATGTGGCATGGAAGTCTACGTGCGTGACTATTCTTATCAAGTGTTTGTTTCATTCACACGTTTTTGACCAGCAACTGGTGCTGTTGTCAAGTTCAATCAGATCATGATGTAAAGTCAAATATCATCGTTTTGTTTGAGTGATGGTATGTCGATAATGATCATGTAAACGATCAGCTGGCCATGTTACACTGTCACACCAACTGTTTGAGCTGCCTAAAGCGTAATAAGAATGTTCATGACTTTGATCAATACGATGTAAAGGCAGTATGGTGTTGTTCTGATGCTGATGTGTTTGACCACGATCAGCGTACTGAAGTGATATTTCGTTATAATAGCCCGTACAGAATAATGGTCCACTGAAAATAATTATGTATGGTAGTGAACTGTTGAATGTAGTCCTATCAATGTAAATATGTTTTGTAACTGACATTCTTATATTTATATAAAATTTATATAAATATTAACGCATTGGCAATTGTTCAGTATAATAAATTTTCCCAAGTAGTGCGTTGGCGCAATCTTGCAATGATATTAATATTACTGCCGGAATTCATTTGTATTTATTCAGCACACATAATGTTTGAATTCACTATAGTTTACGTTGTTGTGGAAACAATTATTCTGACAGCGATATAATAAATAAATTGTTGCCACGACGTTAATTGAGATATCAATGCTTCTTTCAACTGTACAAATTATTCTGTTTACTTTTATATTGTGAACAGAGTTCTTTTGAAAGTTTATTAATTTATATATTTACGCTTTCAGTGCACTTAATTCAACCAAATGTTATAATACCCTACGCAAACATATTACAAATGACAAGAACATACTACATTAACATTATGAATTATATATTAACATCACATCTAGTTTTGAATCGCACAATTTGATAAACTTCAGTGAATTACATTCCACAGTTATATTTATAATATATGCACTATGTTAAATGTTTGCTACTGCTTACATACATACATCTAATCATAAGAACGGAAAGCAAACAAAAAATGGCAAACTTGTTTTGCAGAAAATTGTGCAAGCAGAAAATTTATACTATTATAATATTTTAAGTATAAACATTGTCTGACAAATAATTGATTATTCACAAAATGGAATCCTGAATGCTCCTACGATATACATATATAAATCCTTTACAAAACTACAATCATTTTTTCGGCAACGAAAACTGTAAATCTATCGATTGCTGAAAATCAAAAATCATTATTGCGTCAAAGCATTGCTCAACAACCAGGTCTAAATATTCTGGCAAAAATCCTTTCCAAAAATTCCAGAACATACCATGCTTGATCGTAATAGGATCCAGGGCCCGTGTACGTATCAAAAGAATCTTGTACCACTTTGTCTTATATTTCGCATAAACAAGCTTCGCACGTAGCCGATGAACCTGTACGACATATTCGGCCATGTCCAAGTGCGAACAGAGCATTTTCAGGCCAACAGCCTGCATACCAACCAAATATAGAAACATCATCGGAAATATGCTGTACATTCCGAAACCGGATTGATACGGCGAAGATTTTACAGAAACCCAGAAACTAGCAGCAGTTGCCCAAAACGCCAACCCCTGGAAACCAGACCTAGTCTGAGTGGGTTCTGACTATAAAGAGGTTTTACTTTTACTTTTTTTACAAAACGCAATTGTTGTCAAGATGTATATCGATATGTGCTGTAATTCTTCCAATTTTCTAACAACAAGTATGACGCAGGTATAATGGCTACAAAATTCATTAGTTTTCGTAACCCGGCATAACATTATGTTCAATATTTTTCTACTCCTATCCAAGAACACAAAAGTTAAGCAGATGAAGAAATCCATCGATCTGGATAGCTCCACAACTCCGAGAAAAAATATACAGTGCCGAATTGCCCGAAACCAATAAATGGTGATTATTGATCGGTATTTTGGATCTGGGAACAACATCTCGCCAATGAAGTATCCAGCATCCGCATGACCAAAAACTGCCACAATTGCGCAAAAGTATGGGCAAGCCAATGCACCCGGAATTAGAACGTACGGTAGCAGTATGCTCGCATCAAACTCTGATCGGACCCGTGAACGACTTGGCTTTCTAGGATATTCTAAAATTATTTGGCAATGTGTGTACGTCAAAATATCTTGTTGCAAAATATTGCACAGATTATACAATACTTAAATGGATTACCTGCCAGCATTTTATCCGCAATGTTTAACAAGTCATTGATTCCAGAGACGAGAGATTTTCGATGTCGGGCTGCGAACAAGATGACGATTACGACACCAAATATCAGAGCCCAAGCCACTACCATTGACATTGTATTTAGTGCCGTAAATCCTTTCCTCGGGTTCACATATGTGAACAGAATCCCAAGTGCAAGACATGTCCAACCAAGCGTAAATATTTAATAGCCGGGCAGTCCGCAAGTTTTGCGGCTAAGTAAAAAAATATGTATTCTGGTCCGAAAAATATAAGCATTTAGAAATTCTCAATGCTCGACCATTTACTTCACTGCCTTATTATTTATCCGAGCTTATACGATTCTTCGCTGTCGATTTCCGGGTGCTTTATAGCAATAAGTCGATGGATTGGCAGGGAATTTGAATTACATTATGTAGAACAAAACAAGAAAACACATTATTTTCTAACATTTCGCTATTACAATTCGCCAAAATAGCGACATTAGCTACCTAGTGAATTAATAATGTACGGTGTGCGCGGCAGCTACAAATGTGTGCTATATTTTTATATCGAAAAAATACAAACCATCCGGAACCAAATTAAAATATCTTTCAGTTCATAATGCGTATAGCAAGAGCAAACACATGAAATGCAGATGCAACATGTAATTTGCGAATATTGCGTTTTGCACATCTTAAAATTTAATGCCAAATGATGAGATGTATTGTTCAACAAGCTAATAACAAATGTATTCTTCTGGAAGAGGTTAGCTATTGAAGAGCTTCATGTCGACTTGGCCAAATATCTTCGTTATCAAATATATATACATACGTTTGAAACCAGCTTCTTGAGTAGCATGACAGCAACTTCCTCAATTTCAAGTTTTAAATTATTTCCTGTCATTAATAGTTTTAAAGCATTCCTCCTGTTCTTCTGGTTTCTAGATTGGTAGCATGACTAGCAGAACTGTGCACTCTAAAATACTATAGCTTTACATATATTGCAATTGTTCAGGAATGTCGATCGATGTTTCCGTGTATCGATTCTTTTCGAATAATCTTCGTGGTTTTCCCTACCACGCCGAAGGCTTGCAACTGACATTCAACTGTTATTGATGCGCAGTTGCTCAACGAATACTACTTGCATGGATACGTATCAGACTTATTAATATATACTTTACATTTCAACAGTTAGTTGCAGAGGCTGATTTTGAATCGGTTGAATCGTCATGTGTAACAACAATGGCATCCAATTCACTTTGGCTCTTTCTGCTTATCCTTCAAATAGTGTCGCGCAACATTGCAACACCATTTTCCGTGAATCTTGAAATTTTCTTAACTCAAACGTTACCTGGTTGCAATATTAAAACCAGTGTTGCGGCGGATCACACATTATCCTCACACACAATACAAAATCTTATGCATTTCTACATGAGGAAGCCAGAATCGACGGCAACACTTTCAATGCAATACTACTTCAAATTCGGCCAACCAGCGTACGGATCCACAAAAGTAGTATATCCTAAGTATAATAAACCATTCTTTAATTTGTCAACAAACTACTACAAGGACGCTTGGAACAATGGATGCTTTGCACATCTCTACTTCATCGAAAATTGGCTTGACCTTCGCGACATACTCGGACACTTACTTGTCGAGGCCGAGTGTATGGACGAGGACCCCAACTACATCGTCTACTGGGACAACTCAGGTTCAAAATTTGCGATACCAGTCGTTTGGTCACACGTCCTGACCAACCAAAAACAGTTCGGAAAGTTCACGAGCATTCGTATTCTTGTGACGTCTGGTATATCGCCAGGTAGTCAACTTGTTGGAGTAGCTTGCATGATTTGCTCTCCCGAATTGGGACAAAGATATGCTGCGATTAACTACATGGAAACGGAATCAAAATTCCCTCCAACACCACGAAATATTTCTTCATTGTGGAAACGAGTGCAAAACAATCACAACCGGCTCAATATACCACACATTTGTAGGCGTTGTCGAATCGCGTCAAACGGACGTCTCCGGAAAGGAATAGGCTCTCTATTCGTCGAATCTTTCGTTCATCAAATACTTGTCAGCAAATATAATATCACGTCAACATCGGAAATGCGACGACTGCTAAACTGCCATGGAATGATAACAAGGTATCTTATTTTTCCGGCCGACAATATCGACACATTTTTTTTTGAAAATTGCGATTCCGCGATACATTCTGTCCCCATACGGAATCCTGCCGGGTAAATATCAGTTGTTTACGGTAATGAATAAATCACTGCTCTACAACAAGTTTACAACCTTGGTTGAGCCGATGAACAAAAATCTCTGGCTTACGTTAGGAATTTCTTTTCTGACCACAATTACGGCAATAGCATCCTTCTCGTTTCTCTGTCGGTCTAACAAGAACAAGTCATATCGAGAAATTTGGGACGCGGCATTCCGAATGTTTGGAGCACTCCTGGATCAATACAGTTTTATGGAGGTACAATCGCACGTAGCCATTTTGCTGTTGAGTTGGGCATGGCTTGCGCTTCACATAAATACCGTCTATTCTGGCGAGCTATACTCAAAGCTAAGCGTTATCCCATAGGCACGGATACCCACCGATTTGAAAAGCTTGTCGGCGACAAACAACTCAATCGTAACTACTAGCAATTTAGTGGCAACAATGGAAGGGAACCCCACCCCGATGTCCACGTTGGGGAGTGGCATCAATCGGTATCTTTCGGAGAACTTGGGATACCATACAACGCACTTACGGCATGTCAACAATATGCTGAATTTCTGTCCAAATAAAACTAAGGAGTCGCTATGGCTGCTACTAAACGCCAGCACTTGTGTGAAGGGGTATCCCGATTTCGGTCAAGCGGTGCTCTCCGGAGAATTTTCAGTTCTGGATATCGACAGCGATGCGACTGCCATGGCAATACGTTTTCAGGTATTCTCCGGAAAATGGGTCAGTCAATTGTACGAAATTGACGAGTTTCCTACTTGGATTCCATGGTTGATTCAGAAAACGTACTTTGCTAAGCTGGCGCTGCCAGTCTTGGCTCAATGGTACGAGAGCGGGTTAGGTGGGTACTGGGACTACAAGATGAGAGTAGAACGACCAATGCGATCAGTAAAACGTTTTGACTCAACTGGAGTGCACCGAACGATTACAGAAAATCGAATTTGGAACTGGTTGCGCAAAGGAGATGGTCATACTGATGCGGGTGACTATGTTGGCCGTATAGGTATGGAGATGATGTCTCCTGTTCGAGTCTGTTACCTGTGGTTAATGGGCATTTCTCTCCTGACAGGTTTGGCAGAGGTGTACATTAGGCACCTAAAACTTGTGTTGGGTCGTTGTAAAAGAAGTCGTGGCAAAAAGAAAGTTGTCTCGATAAATGTTGCCACGTTGACTGAGAATAAGGTGGAAGAGCCAACTGTTCCAGAACCAGTTGACCAAGAATGTATGACAAGTGTTGAAAACAAATAATGATGGTGTACACAGTATATAATTGTTGAAATTACAACATGTAACCTTACTGCTGTTACTTATTAACTTGCATTGGAGATTAATGTAAATATATATTATTAAGTCGTAATATTATTGCATATATTATGCCGTAGCACTGTACACTGTAAATACGAAAATAACATCAAGGGTACTCACAAAGGCAAGAATAAAACAAACCTTGAACTTATATGTACACTTGGTTACGTCGAAACCATAATAACCTTCACTTTTTGATCGATTCCCTAGTGAGTAGTCAGAATCGGAATAAAAACTATAGTTTCCATTCCAATTAGCTATTTCCAAGCCATTTTTGTTCTCCAGGACAGCTCCTGAGGCCTATCTGGACATATTAATTTGTCCTCATAGTCAGCAATGCTCTCATGAGTCCTTTTATCAATCCTCTAACATATATCATTACCGAAGTCGGCTTAATAACGTACATCCTCTTAAAGCTCAAACTTAGCGGTTTACACGAAACTCGGAACGATCCAAAACACTTTCTCTGCTTGCTGCATTTGATATTAGTCGCATAATATTTCCATGAGCTGAATATTCGATTTCCTGCTTTATTTAAAAATCCGCCAATCATTAAAATCATCGTCCACGAAACCAAACATACCATAGCAAAGACTATCATAAGCGAAAGTGATACCACACTCATCTCGTCTCCATTTCGTATTGCAAGAAACGTAGAAAAAATGAACATCAGAGTGAGAAGTATTTGGAAAGGAATCAAAAGAAAGCCGACTAGTTCATTCACTAAATTCTGGACAATTTGTGCTGCACGGTACTCTATAGTAACTGTGTTGATTTCCCTTAGCTTTGCAGCAGAAGCGTATCCCTTTCTCCCAAAGGGAAATTCGTTGGCAATGAATGGGACAAATAGTAGCAGATAAATTAAAGAATACATGCCTGAGATGCCAATTGCGCCGTAGATGGAAATATAAATGTAGCAATGATACAAAGTTATAATGGAAATTAAAACAGGATGACTGTTTGGAATAAGACTTCCAAAGAGAAAGGGAAGCTCCGGGAAAAGAACATCAAGTAGACAGCTAAGGAGAAACACGAACACAAAGGAGATTGCTGATATTAGAAAAGCTGCATCGATGATTCTGATGCATTTACAAATATTTTGATCGATGTGTGAAAAATATAGCCCTATTGAAATTTAAAACAGAATCCCAAATCACATAAATGCCAGAGCAATAATAATTTATACAAAAATATTATCTTACGATTTATTCTATGGAGATAGTACAGAATTGTGTTGGTTGTCCCCACAAATTCCCCATTTGGTTTACTAATCAGTTCAATTATCATTGTGGAGATGATCCCACCAATTAGAAATGGAAATGTCAAATTGAAATTGTTGTAGTCACTCATTGTCCAGTATCGAACAAGTTGTATTGATAGGAATGTCACCCAAATCCGTACCAGCAAAACACCCGCTTTGAAGAAACGATTGGATTGTAATGGAGTTGTGAGGTACCGACCATTTGTAGTCCAGGTAAAGGGACAAATTCCCAAATGGAAGCCGATGGTTACGACAAATCCAAATACAATGTAGAATCTTCCACTGAGCATTGTTACGTGGCCAGTTGTTTCAGAAAACTCGAACAAAACAATTTGCACATAAGCAGCATCGAAATGAAATTAAAAAGCGTAATGAGTTTACAGAAACAACTGAGAAGTAAACGGAGTTAAATTCAAATTGATAAATGCTGAACGATCGCGGTAAATACTGCTACTTCAGACTTCCTGAAATGTTTTAAATTGCATTCAAAGACCAATTATTAATCGCAGAAAGCACGTCCTTGTGGCATTCAGGAAGAGGAAACCTACCGGATTAGTTTTCGAATCAATGCTGAGAAGTATGTATGTAGGTTAACTAAAACGTAATAAATTGCTTCCGTATTTGGTCAAGCTCTTATATGATTTTTTGAAATAATTACCCGGTATATTTTACATTGTGATGCTACGTTATACAAATTTACGAAAAAATCATTTATTTTTATGACAGTGGTGCGATTAATTTGTTTTCATGGTCAACAATGCTCTCACCAGTCCTTTCGTCAAACCTCTTACAAATATCATTGCCGACGTCGGCCGAATCGTATACATTGTTTTGTAACTTACACACATCGGCCTACATGACAACCTAAACTTTCCAAAATACTTTCTCTCCTTGTCGCATTTAATGTTTGTCAGAAAATATTTCCACGAGCTCAGTAGCCTATTCCCACTTCTGAGGTAGTGTCCACCGACTACCAACACAAGCATCCACGAAACAAAACAGCCTGCGGCCAATGTAAGCATAAATGAAAGCGAAATGCCACTCATCTCATTTCCGTATCTAATAACAACGAAACTGGAAACAACGATCATGAGTGTAAACAGAATTTGGAAAGGGAGCAACAGATGGCCAGCCAGCCCATTAAACCGTGTCTGCAAAATTTGTGCTGCGCGATACTCCACAGTAATTACATCCACCTCTCGGAGCGTGTCTAGAGAAGAATATTTTCTTCGCCCTAGTGTCATTTCATTAACAACGAACGGAACGACTAGTAAGCCATAAATTGTAAAAGACATTATTCCGAGAGCAAGAGCGCCGTAAACGGGTACACATACGTAACAGTGGTAAATAATTACGCTCCCTCCCACAACAGGGTTTGTAATTGGAATAACAGCTCCCAGGGAAAATGCCAGATCCGGCAACAGAATGGAAAGTAGCCAGTTAAGAGCTTGACCTGCCATTAGGCTGCCAACATTTACCGTCAATACCCCATCGACCAGCTTGGAAAGTTTACTGGTATTCGGATCGTGATGCGGAAAGTATTTGCCTGGAAGTCAGAAAAAATAAAACAGGTCAATTCAAATGAGCTATGTTCGCTAACTGTGTTTCACTTTTGCCATACAAAAATTTCGCCTTACAATTTATTCTGTGTAAATAACACTGCACGATATTCGCAGATTTTACAAATTCGAAACCCGGTTTGTTTACCAGCGCCATCGATATCGCACCGATACATCCAGCTACAAGCAAGGGAAATGTTAGATTGAAATTGTTGTAGTCTCTGCACTTCCAGTATCGGATCATTTGCACGGCGATGAAGCAAAACCATGTCAAAAATGAGAGCATGGCCGCCTTGAACAACCGCTTGGGCTTTGAGGGTATCTCGAAATTTCGAAGCGCTGAGTTCCATGTTATGTTAAATGCTCCTAGTTGGTAGCCTAGCTTTACAAATATGCACAGCGCTTTGTAAAACCTATCGCTAAGCATAGTTGTCGACTCAGCTATCCGAACGAACTAAAAGAGAAAGTAACTGAACAGTGGAATAACGGTTCTGATTGCGATATTTTCAAAATCCGCGTTGAATTGGGTAGTGGATCCGCTTTTTCAGGTTTCGAGCTCAACGTTGCCCATAAATTACTTCGACATTGATTTCAACAATTACTCGCTCACCAAAAAGCAAATTAGATTATGTATTCGTTATCATCGAAATTAGTAACCTTCGAATTACATCCGAGGATACTGCCATTAAAATGAAAAGGCTGAGCTCATATCTAGGCTATTTGTGACATGTGGAAACAATTGGTGTCGAAAAATTAAGGTTGGCCAAAAATAGTTCTGAATATACGTAAGTATCCAAAAATTGTCTCCACCTTTTATGTTGCATTTGAGAGTTTACAGTACCTGATTTATCAGTGCGGATGTAAACAATTGAAGCAAAATATTACCAAACTTAAGCTTCTTTAGTATTTGTAAATCAATTAAGTCATTAAAAATTGAAAGCTAAAAGGACAAGTAGAATCAATAGTGCCGTTGTAAGTAGAAATTAAATTGTTTTCTTGGACTTATAGGAAATGAATGTTCCTTTCAATGCAAGGACATTGATAATTTTCTTTTACATGTTAAGTCATATTCTATCCATGTATGTGAAATTGCTCGTTACACCTATTTAAAGCGAATATCTATAGCAACCGGTGCTGGTGGATAAAGACTACACCTATGTAGCTGCCTCTCAAGGTCATTTTGTCAAAATTCAAGGCTGGTCAAAAAGTCCTTATCACAAACAAAGGGCAATCATAATGAAATAATGAATCTGTTCTACTGGTTTGTTATTTTTCCTTTAAACCATGCTTGAAATAATGCTAATTCGGGTTACAAATGAATTCCAAAAAAACGTTACTAATTAGGACTTAGTTACTTAAGCAGTTAACTTGGCAGAAGCAGAAGGAACAAATTTTAAGCGGAATTTCGTTGCTACTCTATTCAAATTATTGAACACATTTTGAGTTTTATGCACCAGATGGTGATGCCTGAGCTTCTGCGATATCAAATTTCCTTGATTCCAAAGTGGCAATAAAGGATTAAAAGTTTTTTTTCCTGGTGACGTGTCATAACTGATTTCTCGCCATGATTGATTACGTGTTTTCTGCATAATTACCAAACGAGGTGATCAATTAGCTCCACCCGGTATTGGCGTTTGTATACTCTGAACACAGAGGGGATGTCCCATACCAATAAAATTCTTATTTGCTAACAAAACTCATTATATATAACCACTTTACTCTTCATTCCATCACACGTGACCAGTGTATCACTAATCTATAGTAAATTATTATTCCATTGAAACTATTATTATACAGCGTGGCCACAAACTCTTCCAAGCATTTGTCATAATGCGTTGCAAAATAAGTATTTGTATCTAACGTACCACATCTACTACAAATATAGTTATAAATATTTTGCTCTTAGAAATTTTCATTACATTTGGTAGACCACGACAACTTCACACAATACCATTTACCTGATGTATGCCTGACGATATTGACGATTTCAAACTATAGTTTTCATATCAACAGATATACATACGCGCCGAGTGGTCACACTATGAATTACTCACAGTCGTGTGTACTATATATGCTTTCATATATCCTTGAAGTAGACACTCATATTTCTGCTGTTGAATTGAAAACAGAACATATTTAAATTCTCATCGCGATAAAGTACTGTACAAGTTGAGAATTGAAAATAAGTAAAAACACAATGTGTGGGGACGCCAGTAAGGCTGAATGTTTTATTACCCCTACTTGCGGAGTTTTACAAATGTGTTAATTGAGAAAAAGCATTTTACAAGATTTGAATATTTACAGCTGAATGCAGAATCCACGGCATCAGACACAAGATCAAAGTCATTAGAGCATTATACCAGCTGCGATCCGATCAATGATTGCATTATAATACATCATTACCGTTTGCCGTTTCACTGGAAAGGAATCTCCAAATTTGACACATATTGACCTTAGTGACATCAATTGCAGCTGAATACGTTTACTCGTTTTTCGTTTACCATTTCCTTGTCGTCGTCTCAGCAACTTGGTTGTCCTTTCATGGCTCTCAGTAATGAAAGGAAACAGGAGATAAATGGATGCCAGGTCCATTGTCGTGATGAGTGGTGCAAACCAATATATAGATGGATGGATTACGTCAACATAACGAACGGAAATTATGCAGCTGCTTGTAATCGTACCGAAAAGGATACACATCACTAGACGAACCCACTCTCCGAGTACTTTATCCCAGGTTCCGTTGACAATTTGAAGCTGTTTATATTCCATTACGAAATTCGGATCCGCTAGCGTGGTGGATTCCAGCTTACCCAAACAGATTGATTGCATTTCCAGCCAGTAGAAAAGTAAAACTATGTAAGCTGAGTAGATTCTAATCGCCTCGTACATGTAGACAGTTGTTAAAATAAGTCGCAAGATATACATGGCCCAGGTTGGTGCATCGATCAAATATGTCAGAAAATTGTTGTATGGGTCCACATTAAGGTAGACGCACAATTCAGGCAAGGGAAATACAAGAAAGAACATTTCCAACATGAGAAATATGCAGGCATGCGAAATTATCCTCCATCTGTTGAAGTGAACTTGAGGTTCCTCAGCATTTGGCGCAAGTGTTCTTGTGAATTGTCGCATTCGTTCGAATGCCAATATGATATCATCCCAGAATTTGTACACAATATGTGTAAACACGCAGTAGAATATGGTGAAGAGCAGATAGATTACAGAGAATACGACGCTTCCCATGTCCAAGTATTTTGCATTTGAAAGATTGAAAATGCACGATCCCCCCATCAGTAATCCCACAACAAAGCAGATGCTGAAGAGCCATGGATAATATCTGCTCGGCTTTGTGGCAGCAACCGAATAGAATGCTTGCGAGGCTTTATCCCATTCTATTATCATGGGGTGCAGCTGGCCGTAGTATTTAAAGAAATCGCTGACTGCCTTTGAACAATGAATTTCGGTTTCGCCCTTTTTCTTCACGGAATGTCGTGTGTACTTCACTGATTTTGTATTGCCTGGTGAGGGTTTAACAGTGGCAACGTCTTTAGATATCATTGTAGCTTTGAATTTATTTGATATCGTATACAGTTTACAATTTGTATTGAAGCAACTTTTCAATATAATGTTTCTGAAAAACTTGCATTTTTGACAGGGTAACATATTACTACATGATATTGTGCCTTGGGTGCTGTCAAGGTGAATCCTGACGACAAAATCAAATATAGGGAATTGATTGCAAAGCCAAACTTACTTTAAATTTTGGTTTTCACGGTTTTGCTGATGATGAGAAGGTTGAGTAAGCATGTCAATATTTTAAATCTCATGACAATTTCAAGAGTGATAATGTCCAACCACTACAGTTGTGTTGTAACTTGATATTTCGAAGTGTATGACATTCCGTATGAAATGCCTATGAAGTTTGGATCGATGCATTTATGAAACACGATTCTGTCTCTCTTATACTACTTCTGTCTGGCCCTCTAGCCTTCATCTGTCCATAATTGTTATGTCGTGGCAAACGTGCAGTTAGTTTTAAATATTCAAAGTTTGTGTTCTTCGCAAAAACACTTGTGCCATCTCTGTGTTGACATGTAGCTTGCTGGACCCTTTATAACATTCATTTATGGAAAATTATGTACTGTTTCACGAATCAAACATGTAGCTGGTGATCTGGTCCGATTGAAATAGTAGAAAGCTTTTCGTGAATCTATAAACAATTCACGTCTGTCTGCATTATACATCCACCCGTATCCCGTTAGTATATCAAACTGGTTATAATCCACTTTGCGACTTGGAGCAGGATGCTGTGGAAAAGGCTACTCTGTCGTCGCAAATTGTTATTGAATTAACTTCATAGAAATTTCCAACCGTCGCTTCTTTTCAATAATTTGAACTCTCGCTAACTTGATACCCTATATCTAATCAACATACAGAATCTATGGTGACAATTAAAATGATACAAACATAGTTTCGTTTGAGTACGTGGAAATCGATTTCAAAACTAATAATGTGAGTCATTGGAAATTGACATTTTCCCCATCACACTACCCACTATTATCACTTCATGAAGGCAAGTTTAGTCTATCAAACATTTAGCTTCAAAATAATTACAATGATCAATCCATGAAGTGCGGTTGAGAATGACAGGCTTCATCAAAAATTGAAATATTTACTTGTCCCAAGAGGAATTAAGTCAACGTCGACATTTGAAAGGATGGAAATTCTTAGCTGTCACAACTTGTGTCGTTGTAGTTGGAGCGTTTACAATTTTACTTCAGTATGCCATTCAGTCTAAAATACTTATCAGGTTTCCAGATACACTTCGCTGAAAATTAACTTCTATATCAAATTGTCAATTACATCAGCTAACAATCAAGAACGTGGTCAATGAGTTATCATATATTTCCGTCGGTGCCAATTGCACCGAAAACTGTTGACGAAAAAGGTAGTTCCACGATGAAATATCGTGAACGGAAAATTTATTGTTTGACTTCAGTTAACAAAGTCTTCAAGTTATACAGTAAGCTACATCCAATGACAGTTGAATGGGACACACTCTCCCAAACGCTGTTTTCATCAGTAGCCACAAAGCCGTATAAATGCTATCCATGGCTCTTGAGCATCAGTTTTGTGGTTGGGCTTTTAATGGGCGCATCATGCATCCTTACACTGGTGAACGCCAAGGGACTCAAAATTGCTAGCGTTATGTTCGCCATCATTCTACTTTTCTTCACAATATTCTATTGCGTATTTACACAAATCGTCTACCAATCCTGGGATGCGTAGAGAAATCGGCACATTTTTTTAAATTAAAAAACTACAATAAGGATATTTGAATAGTGTGCTGAACTGGCGATGTTCGGAAATTTGCATCAATGTTCAACGGTTCCCATGACTTGTTTTAAAAATCTGAACATTTCTCAACGGAACACCGAGTGGGAACATCGAAGGCATGATCCTGAAAAGTTTCAACCAAATAGGACCAACTATGACAAAATAAAGTGGTTTCCACTGGAATATCATGTATTCTCAACTTACCCCGTTGACTAAATTTTTCAAAACGTAATCATGTGTCTACAAAACTCAGTTTTTCCCGCAAATTTTAAATATGAAATCAATTTTTCGTTTTGTAAAGTAGCTTCTTTGGCTTACAGGAAGGTTATGGAGATTCTCAATTGGTTTTTAAGCTAAACCTCGTATTGCTGTGCTATACGAATATGTTGAAGATTTTGGTGATGCTTCTAAAATGTATTGGAAACGTAAAACATTATACCAAGTAGCACGATATATCCCATTTAATTTCTAATATTAAATTGTATGAGTTTTAACTTATTTTCGGATTATGAATCCAGCTCAAAGTTTGTTAAAACGCGTCGACAGTTTGCTACTTTTAAAAAGTTGAGTCGAAATTCCAGTCAGTTAATTTTATCCCTACTTTACTCGAAACAAATATCAATAAAACTATATGAAAATGCCACAAAATTGGTTCCTTGGAAAAGTACGTCAAGCGGAAATACACCTTGATAATTATACATTTTTTAAATATCATTATTAATGCACGAAGATACAAAACATAAAAGTAGAATACAAACCATTCCATGTCAATATTGACATTTTTGCTTTCTCGATGGTCAGTATATAATTTATGCAAAAAACCGCAGTAGTTTTCCGCCCAGTGCCCCATAAGCGTCGTTGCGGCACCCAATGCATACACTAGACATATGGTGTGCAAATTAGATCTCAAACTCAAGACTGTGCTGTCCTCTGTACAAATAATTCACTATTCAATCTTGCAAATTCAATCGTGCTGCTGCCTTAATGAATACGATAGCTCGGGTTGATTTTTCTATCAAGTCATTAATTTCGTAAACAGGGTCAGTTGGCGAATTGGAGAAGTTGGGTGTTAGTAATAGCTGCTTCCGTATTCCCATCTGTAATTATCATCCAACCCAAACTGATTCGGTTCCGGCTTGCGGGCATAATTTTTTCAGTTTTTACTAGCTTTCGGATTGAAATTAGCCTCAGGAGCTGGTGATCTGGATCTATAAAACGTTTTTGTCTGATGCCATTGTATGAATGTGACGCAGGTCTTAAATATGATAAATGAGGCTTCCAATACCAACCAAATACTTTGTGCGATTATTATGTGGCGTCGGATATTCCTCCAACTAATTACTGTCAATTGGTGCTGGAACAATGTAGGCAATGAAAATGTACACGACCATATTAATTGTTCTCAACATTTTAGTGCGCTCAAGTACGAGTGAGTTTTTGCGAAATCCTTTTGAATTTGTGAACGTCATTAACTTGGTCATATTACATACTGCTCGCCATCGCTCGTCGTAATAGATAAACTATGGGCATCTATAATTACTAGTGTCTAACATCGACCAAACGAATTAATATTTCCATGCTCAGGAGGCAAGCAATACATCGACATTTTAATTGATATGTTTTTCTCACCGATATCTAACAATCCGGGCATATTACGTATGTATCTTTCAAGTAGTTAATCGGACAATTGGGTATTCTGTTTTGCGTAAACCAAGGACGGAACACGAAGCTTAATTAAAGTACTACTATTTATGTTCAAACTATAATTACATGTAGTAAATAATTAACCGGATAGTTTAATATATCACAAGCCTGTAATGTAGGACGTGCCGGAGAAAATTAATTTGGATCGTGTAACCAATACTGCGATCTATGTCGTTTTTATTATTCTTGGTTCTGCATATGTAATTGCTGGCGTGATTTTGAAATCGTTTTCAGTCTATTTGTTACAATGCTGCCGTTTAAGGCTAACTTACATAAGTTCGGGAATGTTTTCTCCAAAATGTATTGTTCAATATACGGATCAAACGACTAAATTTCCAGAAGCTTCAAAAAGGCGGCTGATGACTCAAAGTAGACGAGCATACATAATATTAAGTAAATATAGCAACTTTTTAACTTTATCAGCAAAATTAGTGGGAATTTCCCGTTCCAGGCGAAAAACATGCCCGACGAAACACAATATTTGTTTCAGTTTTAGACAGCTTATAAAACAGTCAAAAGCAAATATAATTTTGGATGGCGATAAAAGCCTTCAACTTGACACTATGTATTTTGCATGTCTTTGCACAATGTCAAAGTATAAATTGAAGTACGTCAATCATTTCCTTTCAAAATTGCAGCGCAGTGAATAATTATAAATTATAAAAGAATTAAACTGAGTTAGCAGAATTGCAGACGGCCCGAGTGAAATATTCAGATGTTGCAGAAAATTTATTCCTGTACAATCATAAATTGACAACTTGTGCAGTCATAAGGGAGACTTCAACGAGACGGAAACTTTATACTAACGTTAAAGCAATCGTAATGGAAGGAAGCGTGACTGCACCCGTAGGCAGAAATCGCCGACGGTCTACCCAAATTTTCTCCCCATATCCTTCTACGCTTTCTGAAGTGCACTTCACGAGGGCCATTGACAAGTTCTTCAAATACTGCGGAAAGCTACATCAAATGGTTCTTGAATGGGACGAAGATACCCAACGGCTCTACTCATCAATGTCAACATCTCCGTACAAATACTATCCGTGGCTTTTCAACGTGTATTTTGTCGTTGGATTCCAGACCGGAGGATCCTGCATCTTCACTCTTTGGAATAGATCAAATGCCAGTATGGGTAGCGTTATGGTATCTGCCATCTTGCTTCTCGTAGCAATATTCGACGTTGCGTTCACTCTAATCATTTACACACAATGGGACGACATTGTCTTGTCATATGATCGAATTCAGCATTTGGTCCGCTCGTTGCCCAAAAGAGAGAAACAAACTGAAACAAAAACCGGAAAATGGAAAGCGATCACAAACATCTGCATTTTCATGATTCATGAAATATTTCTCTTTGTGTTTCCACTGCCTGAACTTGCTGTGCATTTGAATACCGACCCATACTTCAACTTGACATCGCAGATTTTCAATGAGACTGGATGGATCAGCAAATTAGTCAGGCTCATTTTGACAACTGTGTACATGTACGAGGCAATGCGGATATATTCTGGCTTCTTGGTGCTACTATTCTACTGGCTCGAAATGCAATCGGCCTGTCTGGGAAAACTTGAATCTCGTCAGCTTTTAGATTCGGATCTTGTCAGGGCTTATCAGCAGCTTCAAATTGCCATTGGAACTTTGGATACAGTGCTTGGACAATTGGTAAGCCTGGTGATGAGTTTACTCTTTGTAATAATTACCATCTGTTGTGTCATATCCGTACGGTATTTTGGGATCATCGATCCATCAGTCTATTGGATGGCTCCCCTGGTAGCAACAATTGACATTGCGTCCATCTACCTCCTCTTCCCTTTCATTACCGAGAGCCATGAGAGGACATGCGAGCTGCTGCGGTTGAGAGGCGGGGAAGCGAAAGGGGCTTCTGGCAAATGCTTTCGCCTGCAGATCAAGGCACTCAGACCCATTTCAGTCAAATTTGGGAACGCCTTTCCTGTGAAGAGGCAAACGGTAATGGAATACTACGTTGCTGTAATTGATAGGACTGTTGACGGTATACTCGTTTAAGTTTCTGTTTGAATCTTTCACAACAATGTGAACAGGAAAATGGTATATGTACTTGTTTAATACCTACTAACTGGTGTCCGTCACTTTGGTTCGGGAAAACCCGCACTAGAAATAATTTTTAATATACATAAGATATATGATATAACAAAGGGTTATCCGCCTACTGTCGGGTTTAACCATATGGGTTGTAACATTTTGACACTAAACTGACACAAAAGTTGATGAACGATCAAGGAGAGTCAACAGTAATCTTGACAACACTTCCAGCAATATTTCGCAATGATTTTTACATGTTTTGTAAAATCAAGTCTTTCTGCCAGAACAACAAGTTAGACGAAAGAACATTAAACGCCTTTGGTTGTCACAAAATTGATTGCAAATTGTTTTGATTAAAACACGTCCCATGTTTTATTACTTGATGACCTTGGAAAAATATTGAGAACGGTTTCATAAATTGTGCTACGTAATTTGTTTACACAAATCAAATTTCTGTAATCGAAAATCCATAATTAAAATGTAAAACAGCAGCTTCATAACCTCTGCTATATGGAATGTAGTTTAAAGTTGAGTTGTTGACAATCCTTTTCTGGGTTGTCTGAAAAAGCAATTTAGATTTAGATTGCTAGCCTTGACTTTGCAGAAACTTGAAATTCTTTCCATAATCAGATATTCTGAACAATCGTAAAAACAAAGGTGTTTGTTTCAGTTTAGATTGGAGTGTCTTAAAGTTCAAGTTATGGAGTGAAATTGTCCCTTCAATATGTTAAGCAATATCAAAGCCGAAATGTCAAATTCTTCTGCTTTCTGGTAAATAAATCCCACCCATAGTTTACCTCAGTTCGTGCAATATGCTATGAACAAATATTAAAATTCCAGGTATGAATTTATCTTACTGCCCTTTACTTTATGTACAGAGTCATCAGAAAGCTGAGTAAGCTCGACAAATCTTTAATCAAAATGATGCAATGTGGCTTCGTAAACAGCGAAATGCCAAATTACGTAGCTCTCTGAAAAGCACTATCCAACCAACATTTTGCCCTACTAATAAATGATGAGAATGTTCCAATAAACTTGAAGACGAAAACAATCAATCCATTGAATCAATTTTTTAGCAAGTTATGTAGCAAGGTTTTTTATGGTTTGCGTGTGCATAGATGCATAGATATAACCTAGAGTTACTTGAATGGCGTATATGGCGTCGCATCTTGTTGTATGTTTCTTCTTAATTAATGCATAAGGCACAGCAATAAAAATGTCACGCCATTTATTCTGGGCACAACTGAGCAACGTTATACAAAATACCTATAATTGGAAGAAAATGCCGTATGTATCGTATCTATGAAAATAAAAGTTGATTAAAACGCTGGCCTCATTTGATGACTTCTTGCGCTAATGAAAAATCTGACCAGGGTTATCAAATATTTAAATGTTAATCATTTTTACATCCAATTACTTTTTATGTTTGTTTACCACGCCGCTGAGCAAATACCAAAGTTGCCCTTTGCCTTGAGCAAGAGTGTTACATCCCGACTTCCAAGCGAATTACTCTGCAACGAACATTGTGAAACCACTGAACCCTTTCGCACTGCAAAGATTTAACAGCGCACATATGTAAGCCATGTAAAAGTCTATTTACCTGGAACATTTTCATTTCGAGACCGAATGAGTGAATGGTTTGTTGTAACAAGCTATTTACAACATGAGGACTTCATTACCATTACTCCTCATTTTGAATACATTTGTAGCGGCTAGTGAAGAAGCAAACTACTCAACAAACCAAAGTTTAAGTGATCCACTTGAAGAATCCGTTAGTGTTACGATGGCGAAGATGCTTTGCAGTGAAAATCCATTTTGCTCAGTATCGCTTGTAAATTTCGACACACATAGACAAGGCTTTTATGCATCTTCTGAAATGCTGAAAACATTTGCTCAGAGCTCAATGCCAACTGGATTTGTGCGTTCAACAGAAATCTGGCCTCGACTTAAAAACTTTCCTAGAAAGCGGCATGCTTGTCATTATGTGGTTAGTGTGTTGAGTGCGAAACGGAGAAGCGTTTCAAGATTTGTTTCAGATTTTGAGAGTTTTCTTCAGAATAACGACAAAAGTGATGGAGTAGTGGTTCGCGATCGAGACTACTTTGTGTTTCTGGCTGAAAATTTGAAAGAAGCGGAGAGTTTATTGTTGTCCAATTTAAGAAATAAAATTCGGTATAAAGTGGCGTTCTTCGGGGAAGTCGGTACAAGTATGGTAACCGTAAATCCATTTATACCCAACGCTCACTCAAATTACAAATGGGGTGAGCTGGTACACCTTGCCACAATCCCGGTAGCCGAAGTCATCGGATCAAAACCTCAAATGTTCATAGACTTTACCTGGAACCTTCACGGTTATCCCATGAAAATGGCTGTGCTGAACAAACTAGTCCAATCGTATGAAGTGATTCCGGATCCAAACTCACCCAGAAACTTTATAGCCAAACGAGGCTACTTTGCAAATATGACGGAAACAGTGCATAAGAAACTAAACGTTTCCTGTACTCTGATTTTGTGCAGTGGGGGAGGCAAGTATAGTGCAGGTATTGTTTCGGGAATACAATTGCCAAACTCAAGTTGGATCGGATGTATGAGTGATCTTCTATTAGATCGAGCAGACATAACAATGGTGTCGCCCATATATAATCGATACCCGTACGTTGATTTCCTCCCAAGGCATCATTACGCATTCGTGCATTATTTGAGCCGACAGCCCCAGAAAATCGTTTCCTGGACAGCTTTTTACAAAGCATTTAAACCAATTGTTTGGTCAGCACTTTTCCTATCCATAAGTTTGGCTGCGCTTCTAATCTGGATTGGAGCTAATTTGAATATATCAAAAGGAAAGAATCTTAACGATATCATATTGGATCAATTCGCGGTCCAGCTGGGGCAAGGTGTGGAATTATTGTACGTTCAAGCCGGAGGAATGACGACGGGATCTATATTTATTTTGCTACTGCTTAGCTCTTTGGTTATCGCAACTGCTTATAATTCCAAGCTGACAGCCTTAATGGCGATTCCCGGAACCGAGCCCGGATTTCCAACAGATTTTCCCAGCCTGGCGGCATCGAATCATTTTCAATTCGGGGCAGCCAAATCATTCATCTTTAGCGTTGGTGGCATGTCAATTAAAACCTCAAAATCTGTTACAATGAGTCAAATGTATGGTCGCATGGAACATGATGATAATCTGGAAGGCTGCTTGAGACGAGCACTCACTTCCAACTATGCGTGCATATCCTACAACTTTTTCTTAAAGTTTCAGGCGAGCGTTGCCTTTGCTGATAGCCGAGGTATTAGTCCTTTCTTTGAGTCCACAGATATGTTCAATTTTATGCCGTATACACAAACGATGCGGAAAAGGGAGATATTCCGGCACAGCTACGGATACTTTCTTGATAATATTTATGAAATGGGCCTGATTGACAAATGGGAGTCGATTGATGTGATGAACTTGAGACGTGAACGGATTAGTAAGAGAGGTGATGTCTTTACTTATCACTTGGATGATGGAATTAAACCATTGACGGTTTGGAACTTTTTGGGAAGTTTTATAATTCTGGGAGCGGGGTCATTGCTTGGCGCTACAATTTTCTTGTTTGAAATGTGCAAAGGGAAACTTTGGAAAGCTTTTTACAGGTTGTTTACTAGCTTGTGTTTTCAGTTTTCTAACATATGGTAATGTTCTCAAATACGAGGGTTCAGTCAGCCTTTCATTGTCATTCATTCAATCATGAATTATCATAGTAAAATTTCTAGTTATCTGTGTAGAATTACGTCCAGAAATGATTTTTACTTCATATATACGTATCTAGATAATTTGGATACCGTTGCTTTTGTGTATAAATGAACATTTAACCCATAGAACCAATGATAAATTTTAAAGATAACTCATAACTCATACCTGAGAAAGGAAAATAACTCATATCAATCAAAGTTGACAAATTTCATTGCATTTTAAGTGATAGCGTTCGAATAAGTGAAACGGATCTGTTAGCACGCATACCAATTATCATTATTAATGAGTAGTATCGAATGTAACGTATCAACTATTTTATATAACATTCACATCTTAAAGAAAGTCAAGTAATTATAGCATACTCACAATAATCCATGATCACGCCTGAAAATTCTTAATCTGTAATCATATCGTGAATCAATATGAATCTTTGATTTTGTATTGTGTACATGCACTCGCGGCAAACAATGCATAGAGTACGTCATATCGTCAACACGGAGATTACAACAAGCTTCAAACTACGGGCTAATGGGAATCAGGAAATTGGTGTACAGGTGACACAAGTTGTGCTCTCATTCGCCAAAATAGTTTTCATGCCCAAGGTAGAAAATCTTTTGATTGCACAAATCCTTAGGAAATTTTCTAGAACACATAATTCCTAGCGCGTCCAAAATATGAAAGGTATTGTCAATCAACAACTTGGCTGCGCGGCTGACATTTTTTGGCCGGCGATTATGTATGTTCATGTTCAAACATGTGAAAAAATTTCATGGCATTATACCATTCTTTCATTTCGATAAAGTCCGAAGTTTACTCTTCAATTACAAAAACGAAAATGTCAAATTTTTGTAGTCATTAAACGTATTTGTAATTTCATCTGCAGAGTGTAAAAAATATGAAAATGTCATAAAAACATCAACTCACAAGTTCAAAAATTGTGAAATTGCAGTTCAAGTTTACATTATTCAAAAACCCATAAGCAGAGTTGATGAACGCTTTTTCGTAAACTACTACGAAAACGATGATGCAGTCAATTATTACTGAGTACTTGGTATTATCCATCAAAATTTCACTACAGTCAACTTTACAATCAAAGCGGACAGGCTAGCTGCGTTCCGTCTTCCACTAGCATTCCACCCATAATATTTCATTGTATACGCACAAAGTTAACGAAAATTTGCACTGGTGTGTTTTAAATATTCATGCATATACCCAGGTGATGGAATTTTTCGCCGTGCCTGAAATACCTCTTCCACTTTTGTTACGATGAAAAGGTTGTCATCAATAACGTTGATCATGTCAAATCCGAAATGTCAATTGATTTTAGTTAACAAGGAAAGCCGAGTTGTGTTTTAATTAAAATCTCAATCATGTGTATACTACATGCAATGGTACAAGCACGATACCAAACGACTAGGTAGAAATGCACTGCCAACTTTTATGGCTACGTGGAAAAGAAATCAGACATTCGTTTAAATTTTAATCAATTCAATTTACTTTTCGCCTTCCCAGTTGGTATCTACACGTAATCAGACATTCATGTGCAGACCAAGTACCGGAGTCAGTTTCTGTTATTTTCAAGTGATAACAACATGATAGAAACGTGATGAGGTTCATCGTAAGTGTCGCAGTTCTTAAATTCACAAATGTTTTTCAGTTCAATATATGATGCGAAAATATACGATTTCTTCTTGCGTAGAAATTGTAACAATTAAAAAGGAATCACGATGGATCCCAACCACAAGGATATTGAAGCAAAGTCAAGATATCCAGAAATCAAAATTTGGAGTCTTACTACGATGTGAGTCTACTATATAACTTCTTGTGAATATCCACATTATTTTTTTGCTAGGTGTAAACAAAAACACACGTTGTGACGACCCTATTATAAACACGCCATCTTCCTTCTTATATGAATTAAATAGGTGGTCCTCATGTGTTCATTCGAAGATGCAATTGAGATGCAATACTGTTTGCAACACTAAGATGCAATGAATTAATTTCATGAAAGTTGTCGGAACCGTTTTCACTAGATTCACAAATTTTTCAGCGATTGCCACCTGTTCGTTATTCATACGTTCCTCAGATTTGAGATATTATTGAGCACAGAGTATTGTACCGTATAAGAAACGCACATGATAAACACATTTAATAGTAGCTTTCCAATCTCACAGTCAAATTTGCATGTAGGAACACCAATAAAACAATGCATACATTTTCATCACATCACGTGTGTGTGAAACGTTGATTGTTGCTTTTAATATTCAATGTTCTTCCCTTATATTAATCAATTTGATAGGAAATGGCGTTTATACGATCCTGGCTGTTCACAAGAATATAAACGCGTTTCCAGTAACGATTACTGCCGCTCTGTACGCTCGCTTGAGAACTTTTATTTTAGCTATCATATTGACTTCCACATCCATGCGTTAGGGAATCGAGACCAATTTTACTGGTTAATTGATATCTAATTAAGTGGCGGCAATTTTGCTCAATCCATATCTAAAACTTTGGGCTGATTTTAATTATTTAATATATCCACTGCATTGGAATTAATTTCGAGTTAACATATCTATTTAAGTAATTGATTGTAAACGTGAACAAGCTTCTTCTGCACTGAATAGTTCGGTGCTTTCTACATGACAACGCGCAATTATATTGCTTCATGCAATTTAAAATGTTCACTTTGTTAAAAGAATATTTCCAGTTATTGGTGCATGGTGTCATTTTTCTTTACTTAAATGTCAATTAGTTTTATTGTGGTATTCTCAGGATGATAATTATGTAAAGATTTGACTCATGTAAAATGCTAATCGATAATAATACAAAGATTTACAGTTTTCATTAAATATGTCTCCAGTCCCACATTTGATGGTTCAAAATAGAATAAACGTTTTGAATTTAAATTATAAGTCCACTTTTAACATATTCAGGATATACGACAAAATTTCACGAATAGCAGCAAATATTTCAAAATGTTTGTTAATTTCGACGTCACCATTAAGAAATTGGCGCGGTGTTGTGATTTTTATGTACAAAGTTGCTGTACATATGTTGCTTGCGAAAGTAATGAATTTAAATGTGTGATAAGGTATTATTCGTTGTCCAATGGGCAATTTAATAGTATGGTTACATGTTATTATGCTAAGTTAAGTACTCTCAACAAGTACATCTCTCTGTATACCCAGAAAAGAATATTTTGGCAGTAGAGCTTGCCAAAATCGGGAAACTATTCACACAAGTGCTTTCATTTAGTAGTAACTTTTGTGCCAAATGCTTACCTACGTATGTCCTCCTTAACCAGCTACTTAGCAGCCCAATTTCCAGCACAAGACATACCATGCACGCTTGCATTTGTACTGAATGAGTATACTAATATATCGGTACTTAACATTGTACAATCTAATGTTCTCTGTGAAGCCGTAGGAACTATTATAATTACTATATCCGTTCTCGAGCAAGAAGGCACAACCTGATGCAAGCAACAATATGGCAGTTAGTTTCATCAAGGCGAGGAACCTTTCATCATAAACCTTCAAAGATGCAACCGTCGATTCCTCTATTTCAGCTAAATACCTGTTGGCTGAAAACTGTTCGGCTCTCCGATTCCAAAATAGCCTGATACCACTATCATACAAGATCCGGTGCATTGCTGCTTGAACTTCCCGCTTCATTTTTGAGAATATGTGGGCAACTTCAAATTTGGATCCGTACGGCTTCTTGAGAGAATGACAGTCGTGCTCGCGGCATATTTGTCCCACGTGACAGACAATGGGCAGGTGCGGCATCAGCGTAAAGATCTTCTGAAATCGAATCTGCTTCAAATTTCTTTCTCTGTACTGTTTTGTACGTAAAAGTGCATCATCGTCCAAGCGGAAGGGATTAATGTACGGCCACCAGTATTTATCCACACGCGACGCATTGGTAATGTTTTCTTTCATTCCTTCTATTCGCAACTCATTATGAAAATATTGCGACAAGGTCTCCCGCCGTATAGCAGCGTTTTCTTCGGCGCTGATATACGCATTAGGTTGGGCGTCAGCTTGAACCAGTTTGTACCCGTCCTCGAACAACTGCGCCAGCGTCTGATGAACATAGCGAAGTGGCGGGGCGATGATGTTCTCTGTAGTTGTTGTAAGGTAGAAAAACTCAATGAAGAAGAATACAAACAGCGAAATCACCCGGAAATATTCTAGCTTCTTTATGGCCCTCTGCAGAATGACAGTGACAACTTCAAAAACCGATTCCATTATCGAGCCACCTCCTTTGCCCTGGCAACCATAACGTGATTCATAGCGTAGGAAAATTAACAGAGCCATTAAACTAATTCCCACACAGGACCATGTTATCGTATCAAATTGTTGGAACATAATTTCCATTATACCTTTCACAACGGAACTCGTTTTGTTTTCACAGTACTGCAGTTTCATGGACGATACATCGTAAAGCGAGGCATATTCAATTTGCGAATGGAACGCACCAAGATGAAACTGCGAATATTCAAGAACACGTATAACGGCCTGAACGTAAGTTTCCAGCCAGTCTGGGCTTATACGTGATCCGTATACTGCAGACATATTCAGACTTTCTGAAAGTATATTTGTCGATATCGCCATGGGATCTGCACAACTGGATTCAACAGTGTGGTTGCCAAAACTATGATACATCGAGTAAGATGAAATGTCGCACGCGAACCTTGCGGAATCTCCCGATTTGCCCACTGCTGGCAATATCACATTCAGCAGCGGTTTTGTGAAGAAGTTGGGAGAATACTCCCATTTTGAAGGAAACCTGTGCCTGGAGGGCAGTATCGAGCTTATAATTTGTTTGTTTAAGTTGTGCCAGAAAAGTGACATTTTCTTGTACAGTTGGTACTCCATTCTGCAAAAGTGACAGGCCCACCAAAGTTGCCATATTAACGTAACTTGTGTTGATCCAACCTGTTGGGGAACTATCTGACAAACGAATATGGGAAACGGAGAAACCAACATGGATTCATGGTAACCTCTTGGATTGTGCTCCTGTGGGTGATAGCCAGAAAATGAAAACATTACTGTGTTATGAGTTAGCATGTAGATTTTATCGAATCCGGAAACATAGTTTAGCCAAACTCCCCATATGCGGTAGTGGGCAAATTCTGAATTGAACTGCGGTGGCAACAAGTTTACTCGTGTCTGGTACACATCTGCCAGAATGATTGTGCAAGAGCTTTCCATATTTTGGCCGGATCTGTGGATATGTTTTTCTAAAGCAAATCGTTTCAGTTTTGTGTCCACATCGCTAGATATGACGTGTATCATGTTGTAAAGATATATTCTCGAGTCCTTTATTAGCCAAGTGAACAATGTGAATTTTCCGGTGATTCCATTTTGATTTGAAGTTAGGATGTTGTTCAAATGGGGAGTTGTTACATGTTCAGGAACAATTCTCCTCTGTACCGATATACTTTTTTGGTAGTAGTCCCGAACTACAAAAATTGTACAATGACGATATAGGTTTTCATTCACCTCAATGTCGAATGAATCGGCTAAGAGCACGTTGAACAAGACGACAGCAAGCTGCGTAATTTTGCGATTCATTTTGACGCAATTGTATGGAATGGGATGCAAATGAGCAAACTATCTGCAGGAGAATACTTCTGTTGCTGAGCTTGTGGCCAACCTACTCTGCTGTGGCTACTAAGCAACTCATCGTTTCACTACTTATAGTTTACAAAAAATCAATTATCCATTTCCTGTGGAAAATATAAAGTGATTACCCGTTTCTACGATTCAATAGTGGAAAACTTCTACTGCCTGATAAGCTTATTGAACTGACATGACCTGGAATATTTCCACGTGTTGTAATTGTATGTACATGTATGTGCTGAGAAATAGTTAATTTCCTTCTCTTCCAAGTAATTACTACCATCTTACTAGAGTTTGATGATGAGTTTTCGGCAAAGCGTTCTCTTTGTTCTTGAACGAATTACTTTAGATTTAGTTATCTAAAATTCTCAAATGCTTACACTATACATCGTAGAAATCCACAACGTGATGCTTGGAAGGTAAGAATAAATATATAAATTGTTCACAAAAACGGTCGCTATCATTCTGTAAGCGTTCTGTTCTGCACGATTGACATCCTCTTGTTGCGTGACCATATTGCTTTTCCTCCTTCCTCGTGCGTTAGGCTCATACTCATTAACTATTTTATACTACCATCGATTTCCTATGAAAGGACAGCAATTATTTCAACTTATATTGGAAAAGCAGTCACATTTTCTGCATTAGATAAGTATAACTGGGATATGATGGGGCATTTGGAGATAGCACGTTATTAGAATATAGCCTTTCGTACAAAAGCGTTGCTAGAGATATACACTCATTCTTCTCTGTTTTTTAATTTGGTCTCCTGTACATGGCAGCGGGCAATCGTTTTGTTTACAAATTAAAGTGTTATACTTCCATAGTATATGCTTCCAATTATTGATGAATAGAGAAATTTTGCTGTATCTAAACGCTGCGCGGTTTACAGTTAATAGTTATGATCTTAAGATTAGATTCATCCTTAGATTGGACGGAAGTAAAATAAACTTGTGAAGGACAAAACAGTTGGACATTTTAATTAAATACTATCAAAATCAATTTATTCAGGTTCCCCTTGGATGTTTCAAAAATTGAAAACACATTATAAATTTTAATAATAAGTCACGATTAATACAGGCAAGATTCCTATGGCATTCCGTGAGCAACTGCACATTTCAACATACTTAATGTTAGTTAATTGGACGTCACAACTTGGAAAATTGGTTTGATGGTGATTTTCGCGAGCACAGTTTCTGTGATTAGATTGCTTGCTAATAAAGTTAATAATGTAAACGTGTTGTATTGCATATGAGTAAAATTTACAGGAAACATACAGTTCTAAAGACTTTTCAATTGTAAATCAAAACCTGCTTAATCTTATTCTACACCTAAATTAACCACAAAATACATCGATAGCAATACTTTGCATGTCACAATATGGCCGCTAGGGGCAATACGCGTAAAAATGGTTTTTGACACTTTTCTTTAAGACGTCTTGGGACAAATCAATGAAACATACGACAATAGATGAGAAATACCAATGTGCGTGGTGGGCTTTTGCCACTTTTTTAAATTCGAAAACCAAAAATTGTAAATACAAAAACACTGAACCAATCAATAGAAGGTACATAATAATAAACGCATTCGACAAAGCAATTGTAAAGCACCAGAAACACGAAAACATTAATTTAGTATACAAGTTTATGCCACACTATTTTTACATGCATATGCTTGCATTTTCCCTTTCCATTTCCACAGCGGCATAAATGTAATTTGTGAGTAAATGATTTACAACAGGAGCACGCTTACGATCTGGTTAAAACAAAAGCCGAGAAGAACAATAGGTGTCTGCTTATCCACGTAATTCATGTTTCCAAAATGAATCCTTATAGATTGCAAGGAAGACACGCATAAAACAAAGCCACGTTTCTCCTTCTGCGAAATCTGCGGAAACAGCTCCCTCTTGAAATAATCAAGCAGTCCGGTAGACTCCTCGTATACTTTTCCAAACGTTCCGAAGCAGATAACGATTACCAGGAATGAGCAAACAATTACACTCGGCAATATTATCAAATGCAGATCGGAAACGGTGAACCCGTACGAAATCATGGCGTAAGAACATGTGATGCATGTGACCAGCTCACAGATCAAGATTCCTAATATGATACAATCCTGATAAATCAAATTGTAGTAGCGAGAAAGCAATTGAATTTCCTTGTAAACAAGGAAAATAGACTTCAACGAAACGTTGTTCGGGCGCTTATGATCTCGATGCATGTTATAGCGGCACATGAGTTTCAAATACTTCATGTAGTAGCTGAGGCAATACACGGGTAGTATCAGCATTTCAAACATCATGAAACAATAGAAGGAAAAGTTTTCCATCATCAAATACATTGACCAGATATAAATGGTCCCTAGCGTCAGTACTGATCCTATTGAGTATTTCAGATGTGTATTTCCAATTGCAGTTGCTGCGCAGTGCGAAAACAGGAAATTGCCAAATGTTCCTGGAGAACATGGGTCGAATAAGATTTGCAGCCCGTAGCCAAAGGATGCGGGAAACGAGGAAACGATTCCAGACAGTTGCATCAAACGAATCATACGGTTTTGTGATTTTTTGAGAGCCATTTCTTGAAGCAGTTTCAGTTGACCACCTAAACTCGAAATTGCATTAAATAATCACTAGCTGTGAACGGGTTAGATATTTTATTTCAAAATACTTACGTCTAAGATGTTGTTCCTCAAACGTCAGCGATAAATTGAAACATTCCGTCACCATTCGACGCCGTTTTAATGCAATCCACCTTGTTATGATGATTGTGCTACATCCGAAGCAGTACATGAAGCATTCCATGTTTACAAGTGGGGATCGCTAGTTCAATCCTTGAGATGTTTGTAAGCCAATGACGACAATAAAACAGGCAAACTGAAGTAGCTTGAACTTGTGTCATTTTAATTGTGCTGAGGTATGGGGGTATAGAACGTCACGACCCTTTACTTGTTTTACTGTAACAGGCGAAGTACCAATGTTCTGTTCAAACGACTGTATAACTTTAGCCAAGTCGGCGATACTGTATTTTTGTGCTTTCAGTATGTTCTGTTGCTTGGAAAGAAATAATTTCAGCTTTGCACATTAAATGCTAGAAGAAATATCATACGATGAATATTTAAGCGTGAGTGGCTTCTGGATAGTTTTAGTTGCAAACGTTTTTGGCAAAAAACAAGTTAAATATTAAACTTGACATCAGAAAGCATTTAATGAAGCCGGTTTGACGTATACCGCGTCAATGTGCTTTCGGCAGCTATTTATTATTCAGTGCTAGCAAGGCGCTATGAAATAAAGCAGAGCGAATTGTGTTGATGATCGGATCGAGTATGCCCATATCTTCAGCAACATATATGTGCATAAACACATTACTGATTTAACGCTTATTCTATCGATGCAGGGCTCTGGCGTCTAATCATTTAAGTTATTTAAAAAATAAGTGGAAGCATTTGTGTGTATAAGCCTTATAATCATTTATATGCAATATCTTTCACGAGCAGCGAACAGTGCATTGTTCCTCTTTTCCACTAAGCAGCTACTATTATATATGGGAGAAACGACTGGAATACTTATAAATTATTGGCATTCTCCAAAAGTATGCAAAGAGTAGTTTCCTAAGAACACTAAGATGAGATAAATTGACTATGCATGTATATGAAGACATAAGCCTGGGATAATTCCTGATTTTTTAAATAACGGTTTGCTTGACGGATATTCGCTTGCAGGATAGCTTCTCATGTAGATAAGTGTATAGGCTTTCAGAGTGACCAAAGGTAACGGTTATGTTAAAAACTCTCTGACACGAAAAAAGTCGAAAGGACATCTGCAACTTTAAAACTGCTAAAGGTGCTCGTGGTTGTATGGATGGCGTAAAGACTGAACCTTTACCAGTGTTCAAGGAAATGGAACCTTGGTCGAGTATCCCAGTCATTGTTGTCCCGTAAGCCAAAAGAAAAAGAAAATACTAATCTGGACCATCAACATTTTCCAATAATTGCCAAGGTTTGTCTCATTAGACGTTATTGTGCATCAAAGTTCTTCATTATGGTTTCAGTTATTTCATTCGTGTTATTAAAATGAATGAATGAGAGGGATAGTTGAATATTTCGTAAAATGTTTTTACTAGCATGTTTTGTGTTATACTAAGTTTGGATAATTATACACAATGAAATGTTTTTGAAAACGTTAATCTCCAAATTAAAGCAAATATTGGATCCATCAAAATGGAGTAATATTTACCAGGCCAGTTGTATGTAATTCGAATGAGTTGTTACAGTAATTTTAGAATATCCATTCACTTTAAGCTATGTGTACATTTTCAGTGATAAGGGTCCGTTAGCGACTGTTAGCGCAAAAGATCCATAGCTCATTGTGGTTGATTTAGCGTCGATGAGCTTTTGATAAGATGATGTCTACGTGGCAGGATGTAACATACTTTGTACTTATTGTTCAGCCAGAAGATAATATATTATTTATTATTTATAGTATAATTTATTGAATAACAAAGTGCAAAATTCGTGAACAAAAGGTAGTTTTTTACCCATAATATTTTAAATATAACCCAATTAACTCATGCGCTATACCTTGAAAAAAGTCGATGGTGAAGTTTTGGTGACACCGGACGAAAGCTTGGTTGAACAAGTTGATTTTGTTTCGTGTGTAATAACATTTTGTGAATTTTCTGACTGGTAATAAAAATGCCAAGAAAATTGCATACACTTACCCGAAATATTCGCAGTTTCCGTGTAAAGTTCTGACGGCGTAGGGCAAGCGGCTATAATCATTCTACTTTGTAAAAGTTAAGTTTGATGGTGGGATATGTAGAAGCGGTGGCCGTAGAATTAAGGTATGGTGGAAACAGAGTTAATCATGGATCACTCACGGACTCGCTCAATGGCCGGCTGTAGCCATCACAAGCGCTTGTAGCAATAATTACCTTATAAATAACTCGTGAATTTGAATATTAATCCGTTAAATATGTTCCTGTTAAAGCTGGCTTTGGGAGATTAGTTTGTTCTGATAATTTGCTTGCACAATTTTGAGTAGCGTAGGGAATAAATAATTTTTGTCATTTTAGTCAAGAAAAATGTTGAGCAAAATAGCATCAAAATAAAACAAGGACAACTCACATTGATCAATTAAAGCATCTTTTTATTGGATGGCCAGTTTGACATACTTTTTTTCTCAACAATGACATACAAAATGGCATTCCGAAAATTACTAAGGAAGTCCACCACAGTGTCGGATAGAGTCCGTGGTGAAATTAATAAATCAGCCGGTCAGTAATGGACGGATGATGTAAGCGGAAGTACTTTTAAAAAAGCCGCAGTGCCACTAAATTGCAGAAACATGTGCCCATGATGAACGGAATTAATTATTTATTTCCGTCCATACACTTATAATTAGTCAACCAGGAAAAGTGTCAGGATGATATAAATTCTATGCATCCGAACATTTATGCAATATTGATGATTCCAATTTCACTATTTCAAAAACCCATCCCGTTTTGTTTTCCGGTTTAATGAAAATTTAATGGCCAATTTAAATTTAGTGATGAAGACCAGGAAGTACCATATTACTACCTGCTTCCGTAACCTTTATTTATGACGAGCTGACCCTGTCGACAGTATCACTCGGGCAATAATAGTTATGTATGTGTCAAGTTACAGCACAAATCTTAATGCTAAGGTGTGGAACATTCTTCTTCATATTTTTCTATGCAATCAATAACATAATGGTGAAAAAGCTGTTCCGATTAAATTTCAAGTCTAGTTTTAATAATAGACTGGTGCAATCATTTGTGTATTTATATGTAAAGACGGAAGGACACTTTGGTTTTGTGCTATAAAGTTCAAGCCTATCACCTCAGGTGCTGAACCAACAAGCAAACACTCGGTCTTTGGGCGCTGACGTTACCACATAAGTTTCAGCTATCAAGCAAAAAGCGGGCACAGTATTCATAAACGAGATCATAATGTTGCACGAACATTTGAAATTGGTTGACGTGGCTTATAACTGGGGCGAGTTCCTTTGCAAATCCATACTTCACTGGGACCAATCCGCCGGTTGCTTCCAATTCCGTCAACATTACGCTGAAAGGCGGCTGCGGTTGGGACAAAAACGTACCCTTTAAGGAATCCTAATTTACAGCCTGGCCGCCCAAGGAATCTACAAATACATATTCGCCGCTCATGACAACAGCAATTTAATCGACAAGTGTTTGTCTTCATTTTGGCTTGTTTGCAGCTTTGCAGGACATCGCTTCGTCCACACTTGTATGAGTAGTGCGGACATATTGTGTGCCAATGTGAACGGTCTGGTTGCATTTCCAAATCATGTTCCAACCAAATCACAGCACAAGTATCCAAAACCACCAAAACTGATTATTGTTAACACCTTCTTGGCATATCTTTTGCTCGGTTCTGTATGTGTGCGGTGTCCACTGGATCAGTCCTTGCAAAGTTGGTCTATTGGGACACTGGATTTTACCTGAATGTTGGACTAACCACATTGGAAATTCGGACGTCCTCAGGTTGTCCACATGGAAATATGCGGCAAATTCTACTCTCAAGTTAATGGTATTCCTGTTAAATTATTGCATGTGGCTACCAGGTGCAAGGCACACAGGAATCATCTGTAATTTGGTCATAATACTCTGCACAATTACCCTTCGGGGGTATTTGGAGATGTAAACTATAACTTTAAAAACCTGAGAGCCTTTTTGAATTACGATATGACCTAATATTTTTATATACACACATTTAGGTTCCAGCAGAAATGTGTCGAAGGACGAATGACACCAGAGCGCATTTCAAACCTGTACAGATATCTACAGCTACTTGCCCTCTATATAAACGAATTCCTGCACTATGTTCTAATGACTACATCCGCTGCTTTCGTATCCTCGCAGGCATTCTGTTTGGCAGCTCTGACAAGGACGCCGCCAACTTATGAAAATATTGTTCAAATCGGTTTCTTGATGGGCACATTTGTTAACTGTGTGCTTTTAATTGGCGCACTCATTGGTGGTTTGCCTCAGGTACATCGCCAATCTCAAGAAAACACTGCACAACTAGCTCGACACTTGCACGATTTGTCGCATGTCCCGATGATGCCAAACTTGTTCGAAAGGTTTACAGAATCTGGGCCATCATCAAAGTACAGTTTGGATCCGTCAACTTTATTGACACGTTGACGCCACTAAACTTTATCGATTTTGCAAATGATCTTACTGTTAACGCTTAACTCATATTTAGTTAGGTAAAAATTTGACGCATAATTAAAACTTTGCACGGCTTTTTGTATGTATTTTACACTACATATTGAGGTTACGTTAGGTTAATCAGTTACTGAGGTTAGGCCATGTTGCAACTCCGAGTGCGACATTAATCAGTACCCATTTATCCTCTATTATTATTCGTATGAATTGTCGTCGTTTGTTGCTTTATTGGAAGCAGTCATTTTTAAACTGAAATTGCCTATATTGAGCAAGTAAATTGAAAGTTCCTAATCAATGCTGTTTAACACGTTAATGGAAACTTTATTTAATAAGTTGGTATTGAAAGTTTGAAATGTCATTCCACTTTGAACTAGAGGTTTCAGTAATAATGTTGCAATGAAATTGGGAAGGTATCAGTTTATTCATGGGATGAGTGATAAATAGAAGGTGTTTATTGGGGTGGATCAAAAATCCGGAAGTCCAAAAATCCGGAATTTCAAATGTTCGGAAAACCAAAAATCCGTACTTCCAAAAATCCGGAAAACTATGGAAGATAAATCAAAGAGGGATTAGTTTAAATTAAGTCAGGTTTGGTTAGGTTAGGATAACCGAACGGTCTTTTCTGTAAAAATATATGCGTTTACCAATTTTCTGAGTTACGGATTTTTGAAAGTACGCATTTTTTGTTTTCCGGATATTTTAAATTCCGGTTTGTTGTTTTTCCGGATTTTTGACATAAACCGTGTTTATTAGATTACTGTATATTTAGAAAGCATAGATCATTTTGAGTTTTTATCATGTTAAACAATAAAATCATGTTCTCCGCGTAAAACGCCATACAGTTCGAATCACGTACAAGTTTTTGTTTTAGAATTAAGTATTCTTTTATGATCTATAAAAATAATTAATATGTCATATCAAGTAGAAAATATTGATGAGTTGCAAAGAATAAGAATACACAAAACACTCGTTGCTTTACCTGTATTATTGTTCGTAATAAGAACGCGACTGCTCAGCACCGTAGATCAATCTACATTACTACTTCTATAAACCCTAAAACGCTGATGAAAATTAATTAAAAATTCACAATTATGATGGTGGCGCATACATTTCCTAATGATATCTCACAATAAGTATGATATCTCCGAGAATAATATGTAATTATTATTCTCGGAAGTGTTCTTTTGTCTTTCTAGTAGTCCGATTGTAGCTTGCAAGTTTGAGTTTGCACAAAATACCCCATAACCGCCTCTATTGTAAAATGCTTTCTTGTGAGTTATGCATTCATCAGCGCTTCCTTCGGCCTACATCCGACATTATATTGTCACCGACAAACACAACGAACATTGCCAACATATTCCGTCAATATAGCACTTTGTTCCATATCAATTCAGTTCTATTATTGTGGGCACTTCTTCAATACAATTTTTAAAAAAAAAGACAAAGTCTAAACGAATTTCGACAAAAACGTTCATCTAAATAAGGTCAGTTTTAAGGATGAAAATGAAAACAAATGTAAATATTGCATGTGAAACAATTACTTCCATCCAATATTTAATTTACTTAACTGGTGAGCACAGCATTTAAATCCTTTACCAAATTCTCACACCATAGCAATTTTGACGCACAACTTCTCTAAAATACCAAACACATCAGGCGGGTTACCATTTAACATAATTTCGTAAACCCGATAAATGGTTCAACTAAAAGCATAAGATTTGCTTTTTACGATAAAACATGCAATAACAGCCTCACTGGTTCGTAAAACTGACGAACAATTTGCAGCGTTTACTAGCTCGCATTGCCATTTCTTCGATAACTCCGTGTTTGATATCAAATTGATAACTTGTCTACCCAGTTAAACCCTACGACACAATGATTACACTCATTTCATTATGGTCACTTCTCGGTATCCATCAAATCGTATCGTACAACAGCCCGCGGCCGTTCTCTTGAGACACTAGTAGCCTCCTTACTCACGTATTGCCTGGATGCAATATTAAAATAAGTGTAGCTTCGAATCATGTATCATCATCGGAAACCATATCTAATCTCATGAATTTCTACCAGATCAATGCTGTGGCAACAGCTACACTATCAATGCAATACTATTTCACAGCCAGTCAACCATCGTACGGTTCCACAAAAGAAGTACATCCTGCGTTTAACATTTCATTGCTCAGCTTATCTACAAAATACAATCAGCACACCAGGCACAACGGGTGTTTCGTACATCTCTACTTCATCGAAGATTGGCTGGACCTTCAAATCTTTCTAGGATACCTTTTTGTCGAGGTCGAGTACAAGGACGAGGACCCCAACTTCATCATCTTTTGGGTCAACTCTATTTCGGCATTTCAGAAACCAGATAATTGGACTTTCTTCCTGACAAGCCAACAACAATTTGTTAAATTCACCAGTATTCGTATTATAGTAAATGCGACCCTCTCGCCAGGCACACAACTTGTTGGGGTAGTGTGCATGATCTGTACTACCGAATTGGGGTCAAGATTTCCACTGATTAACAACTTGGAACCGAAAGCTAAACACCCTCCAACTCGAGGGAATATTCTTTCATTATGGAAGCGGGTATACCAAAACCACAACCACTTCAATATACCACACATATGTAGACGTTGTCAAGTAGCGTCCAACGGACGTCACCGAAACCGAAAAGGTCCACTTTTCGTGGAGTATTTATTTCATCAAATACTGGTCAGCAAATACAATACACCGTCAACTGGGGAAATGCGACGACTGCTAAACTGCCACGGAATGATAACAAGGTATCTTATTTTTCCATACAACATTGACACCTTTTTCATGGAAATTGCAATTCCACGTTATATTCTGTCCCCGTATGGAATTCTTCCTAGTAAATATCAGTTATTTACGGTGATGGATAAATCACTTCTTTTTAAGAGGTGGACAGCCTTGGTTGAGCCGATTCACACGAGTCTCTGGATTGCACTAGTAGTATCACTTTTTATTACAATTATGGCAGCAGTGTCTCTTTCACCATTTTGTTGGACCAACAAAGACAAGTTCTGTCGCCAGATTCTGGACGTGTCATTTCGATTACTGGGATCGCTACTGGATCAGCATAATAATATGGGTGCCTGGCCGCAGACTTGTGTTTTCAGTTTACTAACTTATGGTAATGTTCGCAAATACGAGGGACCAGTCAACCAGTCATCGTCATTCATCCAATCATGAATTTCCATAATAACAAATTGCCAATTATGTCTGTAGATTTTTGTGTATTAATGAATAGGCCTGTATATATCCAGATAATGAAGGTAGATTTTCAATTGGCTGCACTATTCCTAGGAATATTTTATGGAATAAATAATCATTAACGCGTACAAATATGAATGGGAATGACTGTTCATCACATGTAGTCATAAAACATCTGGCAACTTGATATAAACGCAGCTGATGCGACAAAAATGCGAACATACGTATGTGAATGCCACAGCAACAATTCCAAAATTCCTCAAATTTAAGTTCCAGTTAACATTCTTCAAAAATCCATCAGCAAAGTTGAAGAACGCTATTTCATAAAATACTACGAACAGGATGCAGTTGATTATTATTGAATATTTGATATTCTCCTTCAAAATTTTAATAAAGTTAACTTTACAATCAAAAATGGCAGACTAGCTGAGCTGTTTACCGTCTACCCCTGGCATTCCGCTCCTCATATTTCATTGTATAGGACGTGCAAAGTTAGCGAAAGTTGGCACTGAAAGGTTCTAAATATTCATGCATATACCGGGGTAATGAAATTTTTCAACGTGCCTGAAATACCTCTTCCAAATGTATTACGATTGAAATAGATATTGTCATCAATAAAGTGGATCATGTAAAAACCGAAATGTCAAACTTTTTAGCTTTTAAGGAGAGCCGCGTTGTATTTTAATTAAAATATCAGGCATGTTTATACTGCATACAATGGTACAAACGCGATACCAAACGTCTTGATAGAAATACATTGTCAAGCTTTATGGGAACTTAGGAAAGAAATTAAATATTCGCAAATTAATCTATTCAATTTACTTTTCGCCTTTCCAGTTGGAATCTACACGTAATGAGTCATCTCTATGCACATTAAATACCATAGTCAGTTTCGTCTTGAGTCTCTTCCCCTTCCCTCCCGATCCCTAGACAATATTTTCTTCACCGTCCCTCCCGATCCCCCGAAAATATTTTCTTCACCTTCCCTCCCGATCCCCAAAAAATGTTTTCTTCACCTTCCCCCCCCCCGATCCCCAGAAAATATTTTCTTCACCTTTCCACCCAATCGCCAGAAAATATCTCATCCGAAATCAGAAAAAATCCCCTCCCTCATCCCTCGCTCTCGACATGATCCCGTGTATGATCCCCGTATTATCCCGTGTATATAATCGTCATGCCGAATCGCATCCGCATTTTGAATTATGACTGGTAGTGCATAAATGCCAATGACGGGGGAAAGCAACAGTAACGGTTTTCTGGTAACTAAAACTTGGTCGGTTTTTTATTAGTCCCGATAAATTCTCATTAAAATTATTTAATTGACAGACTCCCTCAACTCAGTCAAAGCAACATACAAACTATTCAAATGAATACACGAGTGTTTAAGATAAGCTAAACAGTTCTCCGGTATCTTCGTATTTTGAAACTTTTGCTTATATCTCTTCACGAGTTCTGGTAGCGGGCGGATATCCGTCCATGCTTTTGGTTCCTCCATTAGTGCTTTCTCAGCAGTTTTGAGGAAAAGGTTCCAAGGAATCATTGCATCATCTGTCGCCATGGCGGCGAAGGTCGCTTTGAACCGAAACTGCTCAGCAAGAGCCGTAGCAAGTTTTTTAACTAATTCTTCTTTTTCCTCCTCCCGGTAAACGCGGGCATACGTGTCGTCCTCAGCTTCGCCATTGATACTGTCCACCTCTCCACTCTTGACCCTGTCCAGAAAGTCGAGCAGAATGATCTCCAGTCGCTGTTGATTAACGTCAGAGGAGAAAGTATCCACTTCACACGGCTGCACGAAGTTGAAAAGCTTTTGGTTTTCGCTAATCAGATTGCTGCAGTCAAGAGTGGGCTTCCAGAGATGAAGGTTGGTCGGAATGATTGGCCTCGCTTCGCCATGTGGATAAGGAGTGTTGGCGGAACCGGCGTCAACGGCGGCGATGTGCTGTAATTGAAAGAAATTGCTAGTTGCTATTTTGGAATGGAAAATTAATTTGATTTATCTGAGTAAGTAAATTGGGGGAAAAACTTACTTGAGCCAATATCGACGGACATCGCCTCATGAAGGTGATTTCACCCAAGAGAGGTGTCCAGGATGGCAAGACAAGTTTCCGATGGTACTTGTCCTGATGTTGTTTCACTTTGCGAAGGGCTGCCAGCGCGCTGTCCCACCTGTCCCTGATGACTTTCCCAAAATTGTAACACGCTTCGTCGGGGGAGCGCTTCACTTCCTGCAGAAATCTAGTGATGACACCAGGCAGGATTGCAGAGATGACACGTTTAACATTGTAGCGTTTTAGGCTTGGAGGATTGCATCGGATGCACCGTCCGATTGAGGTCACCCCATCATCTCTTGGAAACCGACTGTACTGGTAGCAGCATCTGGAACAGCCCGCCGTTAGTCCCTTGGCGCGTATCATCCTTCCGGATTTATAGGTGAATGGCTTAGGAGGTGTGGAGATTCGCTTTGGTGCCTTGACTTTCTTTTGGGAGGCGAGGTAGGACCGGCGCTGGATTTCCTTCACCACTCCAATGCTTCTCATCCATTCGCAGTACTCAGTGGATGAGGTTACTTCGAAATGTCTGTTAGCCGAGTAGTTCCTGAGTTTTAGGAAATCTTCTGCGCAAGTCCCAGACTGGACACGAGGTATTACATGTAGCTCATCTTCCAGCAGCAACTCGGCCAGCAGGGGTAGCTTTGGAGGAAATTTGGAGGAGTCACTCGCCAGAATTCTGCGTGATTAATAAATTTAAATTGGAGTAGACCAGCAAGCCATCACATCACTGACATTTCAGAAGATAAAAACGATAATTAGGTAATGTGTCCACTTGCCTTCCATATATTGAGTAAAGAACAAAATCCGATACCAGCTCCAAATTCTCGAATGGAAAGTACTTTTCAATTTCCATTTTTTTCCCAGGATAAAAAACCTCGATAGCACTGACAAAGAAGGTCTCAAGGAGCGATTCTGGAGTCTTTCCACCAAACGGTGCATGGACCAGTGGTATAGGTGGAGCGTCAAAATTGCGGCTTTCGCTCCCGACGATGACAATGACATTTTTATCAAACGGATACGCTTGGACCACTGCTTCGCGCACTTTCCTCAAGCCGACAGTGTTAGCTTTCACTATCACGTTTTTATCGTTACAGTTCCAAAGTAATCCCTGAAGCACCTTGGCCTGTTTTTTTCCTTCCTTCCGCTCCTTACTCATGTCAACGTGGCACGGTCCCTTACTCCACAGGTGCGGACTGACGATAATGGCGGTTCCAGGAAGCACGGAATTAGGAGGAATTGTCTTTACTACCGCTCCTGGTTTTATCTCATGTACAGCCTGCAGGTGCCCGGATGGCAGAAAGTGGAAGTTGAACGATTCACCAATCTTTGGAGTCATCATGGATATTATCGCCCGCTCCTCGTACACAACAGTCACCAAGGCTCCTGACACTAATCTCGAGTTACAGATTAATTGCCCGCCACGAATGTAGAAAATGTCTGAACTGGCTGTTGGCAGTCCATAACTCCTTTTGATCTGATTACCAAACCCAAACATTCTGCTTTCCATTCTTGGCCAAAAATGGTCTACTACAACTTGGAAACTCAAACACTGTCAAATTATTTTCTTATTTGGCAAACAAACTGGTAGAAGTCAAGCCATTCACACCTGATCCCAATAACAACATTGCTGAGGGAACGAGGTGAAAATGAGCAAAAAAAATATTTTCATTTCATACAGCCAGTCTGAATTTCCGCACCCCGTCGCCCAAGCAATGTTACGCTGCAAGAATGTCAAGGAACATTCCAAAAACCCACTTGCAGTTAACTATTGACAATATTGTCAATATCAGTACCCATGGACAAGAAAGGATGCAAGGCGATAGCCACGCGCTCATCAATTAAATGTCTTCATTTAAAATAGTTAAGAATACAATGTCCTTGTGCAGAGAGGGAGGAGGCGGAGTGCACACCAGGCTTTTTGTCTTGAATAAGGGAAGAGTTTCATCTGTCGGACAACTGCTCAACCCTGTCAAGTTAGCAAACAAGTCAGCCCATGTAGTTGAAACAGCTGCGGAGAGATGACGCTCAAACTCGCAATCTCATCCAAGCTTTCGCCTACCAGCCAAAGCCAGCTGTCCGTAGACTCCGCTCCCGTGCTTCCCCAAAAGCTTGGATGAGCTTGCGAGTTTCTCTCATTGGCTGCTCTGCGTTCAAACGTGAGCTGTGGCTAGGATTTTCCACCTGTAGCAACTGGATGCACTCGCTCTATGCCTACGAGAGTGTACATGCATTTTTTTTCAACAATCAGCCGGTCTCCCCTTCAAATAAACTTTTTTGCACTTATTTAGCCAGCTTCCAATTATCGATTACTGCCAGTTCTTAATTAAATCCATTAATAAATTTTAATTATTGGGAATGGGTGGGTGGAAAGGTGAAAAAGTAATTTTCTGTGGATCAGGTGGATGGGGAGGTGAGTAAATTGTTTTCTGGTGATGAGGCGGAGAGGGTGGAAAAATGTACTCTGGGTAGCAAGGTGGAAGGGGAAGAAATTATTTTCTGGGGGATGGGTGGGAGGGGAAGGTGCAGAAGTTGTTTTCTAGGGATTGGGTAGGTGGTAGGGTGAGTTAATTACTTTTTGGGGATGAGGTGGAGAGGGTGGAATAATTTATTATGGGGTTGAGGTGGGAGGAGAAGAAATTATGTTCTGGGGATTGGGAAGGGGGAAGAAATTGTTTTTTGGGGGAATGAGGTGGGACGTGAAGGTGAAAAAATTATTTTCTAGGTAATGGGTGTGTGGTAAGGTGAGTAAATTGTTTTCTGGGGATAAGGTGGGACGTGAGGAAAGTATTTTCTGGATATTGGGTGGGTAGGTCACGTGAATAAATGGTTCGGGGGATGAGGTCGAGAGGATGGAAAAATTTATTCTGGGGATCAAGTGGGAAGGTGAAGAAAATATTTTCTGGATATTTTGCGGAGAGGGAGGATTAATTTATTCTGGGGTTGAGGAGGGAGGAGAAGAAATTATTTTCTGACGATATGGGTGGGTGGGAAAGGTGAAGAAATTATGTTCTGGGGATTGGGAAGGTGGTAATGTAATTAAATTATTTTCTGGAGAGTTTGTGGGAGGGGAAGAAATTATTTTCTGGATATTGGGTGAGTAGGGAACGTGAACAAATTGTTCTGGGGATTGGGATTGGTGGGGAAGGTGAAGAAATTATTTTCTGGGGATGCGGTAGAGAGGGAGGAATAATTTATTCTGGGGTTGAGATTGGCGGAAAAGAAATTATTTTCTGGGGATGAGATTTAGAGCGTAAAATAATTTATTCTGAGGATGAAGCGGGAGGAGCAGAAATTATTTTCTTGGCTTTGGCTAACTAATGCATCATGCTTATATTAATCGTAAAATAAAGACAGCATAATCATTCCCATTGTTTATTTTGAAACTTTGGATATTATTGCTTAAACATTCTCTCTAGTTCCTTTAAAACGCCATAATTACTATACCGTTGAACATTCCGCAAAAAAGGTTTATTGTCTCTACTGTAATTTGGGTCTGCGACGCACAAAGATTTCACTACATTTTGGATTAGCAAACCATGGCATAGTTGATGAAACAAAAATACAAGGATTCTTTGCATTGCATCTCAAGTTGTATCATTTGCTAGGAATTCCCTTATTTCAATGTGGAAAAAAATTGTATGATTGTGATTATGCCCGTTATAGAAAAATTGGCGATGAGTAAAATTGGGTTCAGCATTCAATCTACCATAAATTACCCATAAATACCATACAAGTAAAGAATCTGTACAACCGAAGGAAAATGATTACCAAATTTCGAAACAAATAATGTAATTGAGTACTTTCTTGTCGCTGGAGATGTGGCTCCAGAAAATCTTTCAAGCTGTTAGGGCAAACGATGCCACACATGGCATCACTATAAAAGCCGCTAACTTGCTGAACAATTTACTACAAAAATTGCACGAACCGTTTCAGAAAAGATTTCTAACTGTCAACATGATTGAAGTTCATGACCCCAATATTCAATATCGCATGGCTTACTTAAGTTGCAATTCAACAACTTTTCATATTTGCATTTCAATGTAATACTTATATGCAATTCAATAATAACCATGTCGGCTTAGCATTGATGTATATTTTATATGGATGATATTTCGCATCAATGTTGTACAATGTCTAAATACATATCAGGGATGCAATGGAAGCAAAATAGGCAACTGTAGTATACGTCGTCACTGTCTTGCGAAATAAAATATATACTTGGTAAAATTCGGAGAAATGTACGAATGAAATTGATTTAGCAACCAATGTGAAACTAACGGTCAGAAAGTTTAAAACAATGGCAATTGTAGTTTAGCATTTTTCAACGCATGTTTTCCGGCAACTATTCAACTTTTTATTTTGGCAATTTTATTTCAATTAATTGGAACGTAGCATAACAGTTGACAATGTTCAATTATTATGTTCTATCCTTGCACCATTTTGCACCAGCTTTCCGAGAAGCGAAATCTATAAAGTCCAGGTATTCTGCAAATATATTTCAATCAATTTTATTGAGGACTAAATAGCTGTACATTTTATAATCAGAATGGTGGATGATTTGATGTCATTGCTTACTTTCCACGTTCGTGTAAAGCGAAGCCGACCGCTGGAATTTGGGGTTATCTGGGTCACTCATGTTCAGCACAGATTGATCTAGAAAACATATATATCACCAATAAAGAAATAGCGGTCGCCGTTGTTCTTCCGAACGTCAATTTGAATGCGTTTTCATATTATACTTTACAATAGCTGACAACTCCAGCTTGAATCCAAAAGCCATTACTGGATCTCACAGTAATGGGGCCTCCAGAGTCTCCCTGGGTGAAAGCGCGTTTCCCATCAAAGAATCCGGCACTAATTACCGAGTCCCTCAACGACAACGAAGTTCGTACAGCTCACTTCTCTAGTGGATATATTGGTACATTTTCCAATTTCTGAAGATACTTGGGTGACTCCCATTTGGACGAATCCTAGATTTCGAAATCGCTCCGAATTATCAGCTCTATTAAGTGTGATACGTGAATTTACTGGAAATTAATAGCTTACGTCAATATCTTCCGGTTTCGTTGGTTGGACTCCCCAACAATCACCGTTGCCTTTCGCCCTTCCAGTTCCAGATGCTTGTTCCGCTTTGGCAAACAAACGGGTCGTACATATCCCGCTTTAGCTTCGCCGTGCACTTTAGCACTTGAGAATTGAATCGGCTCCTTTAGAACAATCAAAGCAATGTCCGAATCATACAAGTCCTGGATTGATCCCGGAATATAGTCCTGATGATACAATGTTTTCTCGCCTTCGGCCTCAATTCCTTTCTCATCGCCGTTTCCTTCGTGCAGTCTGTAAGAAATGCGGGTAGAATTTGGCAAGGAATCTTCATCCGGATACTTTCCAAGTCTATCCCCTTTGAGTACGCAGTGGGCAGCTGTAAGGATGACTCTGTCGTTTATTATCGACGATCCACAGCTTGAACCGATAGCACTCTCAACATCCGTCGCCACATCATACACACCCAAATAAGACGCCATCCAAGGAAACTCGTATGGTTTTGCTTCAACACCGCCAATAATTCTGGCTCCACCTGAACCAGCACCCTCTTCCAAATTATGGAGACCGCACACACAATCCAGAGACTCGTCCCTTTCCAGATAATCCGAGGTGGGAAACAGTTTCGTGTCTTCCCATGGATACAATTTTAGTATTCCCGTTTTTGGATCTAGCCTGTTGCCATCATCCAACTTGAAGCTTGGTGTTCTGCACCATTTGGCATTTACCTTCTTGGCGTAATATTCCAGGTAGTTGACAACTGGCATGATATTTGTGAATACTGTGGACGTAATGGATGTTCCAGGCCGGGCTTTGACAGCTTGTGACGCTAATCCAATAAGGAACACGGTTTGACTTGGCGAAAAACCTTTTCTGTTTAACGATCCACTTTGGGGCATGATAAGGGCTCCACCAGGAAGTGTCGGTGGGGCAGACCGATACTGGACGCAGAGTGACTTGTTATCTGAATCGTCAGCGTCGCACAATTTACCCGGCATTACAATGAGATCCGCCGCAAACTTTTCTTCTGGCGTGGGATCTGCATCAACTTGGCCTCCTAATCCGTGATAGTATGCGCGGTAACCCGTGAGATCAAAGTCATGGTGATAGTTTTCGGGGACGCAAATAGGCGAGATAAGAGTGATGGGAAATTCGTCCTTAAATACAATTATTGCCACGTCGTCGTCAACGGTTGGGGAATGGCGAGAGTCACTTTGCATGAATTTACCGTTATAAATTATCTCGGCAACCTCGCCTACATTCTCCTCATTGAGGTCTGCGATGTTGGCCGTTTTCGCCAGCAGAAGGTTCTCCGGTGTAGCCATGGAACTTCTAAGCATATCTTTGGGTTGAGGATGCCACGTCTCGTAGACTTGAACCGATTCATTTCTAAGTTTTAAGCAATTGTGGGAGGTAAGCCCCATCATGGAATTGATGGTGGTTCCCATGCAGGTTCTCATGTGGTCCTTGACTATATCGGGACCGTTCTTTATGTGAATGTAAAACTGCCAGCTTTTGATTGGATTGTTGTGCTTCAGATCTGGATCCGGTTCTTGGTCGTTTGCATCAATGGCGTCGTGACCACATTCTGTAAAAAAGCAATTCATGCTGAGTGAATTATGTACTGTGGTCAATGTCTTGATTACTCACCGCAATTCTTTTCAACATCCCGGCTAATCTTTTTCTCCTTCTCCCAGGGAGGTGTTGACTTTTTCAGTGAATCTTCAGGCTTAACAATTTGCTGTTTAATCAAACACCCTGTGCATTCCGTCATGATAAGCAGAGGAATAATGACGGTGCTTAACCCACGAGGAGCGTAACTATTTATCGCCATTTTTGGGTGCTTGATAATATGTATTTTTGGTGGAAAATTTCACGACTTTATTGATTTGTAATTTTTTTCTGAAAGGAATTACTGCAGGGTTGGTAACGAGTTCGCGGAATTGGGCTTCCAGGAATCTAGTTCAATTGTTTTCATTCCAACCATTCAAGTGTAATGCGAGAAATTACTTTGTGAGGTTACGAGGAGAATAGTTAGTATAAGTAATCTTGATGACATAATGACCTTGTAATAAATATTATATGTAAAACAACCTTTATTTCGACATTCGAATCGATCACGCCCAGTTACCATTAAAAGTACCTTCAAGATTACGTGCACAGATGGGCGGTATGGAGTATCTTTGCGGCGTCGAAATCACCCAACGAATGTTGTCTTGTATTGAAGATATACAACGCTGCTTTACTAAAGTTTTCACTGGCTTCTTTCATACTGTATGCGCAGTGAAATATAATTATTTGGGCCCACGTCATTAAATTGTAGCAATCACATTCAGCATCATCTCTAATTTTTAATTTAAATGAACAAGAATTTTAGTCGCAACGATGAACTGCATACTGACCAATTATGCATCACCAGAGAACCCTCTATTAAATGATGTGATGACCCGCAATGTAGGATTTTATATATAACGTGGAGTCTGTTATTATCTAATTCATCATCGGTAATCCGATAAATCGTCGTAATCAGATTTTGAGATCACTCTTCTCATCAAATAGTATCACCTTCAAATTAAACATGGCACGAATGTTTAAACTGTATCAAATTCGTTGTAACAGCTTTCGAGTTTACATTTACACGAAATCAATCTCACCTTTGTATTCCACTTCATCCATAATCTCTCCGCATGATGTCATATATCACATTGAGTAAACAATTATTGAAAACAAGTTACATATTGTAAAACATTATGAAGCACCATCGCTTTCATTTAGGCTGTTGTAGTGTGAAGTGTGAACTCATAGCCGCACAAATCCTCAGTTCAGTTTCTCAGGTATGACTTTGGGAAAATGGGAATTACGTAAGCCTATAAGTCGCAAAATATTAAATTTGGAGGCAAAGGGGTCGTCATTTAAGATTGCCATCATTAAAAAAGGATTGCTTCACAAATAAACGTGAAATGCAAATTAACATTTATCATTGCTAACAATTTTGATTGCATGGGCGTTTCATCAAAGAATTACTTGCGTGCAGCATATTCACGTTTATGTAGTTCATGTTTATGCAAATCATTCCAGTTCCTGGTATTCAATGAATCAAATTAGCAACAGTAAAGTTTCTACAGGACAAAAATTGGGTTAGATGATCAACAGTGTAGGTTAACACAGAGTAGATTACAACGTACTATTTACTGACTCTTAGAGATTACGCTAGTGATTGCTCATTTAAATACAGTTTAATGGTTTGACTGAGCCCATTTGAAATAGTTAATTATTGGGTAGAATGTGCGCCGTATAAATAGAACGAGACTTGTTGAAGTAAATCATTCTGCTCAGGGAACTTGCCTTTCAAGCACCACTTTCATTTCCAATTTATAATTCCGATAAAGAGTCCAAGTAATAATCCTATCAACAAAATGAAGTGCGGTCTGGCCATATACGTAGCTCTGGTGTTCATTCTCTCGATAATCGGAGTATCCAAATGCATCGAGCCAAATCCAGCAGGTACACATCAATTAATCTATAAACGTAAATTATTATGTGAACATTTTATTATCCATTTTTGCTATCTCGAAATTATTTTGCTTCATGGAAATTTACAGGTCAAGGACTGCTTTCAAGGCCAAGCCCTACTTGGCCGAGGCCAAGACCGCGCCCATTTCCATTTCCAAGGCCACGTTCTGTCCCATTTCCGAATCCGAGGCCATTTCCACGACCATTCCCAAATCCAAGGCCCATACCTCGACCATTTCATTAGACAAGGCCCCTAGCGCTTACAAGATTATCATTTCCCATATGTTAAATTGAAAGTACTCTGTATTCTTTGATCTGGACACAACGAAATAAATGGCGATTTATAATCATAATTGCCGATGCTGAAAACTACTGAATATTACTGATTAAGGTTTGGCATTTAATTACAGTTTTGTATTGTCATTGTTGTAACTACAGAATTTTACACACAGTAAAACTAATTCAAAATGATTATGTGTTTTATATCATAAAAAGTTATTCTAGTGAATAAAACATTTTAATATTCAATAAAAATTACTGGCGAATGAATAGCTAAATTTGAATCAGGTTTTTACTGAGCCCTACATTGTGAAGCAAACTTACTTATTGTTAGATCTATTGTGTCGGGACGTCTGCGATAGACCCGTTTTAGGCATACGTGTTTTGGCGGCTACGACTATAGCATGTGTTCAAAACTGTAAGATGCCATGTAGTCTAAGCACATTTTATGTCAGTTCAATTAAATCGCCATACATTAACATTAAATTTTTTTCGTGTTCTTGGGATAAATGTATACGCCATTAAAATGTAATCAATCAGCTACTAAATAAAATAACACGTCGGATGCTTTGTTTGCGTAGGAGCACTTTCAGACGTAAGAGTTAGTCCAAAACAGTTTCGAGGCAGCAGAATGTCACAAAAAAGTTATAAGTTTTAAGCATACTCGACGTGTTCAACATATTTTAAAAGCTGCCGACAAATACACACCTTTTCACTGAAAACTTTCGCAACTTATATACTAACAGAAGCCCACTGTTTTCAAAGGGTGGTTATGATGTGTGACGAAATGGTGAGTGTGGATCATATAAATACGCCGACCCTGCATCTGAATTTCTGTTCAGTTCATCCAATGAGCGTGGACATATTTGATTATAAAAAATCCGTACACGTGTTGGATACGTCGCCACATTATATTGCTACGCTGGTCGTCGCCATTATCTTCACGGTGCTAAATACATGTCAGTCCGTCGATCTCTCCAATAGAAAGGTGGAATGGATTTCAGTAACCCTATGCGAAGCTGTCCTAACGAGATCTGATCCAGCAGGAACGGAGCTCGGTCACTACTTTGGCCTGTGTAGAGCTGAATTGGAAGGACACTACTTCGGTGGAAAACATTGAATCAATGATGACACCATTGGTTGTTACCTCCCGTATTTGGGACAGTTCTGCCACGTTCATACGTTCTCACATATTGTACGCAATGTAATTATTGGCACACATGCCTAAAATTATTTTCAGATTTCTGTATGCAGTTTATTTCAGAGGTTAAAAGGTTTCACAGTTAAGATATGTAAAGTTGGTGATAGTACACGGCATAGCACTAAGCTTATAAACTTTGATCCTCATCCACGAGAGCATAAGAATATATTGTGATTAAGTGATTATATATATCGATTGCCACTGTATGCCTGTAAAACGAAAAGAAACTTTCACGCGTAACAATAAATACTAAAATCTTTCGTCTATCATAATAAAACATTCTTATCAAAAGCTCATCACCACTAACTAATAATGGTGTAAACCCAGGTTAATTCTCTTTATATTTCCGGACAACAACGATGGAGATGATCAAGATCAACGACATTTCATGAAAGGGGTGGCTTAAAGTAATAACTTGGTAAGTTAGCTACGATGAAGGCCTGATTTGTAGCAAATTTTATTACGATATTTGTTGAAATTTCAGTCGTAATGAGTTGATAAATTCTTGATACCAAATGTCAAATGTCTACAAATTATGAGTTGCGAATTATATAATATTTTCACACGAACGCTGCCAGTGTTAAAATAATTGATATTGCAAAAGTTTAGCGTCATTGTTTCGCGTTTGAACAAAGTAGTTCTTCAGATTCATCCAGCAGGTATAATAGATTTTGTATCAGTGAAGCACATATAACAATATTAGCTGTTGTGTAGTAGTGATTTATGTATGCATTCTTCCTGTTTATATACGAAAGGTAGTTGATGTTTGTAGACCGCAAAAATAATTATCCTGAGAAACGACCACATGATAGAGTTAACCACTTTATTTTAGAATTTTGTATTTCAGATCAATCGAATATTATTTGAAACCCACTTCCATGGGCTATATAAATTACCTTTTTACGATGGTTTTACTTACGTGGATAAATATTGTTAATGAGAAATTCATGTTATTTAGCTATAAAAGTGGGTGGCATCATTGTTGTCAACTTCACGCACTTGAAAAAGACGAAGTACAACACCTGCATGTTTTAACCTTTGTTTCTGCAATGACATTGATATCTAAAACTTTCTGTTATGGTAAGATGCACTCCAGTTGAATCAAGATTTTGTATTACTCTTAATTGCCTTTCGGTTTGTGCTTTCAAAGCCGCTCTCATACCATTGAGCAAACACCGGTAGTAGCAATTTTTACGAAGTAAGTTTTCTGAGTCAATCATGGATCCCAAGTAGTAAACTCGCATATTTCGTGAACAACCGACTGACCCATTTGCCTGAGAATACATGAAAGCCTACAACCATACCAATTACTTCTTCCCCACGGTTAAGAACTGAATATTTTTCTGAGAACAGTGCGTTACCGAAATCTTGGTCGTCCTTTGCACACATGCTCGCATTTAGAATCAACATCAGTGCCTCGCTACTTGTCAACTTGGCCCAAGTGTGCGTCTGATATCTGAAGTCTTCATAAAGATGCCTACCAATGTTTGCCCTCAATAGGGATCTTGGAATAATCTTTCTCAACATTAGAATAATAAATTACAAAAGCCGCAATGCAGACAGGCGGGATAACGTCGACGTATTTATATGAAATGTAAATGACCCAAACAGTATTAACGGAGAATCAATGAGTCCGAACTCAAATACAGTATCTGCATTTATATTGTCCTGTTGCAATGGAGCCAAGATAGCTACAGCAATTGTTGTTCGGTGAAGATATATATGTATTGATTACGCTTGCAGTATATTTAATATACTATATTTGTTACAACGGATTTAATCAAATAGCAGAATAATATTAACTGCATTATCCACAATATTCCGGCAAAAGTTAATGGTTTTGTTTTCGTCCAGCAATGCTGATCCATAGCGAAACGAAATCGGAGCTTGTGCATCCACAACCCGTTTCCAAATCTTATAGTCCACATTACGAGTAACTCCTTTTGTACTATGCGCCATCTTCCAGTACCCATAAGAACGTCTTGACCACTTCGATGTAAGTAATGTTTTGCTATATGTATGGCAGAGACATGCCATTGGCAGTGTCAGCAACATTATCATATAGAACACAACTCCGATAGTTGACAACTGGAGATATAGCAGGAAAGGCAAAAATTTCCATCCCGCAAGGATCTCCCAAGTAATGAGAACACCAATTATAAACCCAGTGCCCATCAACAACGCCGCCGTACATCTCACTCCATTTATACCAATCTGGCACACGCAACATAGTTGTGTGTACCATCGGAAGGAATCCATGTTGTGATACATTATGGCAATGTTCTTGAGACACTTATGAATTATGTGGAAGAAGGATGAAGCTGGTAGAAACATTATCGTCAAGGATCGACCCGACTCTACTGTAGCCCAGCAGATAATGCAGAGTCTAACAGTGATGTTCATAGCCTTAGAGGAGACATCTGTTGGCGGGATGAACTTGTTGATTACATATCTCACTGGATACAGGTCCGCAAGAACGCCAATGAATCCCAACGACACTCCCAATATAAATAGGACAAAAACGACGATCATCATAAATACAACTAACACGTCGGAACGTTTATTCCGTTGCAAAATGTGCTCAACTTCTGAAAATCCAAATGATCAAATGACTTGTAAGAATATTGCTGATGATATATATTTGATTATTGGATGGGTTGATTTCGTTGTAAAATATACCTTGCTTAAATAGTGCTCGAGACGACAATTGAACTGCAAATCCTTTAGCACGCTTGTCCTCCCTAAGAGCTCGGTCGAATTGAAATAGTGTATTGAAGAATTGTACAAATAGTTCCTCTCCTTGTCTAAGGATGATAATATTAACTCCTGCAATAAGCGTAGACAGGCACAAAATAAACGAATTGTGAAGTACAATGAAGAGCGGTTTCGAGTCAGAGGATCTGAAAAGAATGTACTCGAGTGAAGTATAAAACGGTACAAGTATATACGCGCTAATTGGTAAAAAAGAAAAGTAAAACGGAATTAATTTTCTCCAATTGCGTTCAAGTTCAAATTTTTCCTCGAAAATGTTTACTGAGATTGCATGCGGGTACATATACTTGCTCATACGCCTTCCATTAACGGCGTTGCCATTCTTACAATTTGGCGGTAATCTGAAATTGAGCCAATAGAAACCAAGAGTCTGCTGACTGCTGTTCCGGAGTGCTACTGTGATATAAAATGCTGATCCCCTGTGCTGAGCTGTGGTTTCAGCATAATTTATAAGAATTAACAACAGGAAATCCTGTAATGTCTCGGAAGTAAAAAACATATCATTTACAGTTACAAAATTAAAGGTCATGTTAATTCCGTAATGCTATGTTATAGGATATCGTCGAACGGATGTTAGCCATTAATTTTTGAGAGTTTTAGTTCCGTGGTTGCGGTCGATACTCGATACCCTCCTTCCAACAAACCCACAATTTCTCGTTACTTACATTGCTTATTCATTTATTTAAATCAATTCCAAACGTCAAACAGTTTTTTACGGAAAGAGCATCCGCTATATTGAATCATCAACTTATTATGTTTTACGGAAGTGATCTCTCAAAACCAGGTCAATCAAAACTCTGAGCCACAAATTATTGACTGCAGTAATGGGCTGGCAATAGGATTGATGCAAAAGTAGTGAATAAGTTTATATAATCCTTAAATATCGTAGCTTTAATACATTTTCAAGCATCACCACCATGTCAGCCAACCATATCATCACTGGACACATTTTGTGTCGGTTTTATCGTTGTGTTCATGAGAAGTAACATTGTATAATATGCGTACATTATTATTATTAATATACACGTGTGAAAAATATAAACAGAAGTAAACTAGGATGCGTCGTTCATGTTTAGTAAATACGAGGAAGGTACGCACTGATGATATTCGATTTGTTCAACATTATTCGACAAGCGCACACGTTTGACTTAAATACTTAGCGCAAATTGTTTACTAACATAAACCCACCGCCAAAGTGTAAATTATCGGCCTTGAAAATACTTTTTTCCACGACGAAAACTTAATGCAGGATGTCAATTTTTGGTAAATGAGAAGATGAGTGTTTAGAGTTATAGTTATTTTAAAAAAGTGAGAAGTCCCTACCTAGATATATTAATGCTGATTACAATGCTGAAGAGATTATGTCTCTGTCTATTTAATAGATTCTGTGGGGGATCGTAGACGCGGAAGCAGGATTCACTCACAAATTCTGCCCAAAAATCGGGTTTAATTGAAATTTTAAGGCAAAAAGGCTTTGTAATCAATTTATAGCGATATTTGATTAATATTTATTATTTGTCCAGTTTCCAGTAAATTCTGCTGAATCGTGTCGAGTTGGCAAATAGTAGCACTATATAATAACCGAAAACAAATATTTGATTGTGTTCACCGATTGTAAGAATGTTTAATGTTCCTATGTACAGGAGGATTCACATATTACTCGCATTCATTAGTGCTTCAGCAAAATATTGTACCATTCAATGATGAATATATCCAAAAATAATAGAGGAGATAGATAATCCAACTAAATGCTAAGGAACAATTGTGTTTTTCGTTATCCGAAAAGGCAAACTGCGACACCCATTCTCCAACAATTCCCAATTTGGAATATTCCTCTGTAATGCGATTGTACAATTTGTCAGTTTGTGGAGACATAACTTAACGTGGCGCCAAATTGAACAAATGAAAATCGTTATACGTTTTAACAGAGAAACTATTAGAAACCAGATTGTGACTCGACGCTCAATAAGAAATGATATGAGCGCTGTCACTAGTCCGTAGAGCAAGACGAGAAATATAGTAGGCATGTTACCCTTCATATTTGGAGGCCTCAATTGAGTATCCTTCAAAATTGGAGTGAATTTGGTTGCCCCGTAAACATAATCAGAGAGCCAGTTCCCAATTCCTGAAGTCATTACAGCTTGTGCCCTCCGAATGAAATACATGTTACCGGATCCAACAAATTGAAATCCAATTGAAAGGTTAACATATGTTTCCCTGCCAAGATTCACTCTGTGGTTGGAATTATTTTTAAAAATGTTCGACGCGTAAATATTGGCTAAATACGTCGGCAGCACAAGCGCGGATTTATTGCACGCCAGCAGATGATTCCATAAAACAAATTCTTGCGATTTGGTTAATAGCGAATTGATTGCGTCTGCCTTTGACCGCAAAGCAAAAATATTCATTTTCTTCCATTTCTGCGAATTACCCAAAATTGTTTTAATAAAGTAATGGGTGGTGTTGGGATGTAGTGCGGTGTGATTTTCAATCTTCCCAATCAAATTTTTTCCGGATCCGATTGAGTCAAATATAGCAGACCATTGTGAAACTTCTGAATATGCAACTATTGTGTTCTTTGACAACTTTACTTCTACTGAATGCTGCGACTTTTCGGGAAGAGGAATTTTGTGCCGTCGAAGAGCTGCATCCCTGGAACGCCGTGTCTCACTAAGGCTACTGACTGACCGCGAGTATATTGTGAAGTCATCCTCAGTTAACTCTGTAAACTTAGTGTACGGAATGTGTTCCCTCGAAGACACCATCTTGTCGATATTGGTGCTTTTAAATCCACCGCTTAGAACAGTAGCAACGAGGAAGGTAGAGAGAATGATAATTCTCAGCGTACCTCTATTTAGCAGCGCTTGGGGAAATGGGTCTCCCTGCTCCAGTAAAATTCTGACGAAATGCATCAGATGAGCAAGCTGGTTCAACCGTGGTGCCGATCTCAGCGAAATCTGACGATTTGATCGTGCAAGTATCATCAACGTTAGGATGAGGCAAGTCCACACTTTATGGTCGTATATTTTAACCAATTCGTACAGCCCGAAACGTTGTCTTCCACGGTCACCACCGCAGCTCACAAACGCTAAACTCTGGATTCGTTCTTTGTAAGAGAGGTGAAATGCTTGTGCATCCCTTGAATTCAAAGCCATAACGTGAAGTGTCGTCCAATCGTCGACAAATGTTACTTCGTTTTTAACTGGTAACACTTTTCCATTTCTGCAATAGCTAAAATAAACTCGCTTGTCACGAGTTAATGTGGCTATTGTAGTATTTGAAAGTATGTCAAAAAGTACAGACGCAACTGCGGATGCAAACATGTCAACAAACTGAAAACGTACCGATCCGGACAATTTTGTTTTGTCAATATACCGGACTGGTGGAAGATGGTCGCAAAATCTTATTTTGTTTAAAATGTGCGCCAGGGGCGATCTTAGAAATATTTCTTGATTCGGATGACGAGAAATCAGCCAAAGTGTATCTAATTCTTTGAAATCCAAATTTGTGAAGATATCTTTGGAACTACGTACACTGACACAAGTCCAATAACTAAACTGATTTCGATGTTTGCCATATCTATTTAACTTGAGGAGCAAACAGATGCCTATAACTTGAAACGAGGATGCAGTGTTTTTCGTTTCGTTTTCCACTGTTGTGCCATACTGAACTGAAAACATTTTACTTCCCTCGTGTTCTGTAAAACGTTCATTTACATGATGTCCCAATGGAAAATGCTGATGGTTGACGTATAAATGCACTTTCGGAATGCACCGGGACTGAAACAGTATGCGTTCTTGTTCAGTTTTGTTCCATCTGTTGTAGTTAAATGCCGAAATGGCGTACATACCTTGGAAAATCGGTCCCGTTACCCCGATCGAAATTTGTATCTCACATGTCCAGGGTCGCGTTTGTGAAACGTATTTGTAAAATTCCAAATTGATGCACAGCTCAGCATCCCCATAATGCTTGACCTCAGTAAACACATATCCCGACCAATATTTCGATAGATCGCACTCTGATGTATTACCAGTTTGCAACGTGATGGTTCGATTTCTATCTGCATAACCAAATGGAGTCCAGATTGTTATATCCCTTGCCCAAACTTCTGCGTTTGTGTTAACAGCCGCTGCAGCTTGTGGATGGCGCAAAATGCCGCTTTTGTGTGACCACTCGACGTCAAAGTGTTGAAAGTTGTCAATAACCAAATGACAATTGCTGCCATCTGGATATGAGAGAAGACTGGAAATGCTGAAGCGTGGGTCTTGGCTCTCCGCAAAAACTTCATCCCTCGCTGTTAGTGTTGGGGTTTTTTTCCGATTCAACAAATAGTCCTGATAAGATGGCAGGTTTATTATCGATACCGTGGCACAGCCTTCACAGTTTTCAATTGTTCGGCTTGCGGCATTTGGGAGTGAAAGCATGAAGCGACCGAGTACAATTGTTACAAAACTAAGGTCGGTCATTTTTGCTTACTATAAAACTAGTCTTTAAATTATCTCCCAAATATTCTATTTGCTTCAAATTATATGCTTATTTTTTAACAATGTTCTTGAATAGCGTTGAACGTCGGACCGAAGTTAACGGTAAATAACTTAAGAAGTTCCAACCACACATTGGAAAAATATTAGCTTTGAAACTAATATATAGAAGGCTTCTGTACATCGCCAACTTTGCTTTACAATTGTCTGCGAAATCAATAAATATCGATAAGGTTAGCGTTAGAATTCGTCAATTATTCAGAGAGCACAGCAGCAGAATATTTAATTCCTCAAAAAGCTTTTACATTTTCCATCATTAAAGCTGCCTTTTTATCATGCATGTATCAAGAGAATACTGTCAAGTTGAAAGTATATAGTCGTTAGAAGGCACGGTCGTGTACCGGTACTCTCGTTTGTGTTTGCAGCATGGGAAAACTGTCTTCTTACATATATATACATGGGTATGCGGAATGGTAGGGATGCAATCCAACTTGCGTTTTCCTTTGGAATATTGTTCCGTTTGCAGCAGTTGAACATCTGTTAGAATCTGATTGAGTGTCAGTTTTGTCAGCAAACGATGGTATTTATGTTGGTTTGAACGTATGCGCCACTTGTAAAAATGTGTGCAATTTGTACCAACTTGGAGAAAAAGTACAGTCGTTCATTTGATCTGGATCTGGAATTGTTGCAACGCAAAGACTCATCTAATCAGAATATTTATAATGGAAATGTGATCAAGGCGGATTAATTTATACTGCTGTAGGGTAGAAAGCATCGCCGGCATTCGTAGATAGGTCTCATCAATACTGAAGAAAATGGTTAATCACTGATACTTTACTAAACTCTACGCATGAAGCGTCTCACAGATAGTCTTATCTGCGTACATACATTCGCAACACACTGACAATCAGCTCCATCACCGATTCAGCGCTTGCGAATACCGTAGAAATGGCATGTTTCGCATCACTAGAAATCACATATCAGCAACTATTTGCGAAACCGGGTTATAATTTCTGCGACCACCTTGAATCAAAATGTAATCATTAAGAATACGATTGGTAAAGTGTGATGACCCAATATTCATCCGTATTCGGGTCAGAGGGCAAAACGTCATAAAAAAGGTCATGGATGGATCGGTCCTACTGCCAACAGGATTAAAGAGAGAGACAAAAACGTTTTTTGCATCTAACTCCGAACAACATTACTTGGTTGGTTTCATTAACTTTTTATGGGTCACAGTCAGAACTGGCTAAAACTATTATACTTAAGAATTCAGCATTTTCATTCTGAACCATAAACGAAATTAGTATTAGAATATATTTTTGACTTCCGTCGATTTATTTTATTTCCAAATACTGTGATATTTGCTACTTTAATGGAAAAAAGAATAAAGCACTCTTCATTGCTCGTGAAAGTTATTGCATATAAATGATTATAAAGCTTCTACATGCAATGGTTCCACTTCGGTTTTTAAATATTTATCTTAAGGGATTGGAAGCCAGAGCCCTGCATCGTCGGAATTAGCATTAAATCAATAATATTCGATCTTATCATCGACACTATTCACTTTACCTTATTTCATAGCACATTGCGAGCCCTGAATAATAAATAGCCACCGAAAGCACATTTGTAGATGTGCTCCTAGCTGCTTCGTTAAACGCTTTCCTATGTTAGGTTTAATATTTAACCTGTCTTTCCGAAAACTTCTGCGAATACATTTAGCCAGAAGCCACTCGTGCTGCTGAAATATTCATCGTAGGATATTTCTAATGGCATTTAGTGTGCAAAGCTGAAATTACTTCTTTACTAGCAACAGAACATACTGCAAGCACAGGAGTACGGTATCGACTGCTTGACTAAAGTTATACAGTCGTTTGACAAGCTACATCGAAAGGCTGTTCTAAACTACGGCTTGATTATGATTGTCAGCGAAAATTTATTGGAGTATCTCAAACTACACCTGCAGCTTCAACAGAAAATCGCCACTTCACCGATTACAGTAAAGAACTTAAAGGGTCGTGACGTTCTATACCCCCACTCATCATCACAATTAAAATGGCACGAGCTCAAGCTACTTCAATTTGCGTTTTTTATTGTCGTCATTGGCTCACAAACATTTCAAGGACTTAATCAGTGATCCCCACTTGTAAACATGGAGTGCTTCATGTACTGCTTCGGGTGCAGCACCATCATCATAACCAGGTGGATTGCATTGAAACGACATCACATGGTGACGGAATTTATCACTCCAGTTTGAGGAACGGCATCTAAGACGTAAGTATTCGAAAACAATATATCAACTCTTTTCAAAACAAGTGATTCGGTACTTCCCATTTCGAGCTTAGGTGGCCGACAATTTCAAGAAATGACTCTCAAAAAATCACAAAACCGTATGATTCGTTTGATGCAACTGTCTGGAATAGTCTCTTCGTTTCCCGCATCAGTTGGCGACGGGCTGCAAATCTTATTCGACACATGTTCTCCTGGAACATTTGGCAACTTCCTGTTTCCACACTGCTCAGCCTCAGTAATTGGAGATGATGCACACATGAAATACTCAGTAGGATCAGTTCTGAAGCTTGGAGGGATTTATATTTGGTCAATGTATTTGATGTAGGACAACTTTTCGTTCTACTGCTTCATGATGTTTGAAATGTTGATTCTGCCCGTGTATTGCCTCAATTACTACATGACGTATTTGAAACTCAAGTGCGGCAATACCATGCATCGAAATCATAACAGTCCAAACAACGATTCGTTGACGTCGATTTTCATAGTTTACAAAGAAATTCAATTGCTTTCTCGCTACTACAATTTGATTTATCAGGATTGCATCATTTTAGGAATCCTTATCTGTGAGCTAGTCACATGCATCACATGTTCTTACGCCATGATTTCGTACGGGTTCACCGTTTCCGATCTGCATTTGATAATATTGCCGAGTGGAATTGTTTGCTCATTCCTGGTAATCGTTATCTGTTTCGGAACGTTTGGAAAAGTATATGAGGAATCAACCGCATTGCTTGACTATTTCAAGAGGGAACTATTTCCGCGGATATCGCACAAGGAGAGACGTGGCTTTGTTCGATGCGTCTCTTCTCTGCAATCCATACGGATTCATTTGGGAAACGTGAATTACGTTGATAAACAGACACCAATTGTCCTTCTTGACTTTTGTTTTAACCAGATCGTAAGTCTACTCCTTTTGTAAAGCATTTAGTCCTTAATTACATTTAAGAGGTCAGAAAAATGAGAAAATTGCCAATGCAAACATATTGTCATAATAACTTATCCATTAATTGAATGCTTTCGTGTTTTATGGTTTTTATAATTGCTTTTGCCAATGTGTTTATTATTTTCCTTCCAAACAACTGTTTACTATTCCAGTTGGTAACTACAATTGGTTAATAATCAGCAAACCGAAGCACATAATTACTCGCCTTTTTTGCCTGCTAATTTTGAAATTTTGCGCATGCTGGTAGCAAAGGGTCTTGTAAGCAAGCTGTGCAAATTTTAAAAGTGGAAACTCTGGAGAAGCATTTGGCTTCACCTTTGCGATCTTTCAGATTTTGAAATTTTTTGTCGTATGTGTAGCAGATTTCATTGTTCATCTTGCACATGAATAACATCTACCTCCAACCAGGTCAAGTAAAATATATTAGAACCCGTACGTACACGATGTAAGATTTAGGAAAGGTTTTGTTGGGATTCTGGTGTCCTCTTGCAATGCAGACTATTTACATTACAAGTTTATTTACAAAGAGGCGACCACGTCCAGATTTTTAATTCACGGTAATATAACAACATTGGCTCAGCTCCTGACAACGATGAATTCAGCTGCCAAGTATCCATTTAGATCTTTTGTGCTTTCTTGATCAAAACTGAATTGTCCAATGGACAATACATATAATGTTACCACACAATGCATTTAAATTCTTAACTTTAGGGACATCCTATTTCCGAACCTATATATATGAAAATCACCACTGCCCATATTTTCAAGATGATGACGTCCAAGTAACAATTAATATGAAATACTATATGGTAGATGCTGTTGTACGCGGAATGTCGTAGAAACCTTGGTTGTATTAAAAGTGTGTGTATAATTCAAATTTACAACCGTTCGCAAACTTTTAATCATCCAGATCATCATCATCATCCAATCCAGAAATTATTGTCCCTTCAAACGAATATCAATATACATATATAATAGATAGAGTGTAAGCCTAACGCACGAAGAAGGAGGAAAGTAATGTGGTCACGCAATAAGAATAAGAGGATGTCAGCAGAGCGGAGCAGAATCCTTACAGAATGATAGCGATCGTTATTGTGAACAATATTTCTATTTAATCTTAAGCTCTAACCATCACGTTGTGAATATGTGGAGTGTAAGCATTTAAGGAGGCTCACTGTGAGAAATAAGGAAGTGTAAAGCAACTTGCTAAAAAACAAAGCGAACACTCCACCGAAAACTCTTTTTTATGCGAGTAAAAATGCTTCCAACTAAAAATCAATGTCATTACAATTTCTATACACTCATCACTTTATTTCATGTACGTCCGGTAAGCGACCGGATTCAGAATCTTCCTCAGGCTGTTGGACAATTTAGAATATTCTTAATTTTAGTACATTAATATTAATTTAAAATACCTTTTAGAATACTTTTTAGAAATTTTGAATCATTTTGAATCATTTTAGACAATAACTGAAAAAATATATTATATATGTACAGATATCTATAGCAAATGTAAATATTGTAACTACTAGAAAAACATACCTTTTGAGGACGTAGTTATCTCATTTTAAGTGTATGAAGCTCAACGGTCAGCTTTTTACTGAATGCTTACACCATTCCTCTAGACAATTTGCTTTTCGGAAAGCTACAGATAATGTGTATTTTTTGAATAAATTTAACATATTTGCATCCATGCTTTTATTGGCTTCATTCCGTATATGTTCGACTAAGAGATATTTGAGATTATAAATGGTGGCATAAAACGGTATTGTGAGGTATATTCTGTCTATATTCATTGAGTTATATTTAATATTCTCTACTGATTTTGGGTCAGGTATGGAATATTTCACTAAAATTTGGTTGCAATGATATGACAGATTTTCTATTAATAATGGTGTTCTTGGAGTCAGAATATTATACCTATCTATGTATTTGATTTTTAACACACATTTTTGTAATACAGAATCTGGATAACCCCGTATTTTAAAGCTATTCATTAAGTTGTTCATTTCTTTTACGCAGTCATCTTCTTCTGAACCAATTCGTTTTATACGTAGTGCTTGGCTATATGGCAATGATTCTAAAAGATGTTTTGGGTTGGAATGATAACTGAGATACATGTTTTTTATTATTAAATTGTTTTCAACGGTAAATTCTTTAAACTTTTTTAACAGCTCTTCTGGTGGAAAAGAGTAATTTGTTAATGTTTTCTTGATTTTGTACGTAAAACCTTTAAAAGTATTTGAATCTGGGAATAGGATTTCAGTAATCGGGCATGTAAATTTTCTGAAACTACTCCTTTTCTTGCATTGAATTATGAATTTCTCAAAACTATTTAGCTCATTTTCATTTTCACCTCTTTTTATTTTATAAAATATTTGCCAGCTTATGCGTCTTATATTCTCCATAAAATCTTTTCTAAATGATCTCATGTCTGGTTTATTATGTACACAAAAAGATAATCCGAGAGATAGTATGAATATCATCCAAAATGGAATATTACGTATATGTGATAAATTATGGATTGAAAAACCACTCTCTAATATGCTTTTGTATACCTGAAAGCATGTTGAATATTGCTTTCTTGAGATTTTATCTTTTAAATCTAAAAGTTTCATAATATTTACAAACCTCCTCTTTCTAGGTCGTTTTCTAGTAGTTACTGTTTTTCAGGTGAAAGTCGTGGTCAAATCCTCGTGAGTTCGGGTTTCTCCGTCATTATCTTTGTCATCGCGTTGTGATTGGGGCTTTCTGCGGCGACCTCTGATTGTTTGTCTCTTGGTATTTTCATTCGAAGTAGAATGTGGATCCTTTTGGTTTGCAGACGAGTCGGGTTTGTTGGAGTTTGACTTGGAGGATAATGTGTTGGTCATGGTGCTGTTTTGGCCTAGTTTCCGGGTAGTATTGTTGCTGCGTTTTTGTTTAGGAGGAAATTTGGGTTTCCGGTACTCGGTTTTTGCATGCTCTTCTTCTTTTTCTCTCAGCAACTTTCCGTCAAATTGGTATATCTGTACATATATAATATATTTTTTCAGTTATTGTCTAAAATGATTCAAAATGATTCAAAATTTCTAAAAAGTATTCTAAAAGGTATTTTAAATTAATATTAATGTACTAAAATTAAGAATATTCTAAATTGTCCAACAGCCTGAGGAAGATTCTGAAACCGGTCGCTTACCGGACGTACATGAAATAAAGTGATGAGTGTATAGAAATTGTAATGACATTGATTTTTAGTTGGAAGCATTTTTACTCGCATAAAAAAGGCGTAGAAAGATGAAAGTAATTACGTTGGAGAGAAATAATTAAACTACTTTTCTGAACACCAATGAACAATTACTACACGTGTAAAGTATCATGTGATGACCGTTCAATTAGCGTATCACGCAACAAAAGCTTTCCATTATTTAGAAGCATATAAAGATAGAATTAGTTGGATATTTTCCAAAGGAAATGGATAATTGATTTTTTGTAAAGTATCCGTTGTAGAACGTTGAGTTGGTTGGCCGCCACTGCCATATAGGTTTGCACCAAGCGCGTAAACAGCACTACTCTCTTGACGATAGCTTGATCATTTTCAAACCATTTCATTCAACCACCTCGAAATGAATCTCAAAATTATTCAGGTAGCCTTAATCTTGTTCCAGGGTTTCTTTTCTGATTCATTCGACATCGAGATAAATGAAAACAGATATCGTCATTGCACAATTTTTGTAGTTCGGGACTACTACCAACAAAGTATTTCGGTACAGAGGAGAATGATTCCAGAGCATGTAACAACTCCCCATTTGAACAACATTCTAACTTCAAATCAAAATGGAATCACAGGAAAGTCCACATTGTTCACATGGTTAATAAAGGACTCGGGTATATATCTTTACGACATGATACACGTCATATCAAGCGATGTGGACACAAAACTAAAACGGTTTGCTTTAGAGAAGAATATACACAGAACTGGTCAAAATAGGGAAAGTTCTTGCGCAATCATTCTGGCAGATGTGTACCAGACACGAGTAAACTTGTTGCCACCGCAGTTCAATTCTGAATTTGCCCACTACCGCATATGGGGTGTTTGGCTAAACTATGTTTCCGGATTCGATAAAATCTACCTCCTAACTCATAATACTGTGCTGTTTTCATTTTCTGGCTATCACCCACAGGAACACAATCCAAGAGGTTACCATGAATCCATGTTGGTTTCTCCGTTTCCCATATTCGTCTGTCAGATGGTCACCACCCAACAAGTTGGATCAACACAAGTGGTGTTAATAAGGCAACTTTGGTGGGCCTGTCACTTTTGCAGAATGGAATACCAGCTGTACAAGAAAATGTCACTTTTCTGGGGAACCTTAGACAAACAAATTATAAGCTCGATACTGCCCTCCAGTCACCGGTTTCATGCAAAATGGGAGTATTCTCCCAACTTTTTCACAAAACCGCTGCTGAATATGATATTGCCGGCAGTAGGCAAATCGGGAGATTCCGAAAGGTTCGCGTGCGACATTTCCTCTTATTCGATGTATCATAGTTTTCGCAACCACACTGTTGAATCCAGTTGTGCAGATCCCATGTCGATATCGACAAATATACTTTCTGAAAGTCTAAATATGTCTGCCATATACGCATCACGTATAAGCCCAGAGTGGCTGGAAACTTACGTTCATGCCGTTATACGTATTCTTGAATATTCGCAATTTCATCTTGGTGCGTTTCATCCGCAAATTGAATATGCCTCGCTTTACGATGTATCGTCGATGAAACTGCAGTACTGTGAAAACAAGACGAGCTCCGTTGTCAAAGGTATAATGGAAGTTATGTTTCAACAATTTGATACGGCGACATGGTCGTGCGTAGGAGCGAGTTTAGTTGCGTTACTGATTTTTCTGCGTTATGAATCACGGTGTGGTTTCCAGCGGAAAGGAGGTACGTCGATAATGGAATCGCTTTTTGAAGTGGTCACCGTCATTCTACAGAGGGCCATAAAGAAGCTAGAATATTTCCGAGTGATTTCGCTGTTTGTATTCTTCTTTATTGAATTTTTCTACCTTACAACAACCACGGAGAACATCATCGCCCCACCACTTCGCTTTGTTCATCAGACGCTGGCGCAGCTGTTCGAAGACGGATACAAACTGGTTCAAGCTGACGCCCAACCTAATGCGTATATCAGCGCCGAAGAAAACGCTGCCATAAGACGGAAGACCTTGTCGCAATATTTTCATTACGAGTTGCGAACTGAAGCGATGAAGGAAAATATTACCAATGCGACGCTGGTGAATAAATACTGGTGGCCGTTTATAAATCCTTTCGAATATGACTCGGATGAACTTTTACGTACAAAGCAGTATAGAGAAAGAAATTGGAAGCAGATTCGATTCCAGAAGAACTTTACGCTGATGCCACGCCAGCCGTTTGTTTGTCATGTTGGACAAATCTGCCGCGAACACGATTGTCATTCTCTCAAGAAGCCGTACGGATCCAAATTTGAAGTTGCTCTCATATTCTCAAAAATTAAGCGGCGGGTTCAAGCATCAATGTACAAGATACTGTACGATAGTGGAATCAGGCTATTTTGGAATCGTAGAGCCGAACAGTTTTCAACCAACAGGTTTTTGGCTGAAATTGAGAAAGCAGCCGTTGCAGCTTTGAAGGTGCATGATGAAAGATTCCTCGCCTTGATAAAACTAACTGCCATATTGATGCTTCTTTCAGGAATGCTATTCTTGCTCGAGAGCGGATACAGCAATTATAATAGTTCGTTTTGCTTTACCGAGAATATTAGATTGTACATTGTTAAGTACCGATATATTAGTATACTCATACAGTACAAATGCAAGCGTGTATGGTACGTTCTATGTTGGAAACTAGGTTGCTAAGTAAATGGCCAATAAATAAATAATAGATAAATTGTAAGCATGTGCAGGACATATGAGAGCATGTGTTTGATGCTATCCTGACGTAAACTAATACGCTGCCGAAACAAAATTATTGTTCATAGTCATTTAAAGTACTTGGTTATCAGTGCAACATGCGCCAACACAGATAGTGTAAATGCAACTTGAAAGTTTTTGAATTTTGCAAGAAAAGTCTAATCAAAAGTTGTAGAATGTGATTTTACAAGCTTGCGCAGATACGTATCTTATACCCGCTATTAATTGGTTCTTTAATTGTTTCGAAAACGTCTGGCGTGTCCGGTACTGAAATTGTACTGTATGATGATTTTGATTGCTTGGAACTTTAAGCCGGAATTTCTTTATGTCATCATTATCAGAGGAACATTGTCGGGCTTAAGACGCTTGTAATAGTAAGACTTTTCCACGCGATGACGTATTAATTAGACATGGTAAATTTGCTTTGTTAGTTCTCTGTTTGTAAGATAATTATTGACTTGAATGGGCTGTTCAACAAGTGTGCACATAAAATTACTGACCAGAATCGGGGCGTGTCAAAGGAAATTGAAACGACCTACCGCCTTCATGAACACATTCAGCGAATTGTGTAATTGTAACTTACCTGATTATAGACAATTTGGTAATGAGTAAAATTAGAATCAACACGTAAGCAACAAGAAATATTTATTTTCTCATGAAAAATCCTTCAAACACGATCGCGTACAAAGGTATGTATTAATAAAAAATGGTCTGCCAATGTTTTCGTGTCTGTTTAGTTAAACGGTTTGCCTTCGTCTTTGAATGTACTAATCTGTACACAAGAACTTAAATATTGTAACGTCGTAAATTACAACGACTACGACGAAATTGAATGGCGAGACATAATTCCTGCCAACTGAATTCAACAAACTCACTGCAAATAGATTTTAGTGCAGCAAATCTTATACTTTTGAGATGAATATAATATGCTTATGCCCACGTAAGAAGCAGCAATATATATTTGTAATATTTGTGTTACTTTATTTCCTATATATCTAATTTTTTGCAACATCATAGTTAGATTAATTAGAGCTCATATATAATTTTGTGTTTGTTTGCAAAATTTTGTGTTACCTGGCAAAACTGGGATATCAAAATGCAAAATACACACAACTAGCAACAGAAGCAGCGTCGTTCTTGACTGAATAATTCTAAAGGATCTATAGATATGTTTGGCACGCCGATTTACCAAAACAGTTCAACTAGGAAAGCTAAAGTGCAAACTGGTATCAGACGTTCACCTAAGGCAAGAATGGACAGAAATTTCGGCAAGTTGATTTGATCGTTTCTCACAACCACTTTATTTGCTGGAAAATCTTCAAGTTGAAGATGATATCTGTATATGTTGGGATGATCATTCCAAATATCCCATTTCCTTGGCACGCCACTTTCAATAAAATTCCTATGGTACAATTCCAGGGGATGTGTGTAGTCACCCGTGTCACTCAGTGGCATGCCAATTTTGTATCCAGCGTCAAGTGCTTCTTTAATTGCGTCGAAACCCTTCGGCATCTCCGGTACTCAAATGATACTGGTTATTCCGTTTCCATAGAAATTACATGTAAAAAGTCCGAGAAGATCTACAAACAAAACCATAAGATATTGACGGGTACCTGAGTACGAATATGAGCCAATAAATATTCCAAACATTGCAATTGCCTCGACCAAGCATAGTTTGACATTCCTGATTGAGCTCGTCAGCCACCCCACCACCAGAGTGAGTACAACCAAATTGAAGATGAAAACGGAATGAGCCAAACGCTATAATCAAAGTTGTTATCGTCCGCTGAACTTCGGGAGCGAGCACATGAGCTTAGTGTACTATAAACCTGTACGGAGTAATATATTCCCGTTTTGAGGTTTGTGGATTAACCTAGGGAAGAACGTTGAGCAAAATAAACTGTCCGGAATATGAAACAATCTATTCGGTTAAGGTCTCGCGAGTATTTGGGGGTGAAATTGTGAATTTCCGCAATATGCATACTACTAATTTTGAGATTTCTAGGGTACCAATTCGTTCATGCTCCCTTGTTGTCGAGTTTGCGTAGCGTTCGATTTACGTGGAATCTCACTCAATATCAGTGGATTATGCACTGCTTATACTTCGTCAATTTGTGTTAGTCACCATTAGGATTAATAAACCAGAGCAGGTTTGTCTTGGGTAATGGGCGCACGGTGTTTAAAATTGTAACATGCTGTAGGGTATGATTGGGAACTATTATTGTGTATCGTAGAAAAATTAAGTTGTTCGTAACTTCATTTAGTTTAATTCAATTCAAAATTCCACGAAATATACTTAATTCCAAAACAAGAAGTTAATTTCATGCCTAGAGGAATAAATAGTTTAATGTTGACATTCATGTCAAAGACATATATGATTGGGGGACTTCGACCAAACCGCTTCGAAGCTTAATATATATAATGCAGGTTATTCAACAATATATTAATTACGAAAAAAAAAATTCTTACAATTCCTTTTGTTATTCGTTAAATAACAAGAACGGCATAAAATATTAAAACGTATATACTCTTGTTTATTTATCCTCTGGGCATCGTTTAATCCAATGTGTTTAAGAGAATTACGTACACCGCTGAGTTAAGCATTACGTTGTCGAGTAACTGGATACGTGTCCAATGGCGAAGAAAATCATATGCAAGTCATTCGTCCATTTACCACATGATTTATATGCTTCAATTGGGATGCAGTTTTAGATTGATAGTGAATATTGAATGATTGAATATTTCAGTTGTGGCACCGACTAGGATTGCCAGATCAAGATTACCTTACACTTGGTTCATCGATACAACCGTTACATTGTGTATCATTAATATGCAGTGCAATTTAAGCTATCTCATCCCTTCCTAATTGCATGAATCCTGGTTGGCATACATTTTAGTGCTGAGATAATTTTAAAATAACTTCTCCCATTTTCCATGGCTAGCACCATGCATCCAGTTAAACAGAATATACCCCACAAGATCAAGGGTGCCAATATTTTACGAAAATCGATTTGATCATTGTTCCATACCACCTTAGTTGCTTTATCATCTTCCGTAATGGACAAACTCAATCTCCTTGCCCAATCAGACCAATGGTTCCATTTATCAAATAAACCAGATTGGGTAAGTACTCCCAGCGTTTCTCCCATCCAATCTCGATTGACTGTGTAGATCTCAAGATATTTATGATGTTCATGAATTGGTTCCGCAACAGTATAACAATTTACGTTAGACTCCATGCTATCCCCAATTCGATTAATGGAATTTATTAGCCGGTTTACCTCTGCCTTAAAGAATTGAACTCGCGTGAGGATCTTGTCCGTCGGTACCGGAATGGCAAACCTTTTTATTAAGTGATGCAGGGTGGTACGCGCATCCGATGTGTATTCTATTACCTTAAAAGCAGTGATGAGTAGATGTTCTATTTGTAATCGTTTGAATGTACGGTTGTATATGCTTTGCGGTGTTGAAGCCGTTGTATTAAGATTTCCAGCAGGCCATAAAATTTTATAGCCAGCGTCCAATAAGGCAGGCAATGATTTGAATGATTCCGGCAATTTCGACACGGTTACCAAACTTGTGATATCTTCCTCATAGCAGCAACAAGTAAACATTCCGACAACACAAACTACGGTCAAAATTTTTGTATTTCCGTTCCACTTAGATGGCAGCTCACCAAAAAACGCACAGAATGATGCAAGAAGTTTGGTGAATAGATTGCGTTCTCGCAACATGTATGATGTTACCGTCCAGAAAACAAACAGGAACGCCCAAACGTCCGCCGTGAATACCGAGAGCCATACATCCACAATAACTAATTTTTTGCCTTCATTTTTAGCTTTTTGACAATAAAGAAACGTATCAGAATTTGTGTTTAGAAAATGTAGCCCTGTTAGACCAATCCAATCAGCTGTCTCAAAACCTGAAATTGAAAATGAGTTTCCTCGTCGAGTTGTTATATATTGTCGTTGTCGTTTCTGGATTACGAGGTCTCTAAATTCCAATAATTGCTGTAACATAGAAAACATTGTCACTGTCATGTTATGAGTTTCTCCTAGCAAAAGTGGGACCATTATATTTGAGTTACAATGTGACATGCCGATGGATTTCGCAACCATCCTCAGACACGCTGTTTGGTCCTTTGCAAATTCGCTAAGATATACTGCGTCCATTACCGGTGCCGCTACAGTGATTGCTCTGCTACCAAGTCTGAAGTATCGCTTGTGAATGTCGCAAGGGGCTTGTGATATAATGTTTTCCAGCAAACTTATTTGTCGGAAACTTTCATCGTCCTTCCGGCAATATTGGCCGCAGATAATTTTAAACTTTCTGTAATCATTTACCCGATTGTCGTAAATCATCAATAGCTTCAATGCTGGCAAATTTGAAGTTAGTTTCGTCATTCCACCAAACGGTGTTGTTCGCCCCTTGTGAAGAAATATGACTATTGTGTTAATTGTCAGCGATAGAAAGTTGTAAAGTTCTTGTTTCCTATCCTTAACAATATTCCAATGGGCAACAATACAACCTGAAGATTCCTTGTAGCGATTGAATGTTCTGGATAAGTAATGACGCACACGAGAAACATTTCTTGTCATTCGCAACTGCACAACCGATGCGACATTAAGCACGATATTATATTTTGAATCGGATTGAACATAAACGGTATAAATATCTGGATTGTGCGTGAAAAAGGACTCAAGGTTCCGAGGGATGTATATGTTGGTTCTCTGAAGATGGACCGGTACAATAAGCCAGGTATATAAGAGTATCAAAAGTTGAAGATTCATCGTGTCACCGAATCTTAATATCGGGATCAAAATTACTGAGAAAATTCAAGCAGTCAATACAGAAAATTTTTATGCGGCGATAGTATGATAGTGTGAACTAAGACACTTTTCCAGTTTGTCAGTTTTGGCCAACGTTACCAAAAATTGGTTGGAACTGTACTTAATAGAGTAGGGAAACAACACGTAGACTAGGTCTGAGTATGCTTCCACGACAAAGCATGAAGGTGAAAACAATTATGATGCCGATAACAACCACGAGCGAATGAGGTTAGGTTTGAAACTGCAAATTAAAATCGGCCACCTCGTAAACCCAGTCGGTTCTTAACCTTCGTGATATTGTAGTAAACGTTGTTGTTCCAGTGTCTCCTTGAATCTAAATTGGATAGACCTTCAACCGTTGCTAAAGACGATTATCTTTTGGTCGTATGGAAAGTAGACTACAATTTTGTTACGACATAATAATGGAAGAATATAGTCTTCCTCAGATGCTATGAATTTAAGGATCCTAGAAGCTGGTGTTTATTCGAAAGCATACAAGTGTTCGATAGTAAATGGTATTGAAGTAATTAATGGTTTCAAGTTATTTGATAATATGTTCCTGTTATCTTGTTTGCTAATATAACACCTTAGCTTGTAGCTCTGATCAGTAATAATTTTTATATCAGATAAGTAGCTACCAACAATTGTTCATGTTTGAAAACTTAGTTGATAGTGGTTTGTCGTTGGTAATTGATGGTTTTCCATTATTGTCGAAGGAGGAACGACGAATACCATCTGGAAATTATTTTAATCCTTAAACACAGTGGCTTAAACTAACAACATGAAAGAGTAGCGACAGTACCTATTCAAATAACATTTATTAAATGATGAAAATCTTACTACTTCTTACAAAAGGGTTGACGTAATTGTTGCCCCTTCATAGGAAATTGATGATCGCTGGACTGTGGATACCGTGCGATAGTGGAATCAGGCTATTTTGGAATCGTAGAGCCGAACAGTTTTCTGCCAACAGGTTTTTGGCTGAAATTGAGAAAGCAGCCGTTGCAGCTATGAAGGTGCATGACGAAAGATTCCTCGCCTTGATAAAACTGATGCTTGATTCATAATAAAAATATTCATAATAAATAATATTCATGATAAAATTCATATTGATGCTTCTTTCAGGGATGACATTCTTGCTCGAGAACGGATATTGTAATTATAATAGTTCGTACAGCTTTAGATAGAACACTAGGTTGTACATTGTTACGTACCGATATATTAGTATCCTAATTCAGTACAAATGCAAACGTGTATGGTCTTATGTTTGAAATTAGGTTGTTAAATAAATGGCCAATAGATATATTGTAAGCATGTGGAGCATGTACGAGAGTATGGGTTGGATGCTATCTTGGCGTAAAGTAGAACCCTTTCGAAGCAAAATTATTATTCATAGTCAATAAAGCTACTTAATGGTTATCCGTGCAATATACATACATACATGCACCAACACATGTAGTGCAAATGCAACATGAAATTTTTAAATTTTCCAGAAAAAATAAAAGCATAAAATTTAATCAAAAGTGATAAAATTGCTTTGTCCAAGTGTGCAATAGATATTTATTGCTGGGTGAACCCGAATTTCGTGGAGCTGCATGTCCATATCGGAGAAACAACAAATTGCATATCAGTATCAAAAAAAAATTTAGAAGGATTATGGGCAAGAATTTGTGCAAGTTAATCTGATCATTTGCCACGACCACTTTATTTACCGAAGACGTTTTTAGGTAAAGAATGTCCGTACGAACCAGATAAATATCAAACCAAACGCCCCATTGAGTTTTTATACGGCGTCAGTGTAAATTCATCATGAACATGTCATAATCCCTTCACCATTGGTTGTCAACTTAAATAACGTTACGTCGTAAATTACAACGACGCAATAGGATCAGGAGACATTATTCATGTAAACTTGACTCAACAAGCACACTGCAAGTAACGTTTCGTGCAGCAAATGTTACCCTTTTCAAATGAACATAATATGCTTAATCACATACAAGTAGCAGCAATATATGTTGTATTATTTGTGTTATTTCATTTAATATCACATACAGTTATTAGCGACATTATTATTAGATTAATTAGAGTTAAGATATTGGTATGTATTTGTGTGCTAAATGTGATTTTACCAGACAAAACTGAGATGTAAAAATGACATACATATAGCAATCCAAGTAACCTTGACTTATCCTGAATAAATAAATTGAAGGTATCTGTCGACATTTATTGCATCCCGATTTACCAGAAAAATTCAACTAGGAACAATAAAATACCCACTGATATCAAACATACACCAAAGACATTAATGGGCAGGAATTTCGACAAGTTGATTTGATCGTTTCTCACAACCACCTTATTTACTGAAGAATCTTCTAGTTGAAGATGGTGTCTATGAACGCTAGGACGATCGCTCCAAATATCCCATTGCCTTTGTAAGCCACTTTCAAGAAATCTTGAAAACGTCCTAGTAACCCATTTTCTGTTGACGGTATAAATCATAAGTGTACTTGTAACAGTGGATAGCACCTCCGGAATTACAAAGCAATCAAAATGAGCGGAGCTACCAAGTTCCTTTCGAAACTTTGCCACTTCAAGCAATATTTGATTTTTCTCCAATAAGGCAAGAAATTTTCCAGGCATGTACGCGCTTAGCTTTGAAGTGTCGTTATAAATGTAAAAGGACGTATCATTTAAATTTGTGATTCCTTTCCTTTTGAAATCATGATGGTAGATTTCCATGGGATGTGTGTAGTGACCCACCGCACTCATTGGTATGCCAATTTGATATCCAGCTTCAAGTGCTTCTTTAATGGTTCCGAAACCCTTCGGTATATCCGGTACTGAAATGATGCTAGTTATTCCGTTCCCATAGAACGTACAAACAAAAAGACCGAGAAGATCCACAAACAAAACGAGAAGGTACCGACGGTTTCCTGCGTACGTATATGAGCCAAGAAAAATTCCAAACATTGCAATTGCCTCACCCAAGCACAGTTTGAGATACTTGATTGAGCTCCCCAGCCACGCCAGCAGTAGACAGAGTAGAACTGACATCCAAATTGAAGATGAAAACGGAATGAACCAAACTGTATAATCAAACGTGTTGTCTTTCGCTGAACTTCTGGACTGAACACATGAGCTTAGTGTCCTATAATCCTGTTTGGAGTAATATATTCCCGTTCTGAGGTGAGCGGGTTCATCATCGAGGGGAATAGCGTTAGGCAGAGCAAACTGTCCGGAAAATGAAATGTCCATTATGTAAAAGCTTTTAAAGTATTTAGCGCTGAAATTGTGGATTTCCAAAATATGCTGAGTACTCATGAATTCCCAATCCCCGAAACAGTTTATAGATACCAAAAGGTCATTGTCGGGACAAACAGTGGGATTTCTACTAGATTTCAGTTGGATATATCTATCGAGTATCCCAGCAAAAGCGGACAGTTCCATCTTATTAGAAAACCAGAAGGCTTCTTTATGAATGTGACATGGATTTAGCAGAGTCCGTCTCAGAAAATTGATGGTGAACACTCGGGATTCACTCTCACAGTAACCATTACAAACAATTGTATATGAAGCTCTCAATGCAGGATCAGCCGGAAGGTTTAAAATGATTTTGAATGCCGGAACGTTTCGCTGTTGTACGGAAAATAGCTTGAACTCATTTCGGATACTCTGTTTCATTGTGGGAAATATGAATATTGTTTCGAGGTACATTGAATAGTTCAAGAAAGTGTCAAATACCGTTACGTTTGTTGCATTTGTTGGTAGAGGCGATATGGCAACATGAGAAGGAGAGTGGTGTTTCCAATTGAATCTGACATCCGGAGAAGCCGACAAATTATAAAAAACAAGCAACACGAGATTCGGGAAGTACAGCTGGCACTCCTTTGGAAATGAGTGCAAGTAAACTTCGAAACCACCAAAATTACTTGCTGAAACTGCCAGGATGTCCAGATTGAATTTTTGAAACTGTTTCGTATCACATTCGTAGAGCTGTACGGGACTTGCAAAACCAGCCATTAATGCAACGAGACCTGATAGGTAGATGAGCTTGCAGATATTCATTTTGAGGTGGAATCACGAAAACAAACTTTGATGAAAAGATTTGTGTTTATATTGTCACGGGCGCATAACACCCTTTACTGACTTGAAGATCAGGAGACCAGTTTCCGTGAGTTAGTGATGTCGATTTCGGAGAAATTAACAAATTCACGATGGCAAAAGAGAACCGATCAGTGGTGAGGAAAAGACGTAAATGAATTCATTTCAGAATCGCTAATGAAACATAGAAGCTAATTTTCAAACCAACAAACGTTCTTCAGAAGCTATTATGGATTTACTGCGAAGTAGATTGGAAACCATCATTTACTCGTTTTAATTTGAATGGCATCCTAACCATCAGATTCCAACTCTGAGCAACATATGCACACATTCACACCAGCAGCCTATCATCAACAAATTAGAATTTAGCCTCGGCTTGGAGCCAACGTAACAATATCCAACTTGTAAGGTATACATATGTTCTATTGTGTTGAATATCTCAATTACATTGAAGCGCATTTACTTGGCTCCAAATTTGGCAAAATTGTTCATATTTGTAATTTAGGCTTCAAAACAATTACTGCAGATATACACGTGCACTAAAACTTGGTATATTTCTACAAAAGAATATTTCATCACAATATATTATTTCATGACGAAACTGAAATGGGTTTAGTACAATGAAATACAAAGTAACTTTTGAAAATATTTAACCACATAATTGAGTTATCCTTTAACTTGCTATTGTGTGCAGAGTGCGGAAATATATTTTGTCATTCAATACGAATTAGAATTGATGTATATAGAGAAATATATTAAACGTAACACAATTTGGTTAACTGATGCATCATACTTACATTAATGGTGAAATAAAGACCACTTAATCATGTCTATTATTGATTTTGAGTGCCTGGATATGATTGGAGGCACGTGTATTTTCTCCAGTGTAATTTGATGCTTCGACGGAAAATAGGTTTTTACATTGAACAAAGCACAGTGGATTACGAAGCCATAGTTGACAATGCAAACGAATACAAATTATTCTATACATTTTATTTCACGTTATATTTTTTTTGCCGAATGCGACCTTTGAATGCGTAAATGGAATCTCTGTATATCAAAAAATCTAATCTCTTTTGAAACGCATAGATTAAAGGAAGGAAAGGATGTTTGTGTACTTATTCGACATGAAAGCGCACTAGGAACCACAAATTACATATATTCAAATTGATTGCATCCTTATCCTCAGATAGCAACCCTGAACATTATATATGTACATTCACATGCACACCATATGCTTGTTATCAACTAATCTCAATTTAGCGTCTGTTTGTCGCCAGAGTGCTTGATAGCAAGGATTTCTTATGCTCTATTGCGTTGTATATATCAATTCTATGGAACCGTACTCAATGCGAATTCCCTAACCAATTTGGCAAAATTGCCGCCCATTGTATTCTTTGCTTCAAAACAACTACTGTTGATATACACGTCCAATAAAGCTTCATCACACTATAATGCTACATTATGAAACTAAAAAAGGTTGAGAACAATAAAACACATCATATCCGTTGAAACATCGCTAAACAGCATAGTTGAGTTTTCCTTCAAATTTCTGTTGTGTTCAGAACTGAATTTAGTCATTCAAGTAAAATTGACATTTTAATGTACTGAAGCATCATTACTCACAATACCATTTGGTTAACTAATGTGTCATGCTTACATTAATAGTAATATACAGACAGCATAATCATTCCCATTGTTTATGTTGAAGCCTAGGATATTATTGCTTAATCATTTTATCTAAAACTTTGAAAACGTCATCATTACTATCTTAATACCGTTGAACGTTCCACAAAAAAAGGTGTGTTGTCTCCATTGTAATTTGGGTCTTCGACGCACAAAGATTTCAATACATTGAATAAAACATTTTGGATTAGCAAACCATCGCATCGTTGATAATAGAAACAAATACAATGGATTTTTTGCATTGTATCACAAGTTGTATTGTTTGCTACGAATGTGCTACTTCAATGTGGAAAAAAATTGTATGATCGTGACTATGCCGGTTATAGAAAAAATGGTGATGCGTAAAATTGGGATCAACATCCAATCCACAAGTATTTTTAATTACACATAATACAGTTTAAGTAAGAACTCTGTACAAACGAAGGAAAATGATTAACAAATTTCGAAACAAATAATGCAATTTAGTACGTTTGTGTTGTTGGAGATGAGGGTCGAGAAATGCTTCAAGCTGTTATGGCAAACGATGCCACACATGTCAACATTACAAAAACGGTTAACTTGCGGAACTATTTGCTACAAAAGTTACACAAACCGTTTAAAAAAAGATTTCAAACTGTCAACATGATTGACATTTGTGTCTCCAATATTCAATATCGCATGGCTTATTTCTGATTGCTCTTAGTGGCTGCTCGAGCTTCCCTTTGTGGTCCTAGTACATCCCAAGACCGCTTTCATACCATTGTGCCAGCACCGGTACCACAAATCTCGCAAAGTACGTTTTCTGAATTAGCCACGGTCTCCAAGCAGCAACGTCGTCCATTTCGTGCAAACAACTCCCCCACTTTCCAGAAATTACCCGAAAGAGGACAGCCAAGTCATTTACCAATACTTCCAAATCCAGAACCGCGAATCGTCCTTGCAGTTTCACAATTCCAAAACCTTGATCTCCTTTCATTCAAGCGGACGTGTTGAGTAATAGTATTTTATGCCATCGTTTGTAACGAAGCAGAAATTTATCTTTGCGTCAACTAATTTCAAGTAGTCCGTTTTCCGTCCAGAGTTTTCTGCAACCAAATGCTAGTAAATTTCCCGAAGTGTACTTGGTGGGTCTGGAAATACTCCCAACTATAAGCTGTCGGAAATTCTGCAATGCTAATATCCCAGACGATTGTGTATTTGGGGTCCTCATCATTAATTTCTGACTCCAGAAGAAGACTTCCGATGTCTAGGTCCCTCCACTCTTTGATAAAGTAAAGATGTGCGACGCGTCCGCTGTGCCATGCTTCCTTGTTCCAGCTTGAATTTAATTTTATGACAGGTTTTTGTTTAACTTCCATTGTTGATCCATACGATGGTTGGCCAGCTTTGAAGTAATGCTGTATTGAGAATGTTGCCAAGGAGTTCAGATTGCCTTCGTAAAGTTTCATTAGACGGTGCAGAGTTTCCGTGACAAATGACTGGTGGGGTCCAATTGGCATTTTAAAGTGACAACCCGGTCACGTTGTGGTGACAAAATTGTTCACGTCAGGAGGGAATGGCGGGTGAGTGGATTGTGACGAAATCTGTTGGGGAACTTGAAAGGATAAAATTAAAGTCATTTTAAGCATGTATGTATTTAGAGAGGTTGTTTGCGATTAGCTTATTTAGAAATAAGTTTGGATTCTGCCTTATTATAACGATATCCTTCTCAAAGTAAAACGAATTTAATTTCCACTATCTTCGTTTCGTTGAAATGCGCTTGACTCTTTGTAATAACTTGAAAAACTATCGCTATCTGCATCGGCATTGGTAAAATCAATCTGCACTTGAACTACGTATATGCTCAACCCATGTTTGCCAGAAGCACGTTTTCTCGTTTTAGTCTTAAGTTCCTCGGAGAAGCCAACAGAGAATTTTTTTGCTGGAAACCATTCACCGTATCGCAACCCGTACTATCCTGACAAAAGGTATCCTGACGCTACCTGGATGCTCAGTACATATGGAACATTAGTTCCGATATGAGTATCACACCGCAGAAGCATACGGTTCTTCAAAAATCAATTTTTAAATTATTAATTAAATTTCTAATGCCTATTTCCAGCAATCTTAAAATTACATTTTCTTCATTGGTAATGCGGTGGTAGCATGAGCGTTGCTGCAAATATTCGCGTGGTCGGAAATACCCAATAATGAAACATAAATTAGTACTCGTTGCTTACATATACAAGCACCATAATATTAAAATATGTTCAATAGTACAATGTATTTTACCGTTAGGTATACTACGTATCTGAAATTAAGTGACAGCGTAGTTATAATTTTAGTTTGTTTGTCCGTCTGTCTGTTCGCACTATAACTTTGTTTACAACTTGACTGATTTCGTTAAATTTTGGCACACATGTTTCTAAAGAGACAAGGACGCCATGACCAGAGTTTCTGATCATTCGGTCAACAGGGGTCGGAGTAGGGATCAGAGGTCACAACCCCACTTTGTTTCAGCTACGTAATTTCCATGGTGGATTAACACGACTAGTTTAATCGGATTGTTTTATTAAACCAACTCTTTAGATGGACTGAACACCTCATCATCGAATTGGTCGCTGTAATGCAGTCTTTCATAAGAAAGAGAAAATATTTCTCAGCACCTATCCTAAATGAAAAACGTCGCTGTATCAATTATTTTCAGGAAACTGTCGATTGTGTTATCTGAAACTTAATACGTATTACCTTTAAGAACCATTTATTGATTTCTCAGAAAAATTATTTCATATTTTCGGTAATAGTTAACGAGTACTTTTATTGTATTTGATATCCAGCTAGACTCCAGTATTGGATCCAATAACTTTTGGAACAACTGCGTAGATTAGCTGAACATTTTGCCTAACTTGTATCTATTATTATAGCTGTCTTTATTTATCAGTACGCTGACACTCTTACCGGCAAGTCACCTATGTACCAATTATTTTCGTTGTAGCTATCATTTCGTATTGCGACGGGAAAGCTGTCAAAAAATGAGTTAATTTAAATTATGTAACTGGATTATTTTGATGCACAAACATTTGTGTAAATAGTCTTCTAACTGGTAATTGCGAATCAGCGTCGAATGAATGCTGATACTTTATAACACGACATGATGCTTAAGCAATGAATTGTAATTTGGTGAATATTACATTTTGTAAGTACGAAGTATAGGTAAGTATATTTGCATATCACATACTAAAATTAAATTAACAATTTTTATTTATTTTTATTTATTTATTTCTGTAATTTTCATTGGAGAGACAGCCGATAGGAAAATATATACACGGTTTAACTTTGATAAAGTACCGGCACAAAAATTTGAAAACAAATGCCAACTTGTACAGAATGAAATGGCATTTGAATATTTGTATAGTTTTTGAATTGACGTCAATTGTGTTCCAAAAATATAAAGACCAAGTTCTGATTTTTATGTACAATTCACACATATATAAATTAAACATCGTGGCCATTTGTAAATTTATGTGGGTAATTATTTATAGCTCCACTGGATTTGAAATGATGATTTTCTATAGACGAATATAATATTCTCTACATATTTTAACTCACATCTAATCTCCCATCACGGAGTTTATTGCAACCAGGAAACCTATTGCTATTACATTTAAGAAACCACAGAATTTTCACCACTGCCCCCGCTTCTGCCGTGTTTCGTTTCCGAAACTTCTTCAACAGAGTTGATGTATCGCAACTTTTGCGTTACTCGTTACCGTTACGCGTTACTTTGATAATTTCTGTGCGTTACACGTTACCGGTATTCGTTACATTCAAAATATCGGTGCGTTACTCCTTACCGATACTCGTTACTTTGATTTTTTTGCGTTACTCGATACCGTTGCTCGTTACTTTTTTATATATGCCAAAGTTAGCATTTAACGAGAAAAAAGTTAAATTAAGATACAAAAAACTAGTCAAAATAGTAATTTCTAATATAAGTCCCTAATATCTGGGAAAATGTATCATTTAAGTATTAATTTATTCATTAAATTTGAAATTTTCCCAAAAATCTGCTAGAAAATTTCACACCTGCGTTAGTCGTTATCGTTACTCGTTATAGGAAACAAAAAATTGGGTATCGCGTTACCGTTACGCGACACATTGCAGGAAATTTTGCGTTATGCGTTACCGTTACGCGATACTTTGTGAAAATTTTGCGTTACACGTTACCGGTATCGTTACTGTAACGGTAACGCACGAAACGCGTTACAAATTGTATCGCGTTACTCCATCTCTGGTTTTCAAGCTTTCAATTCTCGGCAGCAAATCATCTGGAACTGCATTCAACATTTCCCTAGCAACTTCCTCTTCATTTTCACCGTACAACATCTCAACCTCAACCGCCTTCCTTACTGCATCAAGGCTAGTCTCCGTCGCTGTAAGCAATTTGATCATTTGAAATGGCGGATACGCGTATCTACTCAAATGCATTCCTCCCAGAATATACCCATTACTTTGTCCTCTTCTTCTAGACGGTGGCGTCCCCCTCGCTTCCCACAATTTCTTGGCACATCCCACAACCCAGAACGTTGGATTACCCAACGTTTGCGGATGGCCTTGAACGATCGAAGTCGATCGCGAAGACTGTTGTTTCGATGCCGTCGAATGGGAACCAGATTCCAATGTTAACTGGTTCACTGGGCAGATTGCAATGCATTAAATAATACACTTGATTTCTGTCGGGAACCACGTCAGCATCACCGATGCCCAGAAGATCATCTTTTCTGAAATATCGAGTTACAGTGTTCCATTCCAGAAATCTTTCCCAACGAAGCGTTTCTTGTAATCGTTCCGTTCTCCAGATACCCATAGCTTCACTCGCGCTATGACTCAATTCGTCCACAACACAATGAACGACTTTGTCGAAAAACTCGGTAAATCGTTTGTCGTCCGACATAGTGGGTGCTTCTTATTTAAGTTTAAATCGATGTCACTACTTGCGATTGCAATCTATGGGCGCCACAGACTTTCCTATATGTTACTACGAAACAGTTTTTCTGAGCAAGAATCTGCTGGATGCCGTGCAACTATCCCAAATCATAAACAATCACAACGAAGTAATTTTTGATATTAGAATTAATATATCTTCTTCCTTAGTTCAAACAACATAATATCGTTTTACCTTCGTGTAGAGACGGGAATTACTAGTTGCGAAAGATTGTCTGTGACTCAAATTCGTAAACAAATGAGTGACGTATATTGAGTCCTAGCCAGTCCGACAGAGTACAGTCCATTCACTCTTCCGAGAGCCCTCGCGAGCTACAAGCGCAGCTGATTTGTGGCTTTCGCACAATGTAAACAATGTTTTGTACATGCGAGGCGACAGCTGGCTGTGTTCCGTAGAGATAGCCAGGGCTCTCGGAAGAGTGAATGGACTGTAGGTATACTGTTTTGTGAATGCCACTATCAATGGATTACATTCTGTTCGGAAAACATCTTTAATCCAACACTACAATGCCACCTGCGTATGTCTAAAATTTTTATTGTGTGACCGTTACGAAGAGACGTCGTGGAAGTTTAATATATATGCCGTGGTTTGACATGCCGCCGCTACGCTGCAGGAATGGGTGTTTCCGAACGGCTTCCGTAAGAGTTCAGGTAACATGTTTTTAGGAATCACAAATGTAGAAAATTGAAAAACCTGTTAATAAAATTAACCAATCTTATGGACTTTTTAGCAATTCAACAGAATTTTCCCCATAAATTTAATGCACCTTATAACTCGGTTTATTCAATTAAGTACCGTGATATTGAAAACATATTGCCATATAGTAAAACAATGCGTAAATGAGATTTTATGTGTAATTACACCATAAATGTAAGCACAAGGGGAAATCTAAAAATGAAGGCAAAGATGTCGAAGTGTGGATGCGAAATTTGGGATAATGTGAAAATTTTGTATTTTTAATCTACAAAAGTCATTTTGTTTTTGCTTTTAACTGAAGCAAACTGTTTATAGATAATGAGCTCAATAGATCGCGTCTGCATAAGTTACATTGTCTAGGTAAATTATGAATACCGTTAACAGTTGCTCAAAGCTTCACAAAATCACAAAATCACCTATTGATAGCGTGCTATAGAAATTGATGATTAAATGAGTTATTGATTCATGAATTATTGAATAGTTATTGAATGAGTATGCTGAATACATGGACTGGAAATGGTATAATAGAGTATTGATTTATTTCTAGTGTCCCAATCAGACAAATAGATTTCCACGTAAACCCATATACTATATATGTACATGATTACAATATATAAAGCTGCACCAAACAATTAAAATAAATATTTATATTAGTTCTGCATTCTTGTCATATTGTGCATGTGAAACATCGTCCGTCGCAACGGGTTTAACTTGTTTGAGGTTGCTGCTCAAAGCAGTTTCGTTCCCATCTCCAATTCCTAAGCATTTTATAATTCTCATTTTTACCGCTTTCATGTAGACTTCCGCAACACATACGAAAGCGGAAATGCCCAGCAGCCACAAGCAAAATATCCGGACAGGGGACAAGGTATCCAAGTTAGTTGGTTTTATTTGGTCATCTCCCTTCCCATCCACCATTCCATTTTGTAGCCAGTTCCGAATTTGATATTCAGTGATTGAACGATGGCGTCCAGTGGAGTCAAGATCCCGGATTGCTCTCAAAGGGCTCTCCACCTTTACTTTGTTGTCCCAGTAAACTCCCAACCCGCTTTCATACCATTGTGCTAGTATCGGCAAAGCAAATCTCGCAAAATACGTTTTCTGAATAAGCCACGGTGTCCAAGCTGCAAATTCATCGATTTGGTGCAACCGGCTTACCCACTTTCCGGAAATAGTCCGGAAAAGTATGGCTAAATCATTTGCCTTATTTTCCAAATCCAGGACGGCTAACCTTCCTTGAAACTTCACAACTCCCAAATCTTGATCTCCTTTCATGCAAGCGAAAGTGTTGAGTAGGAGCTTTTTTATGCCGTCGTTTGACATGTAGCAGAAATTTAGCTTTTTGTCAATCTCTTCCAAGTATCTGGTTTGTTGTCCAGCGTTATCAGCAAGGTACCGTCTGATACGTAACCTTAATTCCGATTCTGGCACCGGATTTTCGTCCATTGTCCAAAATAGACCTGATGTACTTAAAATCTGATGAGATGTATTTCCCAAGCTTGGCAAATCTGTTGGTAGCCACGGATCTGGTGGGATGCTTAATTTGGAGTATAGTTCTCCCTTGTATATGGTGCTTATGTGAAGCGAGATCCATGTCCAAGCCAAAAGAACGACCGGCAAGTGTGCGGGCAATTCCAGATTGCGGCATTGATCAAGTAGGGAACCGAACATTTGAAAGGGTGTTCTCCAAATTAGACGAGACGCATTATCCCGTTTCGTGTAGATCAGAATTATAGAGACAATTACAGTAAACGTAATGAGATATGAAATTGTCGTTGCAATCCATATGCCTTTGCTCAAAGGTTTTACCAACGCTGTCCATCGATTGTACATGAGAGATTTGTCGATCACGGTGAACAGCTGATACTTGTTCGGAAGGATTCCATATGGCGAAAGAACGTAGCGTGGAACTGCAGTTTTAAGAAAAAATGTGTTAATGTTGCCTGCTGGGAAAATGAGACCTCTTGTTATCATTCCGTGATTGTGAAGCAGTCGCCGTTTTTCACCGGTTGTCGTTATGTTATACTTGTTGACTAAAATTTCATGAACGAAAAATTCGACGAAAAGTTCTGCTTTCCAATTCTGGTTTCGTCCATTTGGTGTTATTTGGCAGTATGGACATATATGCGGAATATTGAGATGGTGATGATTTTGATGTACTTTCTTCCAAATTGTCAGAATATTGATTGGATTTGGCTGTTGATTAGACTCTGCATGCAAATAAGTGAATAGAGGGTATACGGATCCTATCCCCGGTGTACAAATCATGCAGACTACTCCAACACGCTGATTGCCTTGCGAGTCGTCCGACTTTATTAGTATACGAATACCAGTGAACCTGCCAAAATTCACTTGGTGGGTCATGAAAAAGTGCCAGATGTATTCCTCTGGAAATGTTGTAACAGAATTGTCCCAAAATATGACATAGTTGGGGTCCTCGTGATTGTATTCTGCCTCTACAAGAAATTCTATCAAGGTATCCTCCAAATCCATCCAGGTTTCGACAAAATATAGATGTGCATAGCATGTATTGTGCTTACTATTCTGATACCATGTTTCCATCACGTTAATCTTTCGGTTTACGAATTTTACTTCTCGTGTCGCCCCATTTTCCGGGCGACCGGTTTTGAAGTAATATTGGATTGAAAGTGTTGCTGAGGCTTCAAAATTATTTTCGTAGAAATCCATGAGATTGTGTAGAGTTGCAGAGGAATGTGACTGATGTGCTCCAAGAGTTGTTTTAATATTGCAACCAGGCAACGTTGTGCTGAGAAATGTGCTGAGATCTTGTGAGAAGCGCCGGTCATTTTCATTTGATGATACCTGTTGGATAAATAAAAATTTCAAAATTAAACGAGATATTAACATAATTGGGTTCACGTATCCACATCCAGTGGAATTAAACGGGGGATTCCTTATATGGGGAATATCTTGGATGCTTTTCGTCAGGCCGCGACTACATGCCAGTGAATTCAACTCAGACAATTTGTTGTTGGCCCTTCTACGAGGTATGTTATTTAGTGTGTCCAACTGCAAATAGCAGTGAGTAGGGTTCAAACTCGTGTAAGAATATTTCCGGCTTATCGAGTGTATTTGAAGGGCATATTAATGTCGACAGTGCAAGACAGCAAGCCTATGGAAATAGATTGGCAAGAGGAAATATTGAAGTGTATAACGTGGACTCATGCCTGCTAAGAATAATTTCTAGACATATCGATTCGACATTGAATACCAAAGCAATAGAACATCAGAATCATTACTCTTTTCGGTAATTGCCATTCCTATCAGCGTAACACAATCACAGATCGAGTATTGATTTTATACATATTACCTTTCATATTTTAAACGTCAAGTATCTCATCTATATTCTATTCCCTACAGTTTTATTTAAAATTCATTTGCTTTGCTAGGAGTAAATATGGATTTGGTGAATTCCAGTTTCATTTTTGGTCTCGAATGGTATCAATTTGAAAACTTTTTTTAAAATATGTATTTAGTCTCTGTGATGCAGAGTAACTTTAGCTAGTACTAAATGCTTAACGTAGGGTGTCATTATTGCTACTGTTATAAATTAATTAATACTAACATTAAAATTTTACCTGATATTTTCAACGGCGTTTGCGACTCTAATCCTGAATTGCAACAGTCTCTTCTTAAATCTCTTCTTCTAATTTGGAACACCATGTTTGGATTGTTAGATAGATAGAGGTTTTATTAGAGTGTTTTAAAGGTTCAGTACTTACATAAACTGCTTTTAAACCCTAACACAATGTAGTAATACCAATAAAATTTAACAATGATATGTGGATTTATATACTACCGTCTATATTTCTTTAACCGTTACCATTCCATAATATCATACCTAGTTGCAAACATTTAACAAAAATTATACATATAAACTATTTCTTTCTTCTAAAATTTTGTGGTTACATATTTCCATTAATTCATCAGAGGGAGATTTTTTACAATCAGAAAGTTTAAAATGTTACAATAATTGTTCCATACCTCAACACCTGTCCAACTAATTGATTGCTTAAATAATTCAGTATTGGGAGAAGGCACAATCATACGAAAGTTATGGTCATTTTCCGTAAGCTCTTCTCGAGTTGAGAAATATCTTGAGAACATCTGAGTTTTAAATTTTTTAAATACAAATCTAAGAACGGACAGAGTTCTCCTTTCACTGAAAGTTAACAGATTTGTTTTCTTTAACAGATCATTTATGACTATATCACTAAATTTAAAACTACGTTTCTTTCTATTGTTACGTTTGTATAAAGTTGGAAGAAAGAATGCCATTAGAAATCGGTTTACCTTACTTTGTAACAATAAAAGCTTTGTGGGCTTTACCGCCCAGATTATGATTGCATAGTCAACGATACTAACTATATAAGCCAATAACATCATTTTCATTATATTTTCATTTAATAAACGCCTTATTGAATACAACTTAGCTAAGGCTTCTTCCATTCTAGTTTCGACATGGTTTCGAACGCCGGGCATCGACATCGAAGGACAGGCAACTATCAATTACAACTCCTAGATATTTAAAAGTGGTTACTCTTTCCACTATTTCTCCGTTAATTAATAGATCTCCAATCGGTTCTTGGGCAGACCTGTAATCCTTGGATTTGTAAAAAACCATCCATTTAGTTTTTGTTACATTTAATTTCAGTCCATTCTGATTACACCATTCAAGTAACTTTGTCAAACACTCTGATGATGTCTCAATGCCTTCATTAAACGTTTTACATTTTGCATATATCACTAAATCATCGGCATACAATAAATATTGCAAATTTATTGCATTTACTATGTCATTTACATAAATTGTGTAACATACTGAAGCTAAAATTGATCCAGCAGGAACACCAGATCTTATAGAAAATTGCTCGGACTCATAGTTACCATTATTTAAAATAAACTTTCTATCTTTAAAATAGTTTACTAACAATTTCAGCAAATACGGAGGCAATTTATAGTCATACTGTGTCATTAGCTTTCGTAGTAAAATACTCTGATTGACACTGTCGAAAGCTTTGCTAAAATCGATGAAAAAAGCTACTGCGTTTCCTGATCTTTCATCTAAAAATTCATACAAATGCTGTGTCAGCAGTGTTACCGCAGTCTCACATTAGTGACCAGCTCTGAACCCATGTTGATTGGGATCCAACTTGTCACTCACGCATTTGTGTTTACTATATAAAATTCGTTTGACTCATTATTGGATCAATACTTCGGTCTAGAATTTCCTCAACATCTGTCAATCGTGCTACTGGCTTGTAAAAGGATCTTATTTCATTTAAGCAACATATACATACAAGGGGGAAATATATTGAAAATTGAGTATCCCTACGGAGCCTTGAGTGTTAACAGATTTACCAAGTTTGGCAAACTCTTCCCATCTAATTTTAAGTACAGCCTTTTTTGCAATCAACAATGGAAGATCATTCAGTTCCGAAATCGGAATTAAGGTTGAATATAGATGTGTATGTACGTCAATACACTGGACATAAGGTCGTGCATTTGGCGGAGGTTGACAAAAGATTAAATTTCTACGCAATTCACCAACTACTCAATTCCAGCACCTTTGTCAGAGAAGAAGCAGATTTGGGAATTGTGATCAAAATTATGTGGTTCTAGATCATGACGGCAGAGCAAATAATTCGGCTACTCTATTCAGGGTGCTGTCTAGAAAGTGGGTCAGTCGACTAAAGTGGAAGAATTTGCTGCTTGGACACCACGGCTACTTCAGAAGACGTGCTTTGCTAAATTTGTCTTATACACTGTAAGTGTTTCTATGCAAGAAATAAATCAATTACGCAGTGGAAATAAAATCGATGTTTAGTGTACGAATCTGGAGAGAGAAGTAATTTTATTTCTCAGATGCCCAGACCGAAGAAGGCATCAGTTAAGTGATATCTTTCTGCATTAGCACAATTTTGATTTCACAAACACCATAGCCGTGAAAAGTTACAATTTCCAAAAATCCTTGTCAATATGGGTCCCATTATTCAGCATATTTAGCCATGGTTTCCTTCATTTGTAGAAGACTCTATATACACATCGAACACATTTCAGAAAGCTCAGTTTAATGGCTTCAAAACGTATATCTTGGAATTTTAATGCACACTGATATGTAGAATTAGCTGCAACTCAAACATGTCAATTTTGGGCATTTTCACGGAACCAAAAAATCAGCAGATTTTTAACAACATAACATAACAAATCAAATCGGTGAAAATCACCCCTGCTACTTTTAAACGGAGATGCAGAATTGCCTTCAAGCTTTGGAATCGGACCACACGTTCCAAAGTTATCCATAGATGAAATTTAACATAGGCCAAAACAGACATATGCAATTGGCGGTCATCAATGTAGGAGGAGGTGGCTGAAACTTTGTATTTTACGGTTTCATGAGGGCACCAATGAGATAGCAAAATATGAGCAAAATCGGAGAGACAATTTTTGGGGGGGGGGGTCAATCAATTTTAAAGATGCTCATTGCAAACCAACATAATTGAGTTATCCTTCAACTTGTCATTGTTCATAAATATATTTAGTCATTGAAGAAGGTTTGGTATTCTGAAAATCATACTAAAAATCCTACTCATAATACAAATAATAGAGAAATGAAAGTCAGTAAATCATTTATATTGTTTATTTTGAATGCTCTGTTATTGCGAATCATTCCTTACAAAACTCTACCATCCATACAATTTGTAATCCGGCGTGGAAAATTTGTGGTGGAGTGTTTGCTGTCTGCAACATAATTTGATATTTTCCATCTAAACTATTTAATTTAATGGAACAAGACACCTTGGAATATCAACCCAGTTTTGGTAAATACAAAGAAGAATACGATGGATTCTTTGCATATTATACAGTAGAATAACGCTTAATACACACTTGTATATGTGCTTGTAAGACTCTGCTCGTTAATGTAGAACGAAACAAACGCTAACTTGTGTATAATGTTGAAAAATACAATATATGAACCATTCCAGTTTTGCGATCTTTTATCACAAAATGAGCATTTCGGTAGCTAGGATCAGCCGAGGGACCTTTAACTATACCAAATAAAAAATATAATAAACTATTTTTATGCATATAATTTGCGTTTTTTCATCATACGAATTTTCTGTTGGTTTGTGTAGAAGTGGACATGATTAATTGCGAAAGATTATCAGCTGTGAGTCTATGTTGTTATCATTATATGAGTAATGTATTTATGAATCGGATAATCGTTTTATGATATTTACACTGGGGTAGACACGGTGACGTCTTTGTAGCATATCTAGTTTATACTCTGACACAGTAAAAATGTGGCCATACTTGTCCCAAACACTGAGCGGAATTTGCCGAAACTGATGGGGATGCCAATGACAGGTTTAGATAACAATTATGCAGGCAATACTCGCCTTATTTTAAGTTATATGAACGTAGTTGAGTGACGATTGGAAATAATCAAAGTTTGGAAATATCATTATGAGATTTGCATCATGTAGATAGTCATGCCGAAAAATAGGCACGTATATTTGCAAATTATTGTACTGTGCATATTTATTGGCCAAACTATTGTGAATAATACGGGACTAATGATTTTGACTCCTACTCGGAACATATTTACCTATATTACAATCAAATGCACAAATTATTTCATACAATTTATACAAGTTTTGTGAAACTCACTGCGTTCCTCCAGCTTTCGGAACAGGCTGCGGGTTATTTCGACCATGCGTCCTTGGAAATACTGGACTCCCGTCAGCATCCCATTCAATTCTCTCCATGCGGGACGTTAAGTATCCACTAGTGGCGGTCTCCCTTCCATTATACAGCAGCCAAGTCTCACCTCCGTCTGCATTGATCATAATTGCGCAGTTGGCATCAGGGATGTAAACGCTTTCGTCTGGATTGCTAGTGAACATTGGTCCCGGAGCTGCTACCCAATTCGATACATCCATTGGATTTCTTCCCGACTCGATGCTCATGAATGAGATGGATGGATACTGACCGTTATGCGCTGAAAATAGCATGTAAGCAATACCGTTATTATATGCGAATGTCGGCGACTCATTCCAGCATCTGTCTAGACACTCCCAAGGTTCCGTTGGTTGTCTCAGCAGCACCACAGGTAACACAATATCTCCCGGATTCTGCATCTGTGCTATGTATATTGCCCAGCTATTATTTATGGGTGATTGCCTGACCACGCAAAGTAGGATCTACCATTGGTCAATAATTAACAGAGCAGTGGTCAATACTGGCATCGAACTCATTTTGCAACTGTCCTTTGGCAGCACTCCAACTTCCCATTGGTTCCCCCGGATCGTTTGCAGTTATTACGTACGCGGAGCGACGTGGCGGTCCATTCATTGTGAAGTAAATATAAAGCTGGCCATCGAGATTGTATATTTTACCGCAACATACGGTGCCATATCCATCTGGAGCCCTACGGGAACATAGCGTATTTCTATTATTACTAATTATCCAAGACAAATTAAAGTATGTATTCACTTACAGGTAGATAGTCATCCTTTCGGCGCTACGGAAGTCGGTCGGAGTGCTGCTTTTAAAAATGACCAGCTCCGTGCCATTTTCGTTGTTGAGCACCAAGTAATAACACCCGTCCTACCACTAGGATCATGGGATCGTTCGTCCAATATCGGATTTGTGAACATTTCTGGCTCTCCACTAGGGCGTGGCTGCGTATCACTTGAACCATGCGCGATAGGAAAACTCGGAGTTCCGACCTCAAAGCTCCATACCACTTTTTCTATTCGTGCCACCTGATTGCCAGAAATACCCGTGCTGCTTTCGGATCCGTGATATACCATCCACATCTCTATGCCGTCCGGGCTGGTGGTGAAAGACAACTGGCCAGTGGCATAAACACCACCTTCTTCGTTCTTTGTAAAAACAGGCCCTGTCGCGGACTTCCAGTTGGCGTTGTTCAATGGATCACTTCCGGATTCAATACTCATGTAGGAAAGACAATGGTCAGGGTGATTGGATGAACTGGCCAAAAATACCATATACGACGCACCAATGTTGTAAATAAATGACGGCGCTTCGTTGATGCAGCCACCCTGGCATTCCCAAGTTTCTGTTGGCTGTCTGAGGGAAACTATGGGTTCAATCACTTTGGTTGGACTGGTCATCGGTGCAATGTATATTGCTCTGGATTCAGCAACCGGATGCTGGCTGGTCCAAACAAAGTAGAGTTCATCGTTTTGAGTGAGTACCGTCCCGTGTATTGAAGTCAGACTCCAGATGTTTTCGAGAAGCCGAATAGGTGCACTCCATCTTCCCCTTGGGTCAGTTGGATCCACCGCCTTCATGACGTAGAGTCGCTGAGAAACCGTTTCGTTCCTCATTGCAAAGTAACAATAGAGCTCGCCATTGATACTGTGAATTTTGGGGGCCTCCAGTCCACTATAACCAACATTGGTCTTGTATACGACTGCCCTTTCGGGATATCGGAAGTTTGTTATGAAACGGCTTTTGAGGATGTGGATTTCCGTGTTTTGATTTCCAATTATTGTAAGGAAGTACCACTCATCCAGCTTAAATATATTGGGATGGGGAGCTGCTGTGTCCACAATTGGATTTGTGAAATTTGGAAGCTGTGCTGAAACGCAGCAGGCTGCCATCCAGCAAGCTATCAGGAAGTTGAGTTTTCCCATGGTGCCTTGTATTGTGGGCTTTGTGTGCGGAAAGTAAATGGAGAATGAAGGCTTGCTTCCCGTAATGTACAACATATTATTATCTTGTTGAGACAGTTTCTTATCATGCTTGCGTGACGCATTTCAGCATATTATCTGCTCAAATTTACAGGCGAACATTATTGATTAATTACTTGCGATATTTGCAGGTGGATCAAATTCATGCAATTCAAACCTGTAGATTTATCATTCTGACCCGATAACACATTATTCATCACATTATGTTGCGCAAAATATGTCAGCACGTGTTTATAAATAGCTTCCCAAAACTAATCAAACTCTTATCACGTTATTAGGGAGCACATTAGTGCTACCTTATAATTTCGTTCTGTGTCCGGTCCGTCCGTCAGTCCGTCCGTCCGTCCTTGAGCGCGATATCTTGTGTATGTATGTATATATGGGACAGCCAAGTTACAATCATTATAACTTATATGGCCCTGGCTCAAGCACAAGTTAATAGATTATTGCCTTTCCCGTTAAATACACTTAGAGTATAATAGTCAAATGACAGATACAATTGATATGCAAATGTCGTTATCAGAACACTAGCAGAGAGATTGAGGATCGGAACCACTACACGATCCAGCGATAGCTACTAACCAGGTAGCCAGCGGTTCAGTAGTAGTGGACGCTCTCTGCAATATCTACTAGTGCTATACTCTTTTTTCATGTCGGCAACCGAGATTCGACCGTGGATAGCAACTAGGTATATCAGGCACGCTAGCTGCTAGCCCACGACGGCTGCCCCTCTTATCGCGATATCTTCCGAGCGCGATATCTTCCGAACGGAACTGAATTTTTGAATTCTGTTTTTTGCAATGGGTTCCTAAGCCAACAGCGACAGGCTCCATTGATTTTGAGCCCCCTAGGTCAACGGCAACCGTTATGAGGTCAATTTTTTCAATGAGAACATATGCCAAGTGGCATATCATTCGACACGTCTATGAATATAACGCCTAGATTTCAGGTAATCTTGAGATCAAAGGTTACCGTTTAACGGTAACGGCGATTTCAAATATCTTTTTGGTTTATTCTCTCCTGCTTAAACGCATACGAATTTTGGACTTCTGTTTTCGGGAAAGGGATTCTCAGCACAGGGGTTTTTACTGAACATGCTCGTTAGCCTTACAGGTCAACGGCAACGGTTAGAAACCGTTACGAGGTCAATTTTTTTTCAATGAGAACATATGTCAAGTGGCATATCATTAAACTCGTCTGTGAACGTAACCTGTCGCTGTGTGCGATGATGGTGACCTGATTCGAAGGTTATGATGAGCGATTGGACTGAATTATTTTTCTGAACACTGCTGTCTTCCCAAACCCTGATGCTGGATGCCACAACAGACAGTGCTAACTACCATAAACTAACTACTATGACCTCAAATGTCAATTTCTAAATAACTGCGAGACAACTCCCTGATGAGTAACAGTTAAAATAAATCGTAGTTAATTTATTACAGGGAAAATTACACAATAATTAACAAAATGTTAAAAAGCTCAGGTCAGAGCAGAAAATCCAATGACAAAATTATTAGCTCAGGACAGAGCACAAAAAAACCAATTACAATTATTTTCACTCTTGTTTCTCAGAGTTGAACAAGAATAATAAGTACAAGAATCAGTACAAGTCACTTCGCTGAAGGCGAGCAAGTGATCAAAAAGTAAACGGACAAAATTGAACATAAAAGTACATACATTTATAGCTTAACAAAATACATAAAAATATGATGTAAGAACGAAAATGCGAGCTCGACTTTCTAGAATGAACGCGAGCTGCATATAGCCGCGAAAAGGCGAGGGAAATGTGTTGTCTCACATTGCAACAAAGGTTGGGTTACAAATTGGTTAAATGTTGGCTAAAGGTTGGGTTACGTGTTGTTTAAAAGTTGGTTATTGTTGGTTAAAGTTGGTTAAAAGTACAAATGTGTGTAAAAACGTACTGGACAAATCAAAAAGAATAATTTCTTCCAACTAAACTAACATAAAACATGAATAATATTCGAAATCAAAATAAACAAAATAATTATTGGGGCAAGCTGATACTTTCTTCATGAGCGTCAGCGACATAACCCATAGATCTGACGTCACTTTGAGGTGAAAGGTTACCATTTAACGGTAACGGTGATTGTTCTGAACGCAGTTACTAACCGTAAATGTGTCAGTTCTACAAACTACGGTGAAGGTCAAATGGTCAAATAAAATTATGCTTTTTACACACAAATCGAGTTATCTTTTGTTAAAACACAAACTGGACTTTGCTTTTATTAAAATCAACGATTAATTAAGTTTTTAAAAGATGATAATTAGTTATTAAAAAGAATTGTGCAAATTTCACTTCTGCTCTCTCTTGCCAACTTCTCAACAACAACCAACCAACAACTTCTTGCCTCTCCGTTTCTTTTCTCATTCCAACTTGCATTCGGCAGACTGCATGTCTGCCAAAGTGAACTATCCGCTTTTTCTGTTCGCATCTAAAATCGATGCTTATAACATGGATCATAATTAATGAAAAGTACATGAAAGTGCATAAAAGTAAGGAAATATTTTCATTTCTAACATACTCCACACCCTGGAATAGACGGGAGTCTATTTCACACACAAGAAAAAATGTTTACAAATTAGAATTGTGGGCACTGGAAAAACCTCTTCCTAACGGAATTCTACTATTAAAGAGGAAAAACCATGTGCAGCTCATTTAAAATGAAAGAAAAAAAACTAAGAGCCCCATTTGGCCACATAAAAACCGAATTTTTGAAAATTTACTACTCTCCTCCTCCTTCTCCTCCTGATGTGGAACGTACTCGCGTCAGCCCCTTGGCATCTAACGAGACAATGGTAGTCTTACGACTAAAGTTAAATCCCTATATGGGAAGTTTAACTTTCCTTTACTTTACAACTAAAGTTAAATCCCAATGGGAAGTTTAACTTTCCTTAACTTACAGGATCCCCTTCTTCTGTACTCGCGTCAGCCCCATGGCATCTAACGAGTACCGGATCCCGCAAAACCTTATTTAAATCTTTCTGGACGCTTCACTTGTCGCCCACTCCTTGTCATGACTGCTTTCTCTCGTACGCCACCGCACTTCTCTGCCAGTTCTTCGGCTTCTAGCGGAAATAGGCGCTGCACAGATCTTACTATCATCCCCTTTTCGGTCTTAACCCTGGCCAATCGCCGGGCTTTATCCGTTCCTGGGATCACTTCCATAATTCGGCCCAACGGCCACTCGACTCGTTTCTGACTATCGTTGCCAACGTACACTAACTCTCCAACTTTCAGTTCTCGGGTTGCTCTGTGAGGATTCTTGTTCACCAATAGTGCAAGATATTCCTTCAGAAATCTCCCTTTCAATTCCTTCCTCAGCGTCGTAACGTAGTTTAATCTGAATCTCAACTTCTGAGAATCAGTTAATTCTGCCTCTGGTAGGCCTGTTTTCCCAAACGGATGGAGAAAGAGTTCTGGTGTCAGTGGCTCTAAATCCTCCGGATCTTCGCTTACGTAAGTTAATGGACGGGAGTTCATTGTCTCCTCCACTGTCTTCATAACGGCTTTTAGTTCCTCCCAACTGAGTGAACCCTTTCCTACAGCTCTTCTTAACAAATCCTTAGCGGTTCTGATGAGTCGTTCCCACCAGCCTCCCCACCAACTAGAGGTAACAGGGTTAAACTTCCACTGAATTTTTGAAGTTTTCTCACTTTGCCCCAATGAATTCCAATCTATCTTCTTGAAGAGATTTTCTGCGCCTCGAAAATTGGTGCCATTGTCAGAATAGATGATGGCTGGTTTCCGGTACTTCTCGCTGAATGCCTCCAGTGCCTTAATGAATGCTGCAGTGCTGACTTTCTTCACAAGTTCAAAATGAACGGCTCTGAATATCCCACAGGTAAAGATAACGAGCCAGGCCTTAGCTCCGCTTTTCAGTAGTAAAGGACCGGCAAGATCCACTCCGACTACTTCAAAAACTTCAGCATCCTTCACACGGTCCAAGGGAAGAGGAGCTGGCTCTGGTATCACTGCTTTGGCGCTGTATCGTCTGCATCGATGACATTTACTGATGACACCTCTGATTGTACGCCTTGCCTTCAGTATCCAATACTTCGCTCTTAACTTTGTCATGAGAAATCCAACTCCAGCATGACAATATGCACGATGTGTGTCTCTAATCAGTTGTCGTACAGCTTCATTTTTTGTTGGTAGCAGCATAGGAAAACGGAAGTCTCCCAAATCCTTGCGATAAGTCAACCTTGTCCTAATTCTCAATATGCCCCAATCGTCTTCAAATAATTCCAATCCAACGAGCTTTGATCTGTCTTCCACTGGAAAGGCTTCACGCTGTATCTCCCTGATAAGCAGCATCTCAGCTTTATCGAGTTCATCTTTATTCAATGGTCCGCTCCTCCTTAGCTTATCTTCCTTTACTAGCTTGTTATGCAGGAATCTTCTCACCCATCCAAAAACACGTACAAGTCCGATAAAAGAATGTGAATTTTGAACTCGTTCCAATACAGAGAATGAAACGGTTGTGCCTGTGGCAGTTTTCTTCCTTTCTGCCATAATATCTTCTTCATTGTAACTGATGGTGGATGTCGGCCAGAACGATTCTTCCTCGTACAACCACTTCGGTCCTTCCCACCACCTTGAATTTCTTAACTGTGATGGCGAGCATCCTCTTGAAGGGAGATCAGCCGGATTTTCTTCGCCAGGAACGTGCCTCCAATTGTCTCGGTCAGTCACTTGATTTATCTCCCTCGCTCTATTTCCGACAAATGTTCCCCATTCATCGTTTCTTCTGATCCAGGCCAGGGCGGTGGTGGAATCACTCCAGTAGTATTCCTTGATCTCGTACAGTGTCAAAGCTCTTTTCACAGTCGCTGCTAATCTCGCTCCCACTAAGCAGCCCATCAACTCTAACTTTGGAATGGTCATCCTTCTCACCGGCGCTAAACGGGATTTGGCTGCCAATAATTGCACGTGGCAATTATCATCCTGTATTACACGGAGAAATACTGCTCCAGAATACGCATCTTTGCTTCCATCTACGAATGAATGTAACTCCCATTTACTTCTGTCGCTCACTCCGTTCGTTGCTAAACGAGGAATTCTGATTCCTCCCATTTCCAGTATTTCCGAACACCATTTATAAAATCTTCTTGCTTCCGCTTGTGGCAGCTGTTCATCCCACTTTAATTTGTTGAGCCACGTTCGTTGTAATAAAATTTTCATAGGAAGGACGCACGGGCAGGTAAATCCAACGGGATCAAATATTTTTTGTACAGTGGAAAGTATTATCCGTTTCGTTACTTTTGAAGGGATTGATATGCTCTTCATGTTAACAAAAAGCTCGTCTGTCATTCTGTCCCATTGAATTCCCAAAACAGAAATAATTCTTGTGTTTTCGTCCTCAATTTTCTCCTTGTTGGTCATCCACATTCGCAGCTCCATACTTGCGCTGTTCATTAGCTCCACTGCCTTGTTCCAGAAATGAAAATAATCTTGAATAGTGTTTTCGGAATGGACACAGTTGTCCACATATAAAGTTGAGAGCAGCTTTTTCCCCATTTGCTTATCGTCGTCTGGTAAGTTTGTTAAATGATGATGAAGAACTGCTGCTAGGATGAATGGACTGCATGTAGCGCCAAACATAACTCGTGCATGCCGGAACTCGACCACCTCCTTCATTTTGTCGTTGGTCCACCAAAGAAAACGCATAGCATCTCTGTCACCATCATCCACTCCAATCATCTGAAATGCCTTCCTGATGTCTGAGACAAATGCTACCGCCTTTTCCCGGAAACGAAGAAGAATCTCTGGAATCAGCTGGACATAGTTTTCTCCAGTAAATAAACAATCATTCAACGAAGGTGATTTTCCTACACGGCATGAGGCGTCGAAGACCGGCCTGACTCGCGTCGTTAAACTTTCCGGTTTGATGACTGCTCGGTGAGGTAAATAGTGAATCCTTGCCGCATCTTGATTGATATCCACTCTTTCAATGAAGCCTTCAGCTTGCCAGGCTTGTAGTATCTTTGTATATTCTTGAAACATCCCTGCATCAATTAATTTTTTACTTGCTGACTGGAGTCTCTTGAAGGCGACTTCTTTATTACTGGGCAGGTAAGGCAAATTATCCTTCCACGGTAACTTAACTGAATATCTGCCGTCGTCTGATCTTGAAATACTTGCCACATAGTGTTCTTTCGCCAACTCCAATTTCTTCTTGATTTCTGCCTCCTCTGCCACATCTTTTATGCCAAGCGTTTCCAACTCCCACAAGTTTGTTACACTTGCATCAGTGTACGCCATAGACGTGTAGAAATTTGCCATGTTCTCCTCCACCACCGATTCATCCCCGTCTGTAACGCTTCCAAGTAAGGTCCATCCAAGATCTGTTCGAATGGCTGTTGCACCACAATTTAACTTTTTGATTTCTCCAGTAATGATGGTGGCGTAGAGATCAGCTCCTATCAAAAGTTCAATTTCGGATGACTTGTCTTGGTTGTCTGTCAGTTGTACATTTTTCTCCAGTAGCTCTTCTCGTAATGTGCCGTACTTCTCCGTGACCTTGGGAAGGGAGCCGCATAATTTTTCACTCTCCCTAACTACAACGTGCTGTTGGTAATTGGTATCCACTGCTCCAATTTCAATTCGGTATTTGTTGTGGGTTGTTGGGGGCGTGCGCTTGTCTCCAAAAAGTGAATGAACCACCCGTTCAACACCCACAGGCTCCAAACCCAAGTCTCTTGCCGTTTTTCTTAGGATGTAGCTCCGCTGACACCCTCCGTCGATGAAGGCTCGGACTGCTTTCACCTTTCCTCCATTCACAATATTGACAAGTAAAGTTTGCAAAGCCACCTCGCTGCTGCACTCCACGTTCGAGCAATTTGTTGTTGCTTTTGTTGACTCCTCCTCCACTCGAGTCTTCTTTGATGGTGGTTGGTAAGAATCCTTCTCGTGTTGCTTTCTTTTGTAGTCCCTGCAGAGTACGGTAAGGTGGCTTCTTTTGCAAATTTTGCACTCCAGGTTCTCCTTACAATCTCTTGCATGATGATGGCCACAGCACCGGAAGCAGAGTTGTTTCTTCTTCAAAACGCCCATTCTTTCCTCAATTGTCATATCTCTTGCTCGGAAACAGGCTCCACTCTCATGATTTGCTTTTCCACAAAATGCGCACCTTCGATTCTCAGCATTATGAAACGAAGATAAGGTGGGTACGATATTCCGTCTTCCTTGGTGATGGTGTCTCGGTGTGTGTCTGTCGCGCTGGTCATTTTTCGTATCCCTGCATTGCTCGTTTGCGAAGCTCCGTGTAATGTCTATCCTCTGCCGAATGTCCACCTCCTTCTCCACGAACTCCATAAGCAAATCAAGTCTTGTTTTAGGTGGCTCCTCCTTACTCCCATCCTTTGTCGAAAGTGGGCTTCGCTGCCAATTATCCAGAACCTTCTCTGGAAGACTTGATTCAACCAAAGGAAATAGCCATGTTGCTGGATCAGCCGTTTCCAGGTTCAGAGACTTCAGCGCTCTTAAGTGGGAATCCAACTTGAGGTACAGGTTCTTTACTGGAATCTTATCCTTGGAATTGACATTGGAAATTACTAAATTTAGTAATTGCCGAATGTATACTTGGAGTAGTAAATCTTCGTTGGCAAAACGCTTCTTGAGAGCAGTTACGGCTATTGGATAGTTGTCGTTTGTCTGTTGATAACCATTGACCACCTCGAAGGCATCTGTTCCAGGCTCGAGAAGTTGTAGTAGGTAAGTCAATTTGTCGCTTCCTGCCATGTACGGGTGCTCATCAATTTTTGGAACTGGGCCCAGAATGGAAGCCAATCTATCAGTTTTCCAGAAAACTTTTTCATTTGGATGGTGGGGAATTTAATATTGCTTATCTTCGCCTCCAGTCCTCCTCCGCTTCCGATGATGCTCTCTGTTGTTTGGATTGATTGAGCTGGCATCAGTTTCTCCTTCATTGCTCTTGTCGTCTCGAACTTGACCTTGATTTCTCTTATCTCATCAAACTCCTTATCCTCCTCAGTCTCAGTCAGGTTTTCCTTGGTCATTTGCTCCACCACTTTGTTGTCGTGCACCTGCAGCTTCTCGAACGTATCACAAAACAGTTTGAATTTGATATTGATCTCATCTTTCTTCAACGGCACCTGCTTCAACAACCCATCGATCTCAGTTTTCATTTTTGTAAATTCCCGCCTTACGGGCCTTCTTGCTTTTGTCAAAACCTCCATGTTGACCGTTCACCTCTTTTGATCACGTCGGGGGTCACCACTATGTTCTGAACGCAGTTACTAACCGTAAATGTGTCAGTTCTACAAACTACGGTGAAGGTCAAATGGTCAAATAAAATTATGCTTTTTACACACAAATCGAGTTATCTTTTGTTAAAACACAAACTGGACTTTGCTTTTATTAAAATCAACGATTAATTAAGTTTTTAAAAGATGATAATTAGTTATTAAAAAGAATTGTGCAAATTTCACTTCTGCTCTCTCTTGCCAACTTCTCAACAACAACCAACCAACAACTTCTTGCCTCTCCGTTTCTTTTCTCATTCCAACTTGCATTCGGCAGACTGCATGTCTGCCAAAGTGAACTATCCGCTTTTTCTGTTCGCATCTAAAATCGATGCTTATAACATGGATCATAATTAATGAAAAGTACATGAAAGTGCATAAAAGTAAGGAAATATTTTCATTTCTAACAGTGATTTTAAAAAATTCGTTTTTTGCTCTCCTGCTTAAACGGCCAAGAATTTCGGACTCCTTCATGCTTGCCAACCCCATATGCCAACGGCGACGGCTAGAAACCGTTACGAGGTCAAATTGCAAGTGACATATCATTCGACTCGTCTATGAATGTAGCACATAGACCTGAGGTCGTTTTGGGGTTAAAGGTCACCGTTTAACGGTAATGACGTTTTGACACTTTTTCGTTTTTGCGCGCCAACATTTAAACAAAGGTGTTTCCTGAAGTGCTCCCTTTTTATGTTTTTACAAGAACCTAGTTGTCTTATCAAACTTTGTCGTTCATGTTTCAGTGTGTATGCATATTCAATAAGTTCATATGTCAAATATCAGCCACAAGAGGTGCATTGAAGCAAATTGAAGATTTAAAGTAATTTCTGTAAAGACGTGTCAAGATATCAACAAAAATCATTGTTGAGTGTCACATTTGAATAATATTGGGATGAACGACGTTGTGACAATTTATGACAATGATTAATCTTTCTCCAAATTATAATGGGAAGAAATTTGTCTCATGTTTCTATACTCAACAACGCAATTCCGTAATTTGTTGACATTCTGATTCTACACTTCAATATTAATACCGACTCAATAATATCTGCACTGCACTCATGCATAAAAAGTGTGGAAGTTTTGGAAACTGTTGAAATGGCGTGGAGATATCAACTAAGAAACGTTTCATGATTCATGTTTCATTCTAAAATAATCGCACACGTTTCAATGTGCTCAAATATTCTGCCGGCATTTTAAAAGTTGCTACGGCGGAGTTACGTATGTGGTGCCAAACGTTAGAAAAATTAGAAATATATACTGGCGTAGTAGGACGTTAAAGAACGTCGTTCCAGATCATCCTCTAGTTCCATTCGGTCATACATTTGACTCATCGATGTCCATATTGAGGTCTTGATTGAAGTACAACAAACCCTAAAAGTAACAAAGCCGTGGCCGATCCAAACCAAAATGGTTCGATGCGGACAAACTGGAGCTTGGGTTGAATTATGTGCATGTGTGAAAATTTATATTTATTAATTAATTAAAATTAATTCGTAGTTTAAATTTATTTAAATTTATTTATTTCTTCAGTTGTCCTATACTGGAGAGATAGCCGAACGCAAAATTCGTACACATTTTAACTTTGATGTAGCACCCAGACACAAATTACGAAACCAAATACCGATTTGTACAAAAATCGATTGATTTGCACAATTTTTGAGTAGGTATCAATAGTGCTCCCAAAATACAAGGACTAAGTTCTGGTTTTCTTGTACAATGAACGCGAACATAAATTAAACACAGTGATCATTCGTACGTATATGTGGGTTATTAGTTATTGTGTCACTGAAGTGATGATTTTATATAAACAAATTTAGTATTCTCTACCAATTTCTACTAACATCTAATCTCCTATCACGGATTTTATCGAAACCAGGAAACCTATTCCTATTACATTTCAGAAACCACGGCATTTTGACCACAGCCTCCGCTTCTGCCGTGTTTCGTTTCCGAAATGATTCCAATCTTTGAATTCTCGGCAACAAATCCTCTGGAACTGTATTCAACATTTCCCTAGCAACTTCCTCCTCATTTTCAGTGTACAGGATTCCGACCTCAACCGCCTTCCTTACTGCATCAAGGCTTGCCTCCGTCGCTGTAAGCAATTTAATCATTTGAAATGGCGGATACGCGTATCTGCTCAAATGCATTCCTCCCAAAAGATGACCATTACTTTGTCCTCTTCTTCTAGACGGAGGCCTCCCCCTCGCATCCCAGAATTTCATGGCACTTCCCACTGTCCAGAATGTTGGATCCCCCAACGTTTGCGGATGGCCTTGAACAGGCCAGTCGGTCGCGAAGACTGTGTCGATGCCGTCGAATGGAAACCAGATTCCTATGTCAACTGGATCACTAGGCAGATTGCAATGCTTCAAATAATACACTGCATTTCTGTCGGGAACCTCGTCAGCATCGCCGATTCCCAGAAGGTCATCTTTTCCGAAATATCGCGTTACAGTGTTCCACTCCAGAAATCGTTCCCAGAGAAGCAATTCTTGTAACCTTTCGGTTATCCAGATACCCTTAACTCCATTCGCGCTGTGACTAGCTTCGCCCACAACGAAATGAACAACTTTGTCGGAAAATTCGGCAAATCGTTTGTCGTGTATTAGCTTCTCCCAAATGAGTGGTTTTGATCGGATGAATCTCCCGTGTGCTTTCACAGACTCGATTATGAAAAATATATCCACCAAGGCATCCAACTCATTTAGGTGGATTTCTAGCGCGTCAACGTCAAACCCAAACTGCAATAGGATCCCAACCTTTCGTGGTTTCTTTAATGGAATGCAAATCTGGGATGTATTGATAATTTGCAACGGTGCCGGCTCGCAGGAGCTGTTGACGGGATCGGGCGGATGGCTGAGCAAGAATGGCACCAACTTATGCAGCAGATTAGTTGCGTAGCGTCCTATTTCGGTGTGGTCTTTGGCGTCGAAAGCAAGTTGGAATTGTTCCCAGGATACTGTTTTCATGGCTTCCGCGAATGCTGATGATACTTGCCCTGGTTCTAATTGACGATAATAGATTGATACATACTAAACACATATCAATAGGTAGTAAATATCGAGCTCAATTTGTAGTTATTGTATTGACATGTAAATGTACTTACCTGTCCCATCGTCGATATTGTCAATAGGATAACGTTCCAACAAAATAAAATACGAAATCAAAAATCCTGTCGATACGCATAGAAATATCCTGACTTTCCTTCTTATATAAAACGCCATTTAGGAACCAACCAGTTTCTACGGAATGCTTGGTGCCTGAAAGTTTCCATCAAAAAATCGCTGTGAAGGACTAATTTGTTTGAAGAAATACAAAATGAGCGTAGGAGCATCAACAGCTGATTGTCTGCATTTTATATGTACGTATTTAATTCTCTGATGTTAGATATGTACTATCACCATCCGTACTCAAACCTGTCTTAAAGTACAACAAATTTTCCTCATAACCAAAGGCATACATTGAAATAAGGTTTTATTGATTTCTGACACAGTTGATGAACATTCAAGTTGCTTAACGCTCACTGAAAGTATAAATCGATATCGCAAAATGTGTCGCCCACTAATGAGATATGGCTGAGTGCAAATGTATTAACACTTGCACATATAAAACCTGATGATAGGCTATTTGACATTCCTGGCGGCTGCAAATATGTTCCAAGCGCCATCAGAAGCGAAGAATTTTTCTAAATACTTTTGGATTCTTTGCAATGAAGGCTTCCAGTATGGGTCATGTGACACAGTTTGGTACATTTTTTGGTAAACTAAATGAACTTCATGAACGATATTTCGATTTTCAAGAAATTCCAAAAAATGTCAACGTTTCTATGACAAAAAAGAATACATGACACGACAATGTAGTAATCTACTTTAATGGCTGACTTTTGCTACAGTATTCATTTCTATAAATTGTTGGGCGGAAAAATTGATGATTAATTTTGTAACAGGTTTTTATCCATACTCGGATATGTTGCAAATCACGTTAGTAGTCAGTAGTACGAGTCGCGAACTGTGTGGGCTGTTTAAGTGCGTTTCTACATGAAACCTGTTTCCCTAAAGCCGCAATACATAGTACACCAGTTTCCTTGAAGCGAGTACCTGTACGGTTAGTAAATGTGAAAATAGTCCACTATCATTACGATCGGCTTAAAAATATCTCAAAAATATTATTGTGCTACCACATATACTATTGGTTCAATTCTATGATTTTTATTAACAGCATTTAGTCTTCGATATATTATAAAAAGCACCGAATCTTATTATTCCTAATTGGGTAGAATACTAATTTAATATTGACTGCAATGGTCGCTGAATAATAAATAGAATGTAGCAGACACATTAAGGTGGCGGGTACACACAAAACACATATCGTTCTTCATTTCCGTGGTTGTTTACTTTACCTGAGTAGAAAGCAGTTAAATTATTCATATAACCGATTATTGAAATATTCATCAAGTCAATTGAGATAGAAGAGGCAAATAGGGTACAAAAGAGTAATAAAATGAAGGAGAATATAACAATTCCATAGAAATACTTCCCTTAAAACCAAGCAAGGGCTAAACTTTTATTCATCTTGAGGACGAAAGAAAGATCTATTGCTTTAGAAAAAACATTGACTACCATTTACTTGCCATGTGACTGCAGAGTTGCTCAAACGACTTTTACACCAACTCTTATTGTTTAATGTAAGACGATTGTGTATCTAATGTAAATGGCATAAGAATGTGTCAGGTAGCGCAATGGTAGAAACACCAGTAATATGAAAGCAAATTAGTTTGCTAAATATACTCACCAGACAAGTGACACTGAAGACGCGTTCATGTACTGAAATTTCAATATTATTTTATGTTTTAATCACTGAAAAATCCAATACATTCTGACGTCTTTCAAGAGTTCAAGTTAGATTCTTTCCAATAGATGTAGAAGATTACCTTTTAAACAGAATGTAGGCTTTGAAGAATACATAATATATTTTTTCTCAAATAATCTAGAGACGGAACTCAATTCGAATGTTTGAACCGATAAGGTCATCAAGTCTCAATTTCTAAGTATTAAAAGCTCATTAGCACAGCATAAACACATGCATTGAACATGGAGCAATAATATTTACATTAAACTACATCATATTTTTAAGTTTTTGCTACCACACATACATATCTCTCTGTACATTTAATCAGTGTCGGAGACAATTTCACTCTGTAAATGAATGACGAATGATGAAGGGTTCACTGATCCCTCGTATTTGAGAACATTACCGTAAGTTAGCAAACTAAAAACACAAGTTGGTGAAGAGCCTGTAAAAGATTTTCCAAAGTTTCCCTTTGCACATTTCAAACCAGCACACTATAACGCCTAGCAAAGATCCCGCTCCCAGAATTATAAAACTGCCCCATCAGTTCCAAACGGTTAATGGTTTAATCCCGTCATCCAATTTATACATAACGACACCACTTTCCGCATCGCTTGTGTATAAGGCATAAAGTTGAACATGTCAGTGGACTCAAAGAACGGACTAATGCCTCGGCTATCAGCAAATGCAACGCTTGTCCGAAACTTTAGGAAAAAGTTGTAGGATGTGCACGCATACTTGGAAATTAGTGCTCGTCTCAAGCAGCTTTCTAGATTATCATCATGTTCCATGCGTCCATACATTTGACTCATTGTAAGAGACTTTGAGGTTTTAATTGACATGCCGCCAACGCTGAAGGTGAATGATTTGGCTGTCCCAAATTTAAAATGTATCGACGCAGACATGCTTAGAAAATCTGTCGGAAATCCGGGCTCGGTACCGGGAATCGCTATTAGTGCAGTCAGCTTGGAATTGTAGGCTGTTGCGATAACCAAAGAGCTAAGCAGTAGCAAAATAAGTAGAGATCCCGTCGTCATTCCTCCATCTTTTACGTACGACAATTTCACACCTTGTCCCAACTGGACTGGCTTCCGTATGCGCAATTCAAAATTAATTCAATGGATTGCCAGTCTGAAGGTTTAGCGGACTATTCTCATCATTTATTAGTAAACTAAAATGTTGGATAGTGGTTTTCAGAAAGCTACGCAATTTGACATTTCGCAGTTTACGAAGCCATACTGCTTCATTTTGATTAAAGATTTGCCGATTACAAATGAATATTCGGTTACGTGTATACATATGCAACTACATTTGAAATAGCACTTCTACAATAAAGCGGTGCTTACTCAGCATTCTGATGAATCTGCATCTAAATTAAAGGGCAATTAGATAAATACATGGTTGACATTTTGCTTGTTTGATAGTTGCATTTTGTTTACATAGCAAGTCACACGCACTAAGTTGAACTGTATGACATAGTTTGTTGTTAAAGAAAGCTGAATTTTCGGGTTTGATATTGTGTAACTTATTGAGGAGGCGATTTCACTCCAATTAGTTGAACTGCAATCTAAACTGAAGCAAACACCTTTGTTTTTATGATTCCACATAATATCCAATTAAGGAGAGAATTTCAAGTTTCTGCAAAATCAAGGCTAGCTATATACAATACAATCTATATTGCTTTTTCAGACAGTCCAGAAAAGGATTGGCAACAATTCAACTTTAAACTACCATCCATATAGCAGAGTTTGTGAAGCTGCTATTCAACATTTGAATTCGCATTTAAATTAGTTGATTGATGTTTCACCTAACTTTCTAAAGGTAGTCACCTATCGACGCGTTTTTTACAAACGTTGAGCTGAATATGTAATCAGAAAATAAGCTAATCTTTTATAAGCATTGGACATTATTTTTTGTAATTATTAATTGTTAGTCATCTCGTGTCATGTTAAACTCATACAATTTAATGTAACAAATTACATGGGAAAAAGCTTGGCAGAAGCATTTACGTTCGAATTACATTTTTTCAGCAACGCCATAATTTTTAACAAATTCGTATATCAAAGCAATACAAGCTTTTTCGTTTCAGCAGCTGAGATTTCTCTAACCCCATTCATACACGTAACCCCAAGTTTTTAAGTTAAATTAATTATTTAATTATTTTTAAAAGACATGTTATATGTCAAGTTGTAGCCAGTTATGTTGTCTACTGTTTAGTGTTAGTTATATAGCTAGTTATCAGTTTTCAGTGTCATTTCAAGAAGTTTTTGAAATCGAATACTTGTAAACAAAACTAGAATTTTAGCAGCACAAAAACATGGGGATTTCAATTCTGCCGCTTACCTTGATGCACCCAACCCAGGCCATTGTGGGATCATTGTCATCATATCTTGTGCATGGAGCACAATCAAACTCACATCCGCTATGACTAAGCGGTATATAAGCATGGTCCTATACACGTAAGAAGAAATCTATTTATTTTCCATCCTGGACTGATGACAATGAGGGATATTTCAACAAATTAACCAATCAAACTGACGTTAAAGCTGATAATTCTGCCGAAAATGACTCGACTTGCTGATTATGATGATAAATGATATGTACTAAAGTCCTCTCTTTTTTAATTATCCATAATGGAGGCTTACAAATGGATTCCTTGTGCCAAATGCGGAATAAACGGTATGATGTTGAGGTCACCAGGGCAAATTGATGGAAAAACGATTTTCTTTAAATATCAATGGATATGCATCCGTTGTGGGGCACCAGAAGAAAACAACGACCAAGCCAACTCAACAACGCCGGAAACGGATAAGATTATTGACACGAATTTAAATCTCTCATTTTTTCCATTTCATGATCAAGATATTCACAACAATACGACTTTAGATTTTGACAGTGAAACTGAAATCAATCTCGAGATCCAGCTACCGAAAGGGAGAAAGTTTCTACACCTCAACGCAAATGGATTAAAGTCAAAATTTGAAGAAGTTCAACATTTGTTAACAAGCGTGCCAGATATTTTAGTTTTAGCGATCTCGGAATCAAAATTAAATGCTTCCCGAGATCATTCAAATATATATCAGGGTATAATACAATACGACAAGATAGGAAGAGTAATGGTGGAGGGATATTAATTTATGTAAACAATCATTTCGATTATCAGTTAGTGGACATCCCATTTGAAAAACCATTAGGTTTAGAGTGGGTTCTCTTCAAATTATCGGGGTCACATTTTAAATCAATGTACGTATTTTCATTATATCTACCGCCCGATAAAGTAAATTCGAGCCTACCGGACTTTTTACGTCAATTGTTTTGTTTTTTGAGATCTGAGGATTTAGATTTTATTGTGATGGGTGATTTCAATGTAAATTTATTAGAAAGCTCAGCGGAGAGAAAGCAAATTTTTAGTGCTTGTCAAGAATTTAACACAACTCAAGTTATCAATGTGCCAACCAGAGTAGCTATTAGAAATGCACATGATGGCAATTTTTATCAATCAGCGACATTGATAGACCACATGTATGTTTCAAATAAAGATAAGTTCCAAAATTCAGATGCTATTGCTTTCTCTAGCTCTGATCATTATCTTACGTATACCATATTTAAATTAGTAAAGAAACGTCTTCCACCTAAAGTCATAAACACGAGATGTTATAAAAGTATTGATTTGGAAGAATTTAAAAATGACTTTAATAAAATAGATTGGAGCTGTTTAAGTAATAAGAACACACAGCAACTTTCACCAATTTTCTTTGAGAAAGTAATAATGTCCCTTCTGGACAAACATGCTCCATTAAAAAGAAAGCTAATTAGGAGTAGGAATGCTCCTTGGTTTACAAGTAAAATAGTTGCCATGATAAAGGTTAGAGATGAATATAGGAAGAAATCAATAAAAAGTCGCAAATATGTGAAAAAACACAGAAAGGCAAAAACTAAGGTGCATAACATGATTAGGAAATCCAAACGAGACTATTTCAAGAGTCAGTTTGCTAAAATGAAATCGTCGGAAGATGTCTGGGACACAATAAACTCCATGATTCATTATAGAGATAGAAACCTCACAAAGGTAACAAAATTAGTACATGAGAACGGTGATGTTCTTGAAAGTGACAAGGAAATTTGTGCAAAATTTGCGAATGAGTTCATTGTGCCTAGTGCAATTAGTGAAGTAGATGACTGTATTTCAGTTTTAGCAGAGTATACTGAAAAATATAATGAATTGAATTCTAATCTTGAATTGAATTCTAATCCCGAAGAAGTGAATGTTAGTGAACAGGAAATTGTTGAATCGATAGCATATGTAAAAAAGTGTAAGGACACGCCATCGTCTGTGTCAAAATTGGTATATAAAAAATTAGCTAATCTAATTGCTGTACCATTACGAATACTGTTTTTGAACATTTTTATGTCTGGAATTATTCCAGAACATTTTAAGTTAGTATATGCAATTCCTCTATATAAGGGGAAAGGTAAATATACCCAATCGCCTTCGTATAGAGCTATTTTTAACTGTACTTTCATAGTGAAAATTTTTGAGAGATTATTATACTGTAAGCTTGTTAGGTGTGTGAGTGATTTGTTGGATCCCAACCAGCATGGGTTCAGAGCAGGGCACTCATGTGAAACTGCAGTAGCGCTTTTAACGCAGCATCTTTATGAATTTTTAGGTGAGAGGTCAGGGAAAGCAGTAGCTTTATTTATTGATTTTAGCAAAGCGTTTGATAGTGTGAATCAGAGCATATTGCTCAAAAAGCTTATGACGCAATATGATTACAAATTGCCTCCATTTTTACTCAAACTTTTAATAAATTATTTTAAAGATAGAAAATTTGTGCTAAAAAACGGTAGCTATGAATCTGACTGTTTTTCGATCAAATCTGGCGTTCCTGCTGGATCAATTTTAGCTCCATTATGCTACACGATATATGTTAATGATATAGTTAATGCCATTAATTTGCAATACTTATTATATGCAGATGATCTTGTCATGTATGCTAAATGTAAAACATTCGATGAAGGCAGAGCTAAGTTATCGGATTGCTTAGTGAATTTGCTTAAATGGTGTGATCAGAACGGTCTGCAACTGAATGTAGCAAAAACCAAATGGATGGTTTTCTATAAGGCTAAAGATTACAGGTCTGCGCAAGAGTCAGTTAGTGACCTGGTGATAAATGGTGAGATTGTAGAAAGGGTTACATCATTTAAATATTTAGGGGTAGTATTAGATAGCTGTCTATCTTTTGAAGGTCATGAAAACCAGGTAGAAAAACGAATGGATGGGGCTCTGGCTAAACTTTATTCGATAAGGCGTTTGCTTAGTGAAAATATAATGAAAATGATGTTATCGGCCTATATTGTAAGCATTGTAGATTATGCCATTATTATTTGGGCGGTAAAACCCATGAAGCTAAATATACTTCAAAGGAAAGTGAACAGATTTCTGATAGCTTTTTTCCTCCCATCATTATACAAACGTCGTAGTAAGAAAAAGTGTAATTTAAAAATGGGTGACGTAGTAATAAATGATCTATTAAAAAAGATAAATTTACTCACATTTAGTGAACGTAGAACTCTCTCTGTATTAAAATCTGTTCTAAAAAAATATAAATCAAAATTGTTCTCAACATATTTTTCGACCAGAGATGAAATTACTGAAGATCAGTTTGATTTTAGAATGATTGTTCCATCGCCGAACACTGAATTATATAAGCAGTCAATAAATTGGATAGGAACTAATTTATGGAACCAATATTGTATACATTTTAAGCTTACTGATTGTAAAAAATGTCCATTTGACCAATTAACAGAAATATGTAATCACAAAATTTTAGAAGAAAGAGAGAATTTATATGTGTAGGTTTTTATTGTTAAATGATCACAACTTGGTTTTGGAGTATGGGCCGGTCATGTTCAATTAATTATAGACGGTAGTTTGTAAATCCACTTATTGTTGTTATATTTTAATTGGTATTACTACATTGTGTTAGGGTTTAAAAGCAGTTCATGTAAGTACTGAACCTTCAAAACACACTAATAAAACCACTATCTATCTATCTATCTAAGCTTAAGTTTAAAAACCAAATACCTATGCATATCCAAGAACTCATTGAGACAGTTTTAATTCACCTAACAATTGTGTTTCACTCATGCTGTGAACATTCAAAACAATGACGTTAAGCCGTATCCATTTGCGCAAAAGTTAGTTGTTCACAAGGCAATGACAGAAAATGGGTAAAAAGTTTAGTATGCATTTTCGACGCGTACAATAACAGGGTTTGATTTGAAATTGGGTACCCCTTGAAGATATGCATATCTGTAACGCACGCAAATAAATTGATGCACCATGATAATGACAACATAAACCAATGATAAAGTAAGCTTATCGTTTAAACTTGCAAAATCAGTTGATAAACTAAACTCATATTTATGCAGCAGCTATAGAATTTAGAGTAGTATCCCAGTAACGATCCTATCAATAATCCCATTTAAATAAACCATTACTGTGTGACGGGACATTGGAAATGAATCGCCAAACTTGACAGATATTGACGTAAGAGCATTTAGCTCCAGCTTAAAGCATTTATTCGATTTCCTTTTACATTTTTCTCGTCGCAGCCTCAGCAACTTCGTTGTCCTCAAGTGGTTCTCGATAATAAATGGAAACAGTAAATAAACAGAAGCAGAAGCACTTACGGCCACTACTGGTGCAAACCAATAGACAGAGGGATGCATTACCGCAACATATCGCACGGAAATGATGGAAGCACTTGTTATGGCAACAAAGGCTCCACACATCACAAGCCGAATCCATTTCCCAAGAACATGATCCCACGTCCCGTTGATTAATTGTAGCTTCTTGTATGACATCACGAAATCCTCATGTGCCAGCCTCGCCGATTCAAGGTTCTCCAAACAGACCGACTGCATTTCCAACCAGTAGAATAGCAAAGCAATATACGCAGAGTAGATTCTATCAGCCTCATACATGTACACGGTAGTAAGCACCAGTCGAATGATCTGCGAGGACAATCCAGGAGCTCCAAAAATATATGTCAACAAATTATGGTATGGATCAATATTAAAATAGACGTACATTTCCGGTAGCGGAAACACGAACAGGAGAATTTCGTACATAAGAAATATGACCACGTTTGAAATTATCCACCATATGTTGAGTCGTTGTGTAGGGTGCACATGATTTAATGATGAATACCTTGTCAAGTATTGTATTCGGCCGTACGCCAAAATTATATCGTCCCAGGAGTTCCATACGATTTGAGTAAACACGCTATATAATATGGTGAAGGAGAGAAGAATGACAGAGAGCATAACGCTACCAATGTAAATGTCCTTGGCATTACTGAGCGTAAAAAAGCAAGATCCGCCCATTAAAAGTCCAACTACAAAAGTGATGTTCAAGAGCCATGGATAGTACTTGTACGGCTTTGTGGCTGCTGACGAATGTAGACTTTGGGAAAATGTGCTCCATTCAATTATCATTGGATGTAGCTTGCCGTAGAATTTGAAGACTTTATTAACTGACTTGCAAGTATAGATTTTGCGTTCACGACATTTGATCGAAATGCTAGCCTTTTCGGCCATTATTGTTGTTGAAATTGGCACCAGCGGAAATATTTGGGAATTCATTGAGCGGGTGTTTTAGTATTAGCTGATGCGATTTTCAAATTTGTACTGAAGCAAATTTCCAGTGAGTTATCTGGAAAATTCATTTTAGACGGGACATTTCATTCATGCTAAAGAATTATTGTACAATTTACATTTGTAATGGTTGAAGTTATTACAGTTTGCGTAAACTTTCGTCATTTCAAACGTCGATGTCGACTGATTCTGCTAGTTACATGTCAACATTTCAATTTTTGATAAAGCATGTCAACCGCAACAGAACTTTGTTGATTGCTCACTGCATTATCTAAAAGCTAAATATTTAGTAGATTAAACCAGTCCATGTGAAATTTAAATACTGTGAGAAAAGTTTCAATGTTAAAGGCTCGCACCACGATTTTGGACATTCGATTCGTACAAACTGAAGCGAAAGCAATATGGATTGATATTTCAGATCTGAATTATCATCCATAAATTGGTATCAATTTAATTGATTTTAAAGATTCAGTATTCTGCAGATACGAAAGTCGCATATGCCTGGGGTACATATTGGCTGGGGCTAGACTATTTCAGACGCGAGTCAATGACAATATTCGGACTTAGTACTGCATTTCATTTGAGCGCATATAAATGCAGGTAAAGATAATGGATATCCGCCGTTTTCAATCCATATTGTTAATTTCTGAAATAGTACATACTCTCCATCAAATAAATATTGTAACGAGTTTGTATGACGATCATGTCATTTGGCCGTTCAAAAGAAAGTATCGATGTTTTTGCGGACCCGCCCAACAAAAACGTTTAATATTTGATATGAATGGAACTCTTGCCATAACACTGCAATTACAGCCAATGTGAAACTAGGACGTAACATAGAGATGTTAAATAGAATAATAACAGACGTGTCTTACAAACATGTGAATGGTGAGCATTATTCCGGTAGCGAAGTGACAGAATCGTGTTTCATGTCCATCGATCTCCAAAAATTACGTACATTTAGTATGTAACGGCTTACTCGTTGAATTATTTGGCTTTAAAATAAATGTACTGACAAGGCATTCACCATGTTGATATTATCCGATTTCTTAAAATATTGAAATGTCTACTTGAATTTGTAGCTTTCACCAAACATATCAATCAATAACTGTAAGAACGAATGTTTTTGTAACTATTATAGTGCCTTCATTACGCAGCTTGGTTTCACCTTGCCAGCATACCAGGCAGTACAAAATGTACTTACGAATACAATTAAGTATGTTGCCCCATCAAACATTCAATGCATTCAGAACTTTTACACTGAAAATTTATTTTCATGCCAATTGCCACTTTTATAAGCTAGCAAATAAACTCAAAGCTGCAATGAAATCTCAAAAATTTCCCAAACTTAAAACTGCACTAACCAATACGAGTCCGATTAATTACTCACCAGAGCACGCAAACAAAAACGTCGAAAGCAACATTCATTGTTCAAAGGCAATCAACGAATTCTTCAAAGCCTACGGGAAACTGCATCCCATGGTAATCGAAAGGGATAACAAGTCACAAATGTTATATTCGGTAGCATCAACAAAGACATCAAGGTATTATCCCTGGTTGTTTAATATATGTTTTGTCGTCGGAGTGCTGATGGGTGGATCCTGCATATTTAACCTTGCAAACGCTAAATATGTGGATATGGGAAGCGTCGTGTTCTCAGTACTCTATCTTCTCTTTACGATATTCTACTGCATTTTTACGCACATCGCATTCAATTCCTGGGACGATATCATCTTGGGCTACGGACGAATTCATAATTTAACAAAAACCTTAATACTAATCATGAGAAACCTGAGAGACAATTCAACAGATGGTGCATAATTTCGTACGCGTGCATATTTCTCATGTACGAAATGTTCCTGCTCGTCTTTCCCTTACCAGAAATTTGCGTCTACTTCAATGTTGACCCATACTACAATTTGTTGCAATATTTGGCCGACGCACCACATTGGGTCGTGGATATCTTGCGAGTTATTTTGACAACCGTTTACATGTACGAGGCGATTCGGATCTATGCGGCTTACGTGGTCTTACTGTTCTATTGGCTAGAAATGCAGTCGATCTGCTTGGAAAAGCTCGAGTCTACTATTTTGACACATCAGAATTTCGTGATGGAGTATAAACATTTTCAAATAGTCAATGGAACCTGGGATAAGGTGCTTGGTGAATGGGTTCGACTTATGATGTGCATTCTTTTCGGTACAATTACAAGCAGCTGCATCATTTCTGTTCGTTATGCTAATGTAATCCATCCATCGCTCTACTGGTTTGCGCCATTTATCACGGCAATGGATTTGGCATCCATTTATCTCCTGTTTCCTTTCATAACTGAGAGCCATGAGCGCACAGTTAAGTTCCTGAGGCCCAGACGGAGAAACTGGAATAGAAAAGAGAATAAATGTCTTCAGTTGCAGTTGAGGTCACTAAGATCAATATCTATCAAATTCGGCGATTCCTTTCCAGTGAAACGGCAAACTGTATTGGTATATTACAATGCAATCATTGATCGGATCGTTGCTGGCATTCTGCTGTGATTACTTTGACAAAAAAACTAAAACTGTATTAAACATATTTTTTCAGAACGCAAGTTTGAAAAGCTGAAGACACATAAACCACAAATACAAATAATAAAAGTTCCGGCCATACTTTTGTCGTCACATGTTGCGCTTTTACATATCTTCAATACAAACTCTAGGAAGAAAAATATCCTGGTTTTAAGTACATGATGTGTACTGCACTGTTGCAAATCTTTTGACACATTTCTGGATGCTTATTGAAGGATCCATCAGATGAAACAATTATGCACTATAGATTACCGCTGCGCAATTTGAGTATGTTGGCATCAAATGGTATGTGGTTATTAGTTAGGTTCTGTTACAAGAATATGGAGAAGCAAAGGTGCACGAAATTCCTCGCAGGGAAATTTTACGTGGGCGTTGATGAATTTATTGTGACACTTCTCAACGTATTCATTATTATTATTTTTTGCCAAATTACCAAATGGAACCTGCTGTTTCCTTTTAGAATTTTGAATTTGACGGGAAGATATCTGCAGCTCAATTTATGAAACTCACGGCAATTCAGAAAAAGGAACAATGTGATGTATTTAAGTAAATATGGTGGACTAGATGGCAGCGTTGGGCAAATTTTGCGAGTAAACAAATTAATTTTTTTAAAGTGAGTCATTCGAAAAAGCGGAAACAATTTGTATCTGTATTTACCGAGTCGTCTCTATTCCATTGCAAATAACATTTTCATTGCAGATATTGTGTATAATATTCTCACTATTCATTGCTTGGGAATGAAAAGAGGTCTAATAGTGACACAGGCGTGACAAATTGTTTTATCTGTTCAAAATGCTGATTCGTATTAAATCTGAAGTCGACAATTTCACGCCAGTACTTAAAGGTATAATGAGAACTGACACATTCAACGGCGTGAAATTGATTAGTCACAAACTATTAAATATTTAGCGATTAAACATCCAACTTAAGGGACATTTAAAATGACATTTCAGGTAACGGACATTTAAAGAATTGTGCCAAGTATAATCCTTCAATGACCGTTTCAACCACATTTTAAAAGTACATTGACAAAGAATCACCCATACTAATACCCAACCTGAGTTAGGTAACAACGCCAAATTAGCTAGAAACCTCTAATTGACGTCGAGCAAAATGAAACCAAAAAAAGGTTGGCATTGCGATCATTTAACTAACCGTCCTTTAGATTGCAATTTAGTAGTTCGCTATTCTTGTAGGAATCACGTCGACTTACTTACGAATACTATATTACCGTAATATTATTACCGATTTTACCATTTCGCATGCTCTACATCCAAAGCCGTTCTGCAATCTTTGGATTTTCTTGTTCATGCCTCCGACCATTGGTATTTATAAGAATCATCGAATGCAAGAGCATTATGGTGGCTTTGAGTTTTAGGCGGAGACGCAAACACGAAAAACTGAAACACTTTATAACAACTCCGAGTGTGAATGAATCCGCCGAGGTCAATTCCCATTTCTGTCGATGGTGTTCGTCTACACTGTCATTAATCGCATTGTAGTCGTTGAGGCCAGCTCAATTAAAGTGTAGTTAGTAGTCTGAAAAGTGAGATGCTATACAAAGTGGTTACCAAAATAATTCATGTATTATTTAATCCCATGAGAAAAATACATAGCTACATATATGAGGTCTCTTTCGAAGGCCAACATGGAGTAAACCTAGATATCATCGTGGTCTCATAATAAACTCTTAGTCTTTACTTTATCAAGGAAATGTCAAGGGAAAATTTAGAAACCTGGGTATTATTGTTGAGTAATCACCAGCCATGAGTATCAACGCCCACTTCTTTCGATAAAATGTGGTTCACTGAATTAATATTTCGATACAATTTCCATTAGCGCGGCTGTTTTCGCCAATTTACTGAAACAATAATTTATTCTCAATAAATAATTACATGTGTGCCAAGGAGCAAATTCAACCACTCTTTCAACTACCAAGTCTGCTTTCAGCATCATGTAGTATGTTTCGGTAAAAGCAGGTACAATGTGAATAACTTGAATAGAAAGATGTTACTTAATGGTGCCAATTTGTAGAGCATTGCGTTTTATATCATAGTGTTTGCGCTATTGTGGGACACAATTCATGACCACATACTCCAAGATATTTCTCAACGGGCATCAAGACGAACACTAAACATGTAAATGGAGTTAGTATCGACAAGGTGAGAAATTATATAACTGTTAGTTCGTTACTGTCTGAACTTCAGAAAAATATTAAATTTATAACTTTTTTGCAATTTAAGTAAGTATAATATCGGTGCATTGTGGTAATAATGTATTGTAGTAATCGATTAGTTTTTTGAACTGCTGATAAACAGTATAAACTTGGCAGGAATAAAAACAACATTTCATTTTCATTCTGGGAGTTAACGCTCACCAAACCATACAATTTTTAGTTTGCATTCCTATTACTCCAGTTGGATTTTGCTAAAATGCGACGATAGCCTGTGGAATGTAGAGTTCTCGGAAAAGGAGGTGGACAGATTGATGCTATTTAGATTTCAAGGTCAATTCGTGGGACGCCTATCCCATCAAATTATTAAATATTTATCCTTAAATATGCACGAAGTTGTAAATGGTGTTCGGTCGGACAGTTTGGTTCCACTTTTTCGTTTTTTACTAATTACGTATCCACTCATCTACGCAAGTAGAGATTAGTCGCCCGCAATGTTATGAGTTTATAAAAAATGAAATTCAAGCATTCCGTTCTTCACACTAGTACTCTTGATTTATTTAAGATAAATTAAATCCACATATTTCGACGACTATTTAATTCGTCGCGGTCGTCCCGGATAAAATACCAAATAGGTAGAATATGGAGAACTGTGAATAAAGAATGTAAATCAATAGTTTTGAGTTGTCCAAAGCGAAATTGTATGTTTAGTGCTTTGGGAAAGGGATGCGGTAGAAAGTAACGGCAACCCTACTTTACGTATTCACTTGTACCCATATGTGATCCTCCTTCAATAAAGTACTTGCACAAGTGTATATTGGTATACCAAAATAGTAATGACAAGGAAAGCGATCAAATGGTTACCTAATGCAACAAAGGAATTAGGTAACTAGAGTAGCATCCCAGTAACGACGTAGTCATCGATGGGGTTATAATACTCCAGTACCGTCTGCCTCGATACAGGAACAGAATCACCGAATTTGACAGATATATCCTTCAACGACTGAGGTTGCAGTTGGCGACGCTTAATCATTACCCTTTTATAATTTTCCAATCGTCGCCTCAACAACTTGCTTGTCCTCTTACGGCTCTCAGTAATGAAAGGAGACAAGAGATAAATAGATGCCAGATCTATTGCCGTGACAAATGGCCCAAACCAATAAACCGACGGATGAATTTCGTCAACATACCGAACGGAAATGATGAAACTGCTTGTTATCGTGCCGCAAAGGCAACACATTATAAGTCGAACCCATGCCCCTAGCACCTTATCCCAGGTTCCATTCACAATTTGAAGCTACTTGTACCCCGACAAGAAATCCTGATCTGCCAGCGTCTGAGATTCCAACTTTTCCAAACAGACGGATTGCATTTCCAACCAGTAGAAAAGTAGTACCACGAAAGTTATCGTGTTAGCGGTTGCGTGTAAGTTATAAAACAATATATAAGATTCGGCCAACATCGGCAATGATATATGTTGGAGGTTTGACGGTTTGGCCAAATTTGAAGTTTGCTGCGTAAATTTGTAATTTGTAAACGTAATAACGTAGCGTCTCCATGTAACATTGACAGGATAATCATTGCAATAAATGATATAATAACTGGATCAAATACGGAAGCAATTTAGTACGCATTAGTTAACCTACTACTCAGCATTGATTCAAAAACAAACCCAGCAAATTTCCCCTTCCTGAATTCCGCAAGGACATGCTTGCAGCGATTAATAATTGGTTTCTAAATGGCTTTAAAATCTTTGCTCTGCAAGTTGGAAATATCATTTATTTTTATCCTTCAGCAAACAAGGAAGCCCAAATAATTTTGGTTTTACTGCTTTCAAGTCGTTTCTTGGGTTTCATTTCACTTTATACTTTTAGTTTCATTCCAATGCTATAATATTCAAGCACAAATTCCCAGCATAGGAATGCTCAGTGGAAGGTTCTACGCTTTATTTGGATTTGTCATAAACGTATGCTTCCATTTGGGAATTTCTCCCTTTAGCTGGAATGCAACCCTACAAAATCTCGCGGTCCCTTTACAACCCTGCCGTTTGTTCAAACTGTGCGTTTCTTTGGTACTGATTTGGATAACATTCCTCTCCATACAACTAGCTCGATATTGGGTACGGAGTGATTATCACAATTTCAATCTAACGTTTCCATTTTTAATTGGGGGGATCATCTCCTCAATGATGATTGTACTTATTAGTAATCTGAACGGCGAAGTTGTTGGAACAACCAACACAATTCTGTACTATCTTCATAGGATAGACCGTGAGATAATATTTTTGTCAAAATTATTATAGCTCTGACATTCATATGATGTTTAACAAATGCAATCTGTTTTAAATTTCAATAGGGTTATATTTTTCACACATCAATCGAAATACCAGCAACTGTGTCAGAATTATAGATGCGGCCTTCCTGACAGCCGCTATCTCCTGCCTGTCCGTGTGTGTCCTTAGCTGCTTACTAGATGCTCTTTTTCCGCATCTTCCATTTCTCTTTGGAAGTCTTATTTGTAATGCACATCCAGTCTTTATTTCCATTGTAACTATTTATCATTGCTACGTTTATGTTTCCATCTACGGTGCAATTGGCATCACTGCTATATATTCTCTAATTTACCTGCTACTATTTGTTCCATTCACTGCAAACGAATTACCCTTTGGAAGAAAAAGATATGTTTCTGCGTCAAAGCTAAGGGAGATCAACACAATTACCATTGAATACCGTGCTGCTCAAAGTTTCCAAAATTTAGTGAATGAGCTAGTCGGCTTCCTTTTGATTCCCTTTCCAAATACTTTTAACGCTTATGTTCATTTTTACTACGTTCCTTGCAATACGAAATGGAAACGAGATGAGTCTGGTTTCACTTTCGCTGATGATAGTTTGGGCTATTGTGTGTTTGGTTTCGTGGATGATTGTTTTATTATTTGGAGGTTTTTTGCATAAGGCTAGTAATCGAACACTCAGCTCCTGGAAATATCACATGACTGATATTAAATACGGGAAGGTGAGGAAAAGCTTTGCAAAGTTTCGAGTGTCGTGTAAACCATTATGTTTGAGCTACAAGAGAATGTACGTTGTGAAACCGACTTCGGTAATGATATATGTTCGAGGTTTGATAAAAGGACTGATGAGAGCATTGCTTACTTTGAAAACAAATTAAATTTTTATTGTATTTACGTGAATCTCTGGTGCATTTTAGTAAGTGATATCATTGTGGTTACACGTTTTTGTGGTTATTTGAAATACATCAAAAAATTATACATTGGCCACATTAACATTAATTACTTACTGTATGCATTCTTGGTCTACTGGCTCAGGATCAGTTCGATCTTCAACCAATGTTTCTGTCTGTGTGATAACATTTAGCGAAACTACTTGTTTTGTGCGATTCCTTCTTGAACGATGTACAATCGCAAGTTTCAAGCGTTTACTATACACCTCTGTCAAACTCGTCACGATTGAAATGTCCATTAACCACATGAAACAGACTCGAACGGGAGACTTCCAAACTATACGGCCAACAAATTTACCTGCATCATTATGGTCATCTCCTTTGCGCAGCCAGTTCCAAACACCGTTTTCTGTAACGGTTCGGTGAACTCCTGTTGAGTCAAGATCTTTTATTGCTCGAAATGGTCGCTCGACTCTCATATTGTAGTACCAGTACACACCTAGCCCACTCTCGTACCATTGAGCCAACACCGTTATTGAAAATTTTGCAAAGTACGTTTTCTGAATAAAATACGGCATCCAAGTGGGAAACTCATCAATTTCCCGCAATTTGCTAATCCATTTTCCAGATAACATATTGCCATGTCATTTGCATCGCCCTCGGTTTGCAGAACTGAGAATTCCCCGGAGAGAACCGCTTAACCAAAATCGGGATATCCATTCACGCAATTGCTTGCGTTTAGCAATAACTGAATTGCCCCTTAGTCCGACTTGGACAGAAATTCAGCATATGGTTGACATGCCGCAACTGTGTTGTCTGGTATCCCAAGTTCTCCGAAAGATACCGATTGATGCTTTTTCCCAACGTGGATATCGGTATAGGGTTCTCCTGCATTGTGTCGAGCGGCATTGTAGTAGCTTGTTGACTGCTGTCCTTGTAGTAGTTGAAATTTTAGAATAAGTTATTATAAGCATGGTGTACTGGTTTTCGGGAACCGTACGCTGGTTGGCCGAATTTGAAGTAGTATTCCTTAACATTCTGCAACAAAGCGGTAGTTTTGCCGAGTGGACAGTTCTGCTTGTGGCGCTATGAATCTTGAAGACAGAAGAACAGAGGGAATTAATTAAGGAATATTAATGACAGATTAGAAATTAATTAAAACTTGAAATTGAGGAAGTTGCAAGGCACGCCACTCAACAAACTGGTTTCAAACATGTGTAGATATATTTCATCACTCACTATATCAGACATTGTGTTCGATTTGCTTTGTAATATTGGCGATGTATAATAAAGCATTTAGTGTATCATTTGTGCACTCTAAAACAAAGAAATCTCATCTCATGGACCCCGCAATGGCTATTGCGTGGTCCATTGCTAACGGTGATAACGAAATCGATTCATCTGCAAACAAATTTTAAAAGGATAATTTTAATTCTTCACTATATAGATTCTCACTGATTAATTCTATTTAATGCAGACTTAACATCAACTATCAACAATATGCACGGACGTATCTGAGGTTATAAGTATTTCAAATTTCGGTGTGATTTTTAATACCTGGGCGTTGTACCTAACATTAAAAAATTATTTCAGCATCGAACTTTCAAAACCAAATTTAGTTCTTCAGACTGTTTGTAACCGTAAATTTTACTGTAAGGGTATAAGTTATAAACTCTAATTATAAATTTTCTAATTGACTCGTCGTTGTGGCGTTTAGTAGCAATAATGAATTCAGGATATCACTATGAAAGCTGTTTATGAATTCTGCAGTTCTGACATTTAGGTATTCTTGAATTGCAGAAGATAACAATTTGAGTTTCATTGGATGGATTTCCTGCATGTAAGCTTTATGCTCGCGAATACAGTCAACATTAACAAACATTCTGCATTGAATACGACCACAGTTCTCAAATGGCGACGTTTGTGTTTAATTGTTGCGTTTTGTAGAAAGACTGAAGACAGTGTTGAACATATGCGTAGCCTGTGTTTACAAATTCTGGCTTCCGTTATAATATATTTCTTAATGACAACAGTTTGACTTTGGGTACACTTTTTAATTAGAAAATATAAAATTGGATGCCATGATGCGGTTTCATTTTTATCTAAAGGACCTGTCCCGATGCTTTTTCGTCTGCACTGTTTAAAAAGTACAAAACCTACATTTGACTTATATTATGTACTTGGTCACTAGCACGGACAACGATTTCAATGTTGCAACAAACACGATTGGATTTCAAGCCAGTCGAATAGCAAAGCGACATGATCAGATTACATTGGGTGTATAATGTGTATACTGGCTTCTCAACTTGAAAACCGAACAGGAGCAGTGGAAAGAAAATGTACGAGTCGACTTATTTGCCTCATGTTCCAACTCGAATTACGCCAAGCCAATCTATATTTAGAGCCAATGCCTGCTGCTGCGTTACGTAATCTGGAGAACGAATAAATATTTAAAAAGCTTCACTAAAGTAGTGGCGGCTTCACTAGTAGTGATGCGTACGTTTAGACGCCCATACGTCAGCAAAACAATATTCACGTTGTCGCCAATTATTATGCTTAGTGCGCCTCACACTTGCCAGCGGGTAATATTGATGATCCACGTTCCCGTATTCGTACTAATCAGCATTTGTTGAGCAAGCGGTGCACGTTCTATCGGTGTAAAATTATATTTACATACCTTCTTCTCACATGGACGAAGTGATATAAATAGCCAAATTGTGTAACATGTTTTTCCACTTTGAAGTCATCAGAAAATTCGTCAGCCTTTGTTCCAGATAGAAATAAAACTAGTCGTAACTCAGAACCACGTAACAATTTTTTTTCAATATTAATCAATATAACCTATGTCTTACGGACTATATTGTAGCTAATTATGGAACGAGAAATGCCATAATACATGTAGCATTTTAAATGTCGGTTATTTAAATCTATCTACCTAGTTTAATCATAGCATGTGGTAAGAATTTACCTAACTGTTAGTTCTTACGTAGAACGACTAATCACTACATGAAGAACGAATTAATATTAAATGATATTTCGTTGCAGGTTCAGAAGCTATGAACGCAATAAGCTAAATTTACATCATTCCGTCCAGAAACCCTACAGTTGTACAGTAGAAAAGAAAGGATGTCGGGTCAAAGTATTTCCGTCCGTGCTACTAAAAGCATATGCCTAAACTCATTTTAACTGAAAAGTCAATTTTGGGCGTGATTAGATATCTGTCTGTCTACCAGTCCCACTATGCAAATATGCAACATATGCATTGAGTTTAGTATTTTAATAAACTTCTCTTGCTTACAATCCAAGATGCTACACACATTGTTAATTAAAAATAAATTATTGTTGATTATGTTTATTCAAATATAATAATAATAGAGATTTACATATATTTATGAATGGATTGTGCAGACGATTAACCACATTAGCTACCGAAAATTATACTTTCGAAGGATGCATTTGAAAACGCTACGAACCATTTTATTCATCATACATGGCTAAACATATACACTATATCTTAAGGCTTAAACAAGTATTGCAATTATTCTTCTACTAAATTTAACCAGATTTTTATACAAAGTTAGGTTAAGGGATTTAAAGCAAAATGCCAGTAACGATTCTGTCAACAATGGCATTGTAATATTCCATAACCGTTTGACGTGACACGGGAAAAGAATCGCCGAATTTTACAGAGATGGGCCTGAGTGACTTCAGTCGTAGCTGAAGGCACTTGCCCATTTTCCCTTTACCATTTCCCAGCCGTCCTCTCAACAACTTGGTTGTTCTCTCATGGCTCTCTGTGATGAATGGAAACAAGAGAAAGATGGATGCAAGGTCAATTGTCGCTACCAAAGGCACAAACCAATATACAGATGGATGAATGATGCCAATATACTTAACCGAAACGATGCAGCAACTAGTGATCGAACCAAACAGTTCGCACAGCGCAAGTCGTATCCACTCTCCAAGTACTTTATCCCAGGTTCCATTGACAATTTGAAGCTGCTTGTACCCTACCAAGAAATCCTGATCTGTCATCATATTAGATTCTAGCTTTCCCAAACAGACCGCCTGCATTTCCAACCAGTAGAAGAGCAAAACCACATAAGCTGAGTAGATCCGTATCGCCTCGTACATGTAGATGGTTGTCAAGATTAGTCGCAAGATAAACATGGCCCATTCAGAAGCACCAAACATATATGTAAACAAATTGTAGTATGGATCAGCATTGAAGTAGACCATCATTTGAGGTAAGGGAAATACAAGCACGAACATTTCATACATGAGAAATCTGCAGACGTAAGAAATTATCCACCATTTGCTAAAATGCGTCTCGAGTTCCTTAACATTTGGGTTCAAAGTTGTCCCAGCGATTGGTGTCAAGGTTCGTGTCAAATGTTGAATTCGACTGTACGCCAAGATTATGTCGTCCGAGCGCGTGTACACAATTTGTGTAAAAACGCAATAGAATATGGTGAAGAGCAGATAGATTACAGAGATGACGACACTCCCTATATCAACCTCTTTAGCATTCACCAGTGTAAATACACAGGATCCACCCATCACCAGTCCAACCACAAAGCAGACGCTGAAGAGCCAGGGATAATATCTGGACGGTTTTGCTGTGACTGAAGAATAAAGAGCATGAGAGTCCTTATCCCATTCAATTATCATTGGATGTAGTTTTCCGTAGTACTTGAAGAATTCATTGACTGCCTTGGAACAATGAATTTTGTCTTTCCGGACCGAGGTTCGTTTCTGGGTCTCATCGATCCTATTGCTGGGGTAACTGTGGACGACCGCTGATGTATTGAATTCCATTGTCTAATCGATAGTGTAATACAATTGTTTATACCGTGTAATTCTATATCATGCTACTTGGTTGACGTTTGTGGGGTAACTACAATGAGAGAGGACGTTTTCCAGGAGAGTTACGACTGTCAACTGCGGCTGGACATTTATCTTCAACCGTGCTATTAGAGCACAACTTGTTATTAGTCATTCGAGAGTTACATTTCTACGATATTGAAATGCCTGACAGCGCTGCGTGGAAAATGATTTGGGAAAAGGGAAAATAGTGTGGAAATTGTCCTCCTGGGAATAGGAATAAATAAATAAGCAACCATGAATATCAGCACCCATTTCATCTAATAAAATATTCCCTGCATGGCCAACCAGCATTAATCTCCATTTCTTGCCAAGTCGTGTGAAATTTGTTCGATTTTGTTCGATCTCCGTGTGCATGAGAATGTTGACGTGTGCACCTATCGAAACGCGGGAGAATTAAGCGTCGAGATTTCATAAATATATGTGCGCTAGCTAATTTTTTGGTTACCGTATGGTATATGACAAACACGCCTTTAATAGTTTTGACGCTTTTTGTAACTTCGGATTTTGTACCATGTGTCGAAAATGCTGGATGGAACTTGAATTTCATTCGACGGATTTGTTTTTGCATCTCAGGTTTAAGCTCGCGAATACAGTCAGCATTAATAAATAATTTCAATGCTCAGTTCTGAACTGGTCGGTGAAGTGGATTCGAATATTTTTATTATCTGAAATATAGTGAATGATGTAGTGATATCGTATCACCAGCTGCACGTGCCATCCTAAATACAGCTTTGCACTTGCACCTTCATTTAGTATTTATGAAGGAACTGAACATTCGTCAGAACATACTTGTTGTATAGCCCTATACAAGAACTGATCATTGTGTCCCAGTAAGGCAGCGGGTTACGAAAAGTAGGATTTTTGGTGCATAGATCGTGAACGGTGCATATTATAAAGATATAATATAGAATTGCGCCTTTAGTACTAAATATTTATCACAATTGGAATAGGGACTGTTTAGAATCCGCGAACTGTTGTCAGAGAGGCGACTGTTTGATTAATTTATGCGTTTTGTAGGAAGACGAGCCAGTTTTTAACATATGTGTGGCATATGTTTAACAATTCTCGCTTTCATTAAGTTCTATATCTTTGTAAAGATAGACTCGCTTTTCACAAAAATGGTGTTTTTTAATTAAAAAATTAAGTAGATACCCTGGGATGACGTATTGTGATCTCATTTTATCTGCATGCTTCATCCCGAGGCTTTTTTGCCTTCGTAATTTTAAAACTACAAAAGCCACAGTTGACGTAGTTTGTACGCTACGGCACCAGCTTGCACGCATTGTGAAGTCATATCAATTTTGTTGAATTTTCACGTGATGTGAAATTGAAGAAAGTCCTTTGGTCCATAAATATGGGAATCAGACAATTTAACAGGTATTTAGTCACTTGATCTATTCGCTTAAATTAGAATTGTCTAGGTTTCCGATACTAATTCTTCCAAAATTCTCTGTAAATCTGACAAAAAACAATGAACCGTGTACTGGAACCGTCCATGTACGACCACGTAAAATACAATTGATCGTGTGTATTGAAGTAAATATTTAATATAACGTTTCTGAGTGAATGGTAGTTTTGACGGGGAAAGATAATACGTTCTAGTATGCTGCCATATCTGCTGAAAAAATGAAACCAGTTGGCGGAATGAAAGGGTATTTAATATCGGACAGGGAGATTACGAATGGTAAGTCGTTGGTCTACCCTTTCATTATATTTTGCTTGACGAATATGCCAGAAAATCGTTTTATTGCTCTCACCATGAAATCAAACCTTTCTGTCATTCGTGGGCGTGGAAGCATAGAGTTGTTTTCTAGTGTTGATTCACAAGTTTTGGATCAAGGAGAATCGTGATTTGGTGTCACTCAAGACTGACTCAAGATGTCATTCAATAGAGCTCTGCATTTCCCCTCGAAATAACCTTTCCAAATGATACATGGCGAGCAAAACAACGGGCAAAATATTTACTGCATGTTTTGGTTATATGCGCTGCCAATTACTTTCTTGCGTGTGAGCCGAAATGAAGACCAATATAACTTTATGCATGAAGCGAGACTCTAATCGACATGCAACTGAGTTGGTAAATGGTGATTCGGGTATTGAATTGATGCGAGAGAAATAACTACATGATTTAGATATTACGAAATGTTGTTTTCCTATTCCAATTAAATTCATAGCCACCATTGCATCGATTTTCACTGGACACACAAATATTCCGTCTGGGGGAGACTTTGGAAACTTAGCTCCCGATGCTTTTTAGCAGAATTAAACATGTGACCGACAAAGTGGTTTACAGATTGAATGATTTTGAATTGTTTTTATTCCTGATCGCTTACGCCTCTATAGATGGCTCGGTTAAACAATGTGTTGTGGGAAAAGAAAAATCTCAGACTGCGGTTTTTATGTATCACGCCAAAGCACCATCAGGAATGGAGTGTTATAATTTGAAAATTAAAATATTTTGTAACTTGAAAGTATCAACGGTAAGTTTATTTGGCTTTGTTGTGCCGATAAAGCGATTAGAGGGTAATTTGTCCTTTATCCAAATAGACTGATGAATGGTTTTCAAATAAGATAATAGGTGAATTATTTAGACATTAATCAACTATTATTTATTCAATAGTTTATACTCCTGAGAGTACCTTTATACGAGCTACAGTTTATGTGTCGAAACTAATTAAGAAGATTGTCATCATTGCAACTGACATCTATACAAAATGTAAAACAAATATGCAGAACATAAAACTGTGCATAACTCACATTAACATGCAGAAGCCTTCATGTAGTAAATGCAACAAAACGTTTACTCACTTGTGCCATAAAACCGTACGTGATTTTATACATCCCGGCAGATCCCATTCCAATAGGATTGTCTTCTAACTGGCTCAAAACTCTTCGGAGCTCATCCTTCTCTTCGCTGTCTTTGAATTTATTCCAATTCTCTCGATTCATCAACCGCTTTCTAAAGCATTCTACCTAAAAATTTAAGAAAAAACACTGAACCCAGTTATAGTCACGTAGACACACATACTTTTCTATTATTATAATATACTGACCATTTTATAAGTTTCTCCCGAAATTAAAAACGCGACCTGTCTGCCAGCAATTGTGATAGCGGCGTAAGTAGTATCGGGCACATTTCCCGAGAAAAGGAACCCATCCAAATTGAATGCAAAATCCAAGGATGTGGATGCTAACCACAACAAGTAAGGAGTCGAATATATTCCACAGAGTACGTCTGAAAATTCGACAAGCTCGTCAAATCCGGGAACTATACTTATGCAGTCTGGTTTATCTTCGTTCCATGCGCGTACGTCACCGTTGGAGCTGACGGTGCTGACTTGGTCAGTCTCTAGAAATGATTGCAACTGTTTTGTTGCCAGCCACAGGGTTATAGGCATTGTACAAGTGAACAAAGTTTCCATCATGGCATACATGAAGTAAAACATGTAGCGCATCAGCAGCTCAAAAATGCCCAAAAGATAATCTCCCGTTTCATTTGCGCCGTCATTTGTAGGTAACCAAAATCTTTTCCGTCCGTCTTGTGCGAGTTTGAAGAACAATTCTAGTGGTCCGATCAATCGCGATCCATCCATATAATCGTGTATGGCAGCGAAGTATACGGTGCAAATGCCAAATTGAACAAGGAAAGCTGATACCATGTAGACAAGAATGACTATTTCAGAGCCACGGTTTTGATGTGGACGATTGCCCGAGAGCGAGTACAGGCTTGCTAAATTGCTCTTGTTAATCAATTGTTCGAACAATCCCTTGCGTCGGAAAATGATTACAATTTGGTACATTTTCTGTGGCCGCAAAAGGAAGTTTATCAGCAGAGTAAAATACGTTCTTGGTGTTCTTTTCGGACTGTTGTACATTTTAATTGAGGCGCGTATCAAAGTTGTCATGTTGTCAGTTAAATAGGGTATCCACAAGAAGAGGAAGGAGAAAACCTGCATTTTGAAAACCACGCCAAATTGGAATTAACAACAAGCAGCATTATTTAAAATATTATAATAGCTAACTCATATATATTAATTTATTATTGATCCAAAGAACCTGTACAATCCGATAGTTCTCAGAAAGTGTCCACCGTTGTGTTTCATGATCGTATACCGGCTTGAAGGGGGAAATGCCCATGTAGTACAGGAATTTAAGATGGAGTACCCAAATCCTCTGTACAATCGATTGAGATTGCACGCCTGCATTTGACGAAGCCGGAATTTTTGTGAAATTCATCCTCTCCTTAAAATCAGATGGGGTTACTGAAAATGGGGAACTTATTATTTTACTCTGTCATATTTTTTTAAAGATTAAAAAAATCAAAATTTGTAATGTTATTTTTAAACCCATCTACGATGCTCAAGTATTAATATATTTAAGTCTTTTATATTCCCCGATTAAATAGTTAATACAAGGTTTGAATTATGAGCGCAAAGTCATTGGAATGTTGCCACGTGATGTCTGCACTTCAATTCAGAATCATACTGTTGAATAACAGTAAACAAAATGATGGGAAAATAATTGCTGCAGTTGTTTCTTCGTTGCATAAGCTATTACTTTCTGGCGTGTGGGTAGAATCGAAGGCCAAACAACAAATATGGCTATCGGAGCCAAATAATGTTGGTTTGTGTTTGTTCCTTGTTCCTTGACTGGACCTTGAGACTGCTTGGTTATGCAATGTTCCGTGTGGAAAGGAAAATTGCCCGAAATTGTAGTAAAATGTACAGTGTTTATCTGGATGATGCGATGCTCGAGACCTTATCGGTTAGTAGGCAGGATATTCAGTTTAGTGAAAGTTAAATCATTGAAGCGAGTGCTTTCAATAAATCGATCGTAATACGTTGTAGCGGGTTAAATATCGTCTGGAAATTGCGATTTTCATTTCATTCACAAAAATTATGTTCCATATTACTTGCAACCACACGTAAGAAAGTAATGCGTATATTCAAACTAAGTGTTGTGATAGTATTAGTTGGTAAACATGTTTTCGAGTTCGTCCTCAAACTTATTTTTAGCAACTTTTTGTGGGACACGCCATGAGCTCGTACATAAAAACAGGTCAAGTGCTGGATCCATTAATAACTGATTTGATTCCTCCAAAACAAGAGATTTGGCCTGGAGGCAGGCTATTTAAAAATATATGTCACCCAAGATAATGTATTCTCCGATCTAATTAGTGAATTCAGTTGCATACAAATGTATCGCACAATATTGGTAGTGTTCGCCAATTTCCTGGAATTAGTTTAGATGGCGAATAAATGGCGAATAGGTTTAGATTGCGCGAACATTTGCTTCATCATCGAAATTAATACACATTATGAAAATATCACGCATTCCTTCTGTTTCATTAAAGGGCTTTCACGTCATCAATACCAAATTCAGCGTATTGAGAAATATGGTAACTTCAGATTCCTTAGCCTCCATGGGATGAGAGTTGATCTTGTGGCGAAAATGTGATGATAACTACATCTGTGATCTATAATTATTTCGTTCATTTAGATACCAACTATCTTGTGGCTTGCTCTACGTATTTACATAAGTTATAAGTTTTCTCATGCGCGTTAATTTTACCACGCTGCATATTTAAACGTTATTGACAACTAGATGATCTCGTCATAAGTTCATGCCTGATGACGCAGATTTGCGGCTTATGTTGAAATCCGGACTACAAAAGCTTGCTAATGAATACGGATTGAAAACCCCTGAAATATTGATATTATCGTTTTTTGCAACGTTTGTATCATTTCCCTGACGACGGATCTGATTTCTCTGATAAGTGCTAAAACCTCAAGTACAATTTAAGATCAAGAAAAGTTAGTTCGTAGTGATGGCATAGCATTCTAAATAGTGGTATCAATTTTGATTTTGATGCATTTACTTCTTATCTTGGTTTTCCGCCTTTCCATTCAGATAAACGGATAGATCGATTTCAGTGATGTTACCTGTGTTCAATACAAGAACATTAGTTACAGCTTTGATTTGTAAATTTATTCATCAGCTGCTCCATTATCGCAAGAAAGAATTCTTCCAGTGTTTTACATTCCTGCATTCTATATTCGTGTTGGATCACAACGCCGACTTCGGCTTTTTTAACCTAAAGGAAGTACTTATCCATGAAGGTGTCCATGAAGGTAAGGAGTAATGATTGTATTTTACAATGTGAAGATATGAAGTAACATTACGTGAAATGTTTAAAAAACATTTACTCTTGATAAAATTGTTTTCGAAGAGGTTCCAGATATGCACATACGTATTCTGATGAGAAATGGTAAATTGCAACAGTAGTACGACTTGAGTATCATCAATATGACCGGTTTCAACTGCCCCCTAAAATGTGATACTTGGAATCGTTCTGCAAGGATTCCTGGACAACTTCATTTTGGAATCTAACAACACTTTTCATTCGGTTCCTATTTACCACGTTTGTTCATTGACAGTTATTTGTTATGTTATGTTTGTGTACAACAATGTCAATTAGTAGATTGGATCAATAGATGGAATAAAAAATCAACTTTTAGTTAGCCCACTATTACAGATTACATTACTAGTACATCATAGGACCATTATCGCCAGAAGCTTATCAAATGCTTAAAGTATAGACTTACTGTACGTAGCAGGTGGAATAAATGTGACAAATTGCAATTTGCGACAAGTGGACAATTAATACCAGGTAGATGTATTTGCAAGATAGCAAGACGTACTCACGTTGCGTTTGTATATAATTTGAAGGTTTTTAAGCGTGGTCAAGATTTAGATAAATGTTGGCAGAAATATTAATATAATTCAAGGTTGATATCCGCAATTAATGCTCCATCTTAGGAACACAATAAGAGACAGCTAACTGTATTCATCAATAATGTCTCAACAGGAATTTGTTTCACAGCAGTTGACTATTATTAGAAATTGTTGAGTCCCAGCCGAATTGGATGATGCCATTCCACGTCGCAATGTCATGAAATAATTTTATTATTTGTGCAAGTGTACTGCAGTAGTCATCTAATGGTGGAGTCAAACTAGCGTGGTAATTATATGTGCATATAAAATCTAATGAAAGGAGGGATACGAGCGTAATTTGAACTGGTAATTTCTGCATGTATTTCACTATTTAGTTCGTGTTTCATAATCAATGCCTATCAATTTGTGGCATATGCACAGTAATGTGTGCAAACTGCGTAGTAGTCCATGACAGTGCACGTTTTGCTTAAAAGGTCATTGCATTCTCCAATAAATGCGATTAAGATTTGAGTTTAAAGAAAATGATTTATTTTTTTATTATTTTTTAAAAATATTTTACAGTTTTAAAATATATTATGATATATAGTTGTAGAATTTAATGAATTAAACAGTTCAATACTTAACTATACTCACATGCACTAAATGCTACCAACAAAATTAATATTTTTACTTATTTAATTAAGATCATTGTATGGACTAATCTACTAGTGTAAGACGTATCCAACATTAGTTGTGAATGCAAAGTGAAGTGGATTATAAAAGAAGCATTGTTACGATGTGCGTGAAGCAAAAGTCAAGAAGGACAAAGGGAGTCCGCTTGTCAACAAAATTCACATTCCCCATGAAAACCTTTAAAGGCTGTAATGATGCAACGCTAGCAGCAAAAAACCTTTTACCCTTCCGCGGAATCAACGGAAAAACATTTGACTTCAGATACTGCAACAAGTCAACCGAATTCCCGTATACCATTCCAAACATTCCAAAAACCAAAATGATTCCAAACAGTGCATTGGAAATCAAAACCAAAAACATACATAATTGCGGGATGGCAACTTGGGAACCGTAAGAAATGAAAACGTAAACGCTGATGATAAACGTACACAAGAAAAAATTCACAAAATTCAAAACAAGTACGTCCTGTTGAATCAAATTGTAATATCTGCACAACAACTGAATTTCCCTGTTGTAGATCAGCAAGTGCTTTGCCATCACGTTTCTCGTTTCGATTTGGTCCCTGTTACTGGAGTAGTGCATGGCAACAACCAACTTAAAGAATCTGAGGAAATACGCCAAGCAACAAGCAAATACAAAAGCAATTTCGAAAATGACAAAACTGGCAAACGAAAACGTGTCAAATAATGTCCATACTGTGAATAGTGAAATTGCTAGCAATTTTGCAATTGACTCTGGCGACAGATTTAAATTACCGTTGTCGACTGTTGGAAAGGAGCAGTGTGGCAACCAAAAGTAGGCAAATGTCCCCGGAGAACAGTTGTCAATCCATCTTTGTAGGGAGTAGCTAATGGATAGGGTGACAGATGTCACAATTGCAGCGAGTTGGGCGTAGCGAATGAACTTGCTCTGGAACGGTGACAGGGAAAATTTCGACATTAACGACGAACCTAGTCAATGAAGATGGAAAGACAAAAAACGGTTGACAAATTTAGAAATATTCAAACAAGTTGTGCATTCTTTACTTACTAATGTTTTGGAGATGGCGTCGCTCGAACCGGAGCATGAGATTGAAACACTCGGTTATCATTACACGTCTTCGTGTGGCGACGCTCTTTGTAACAATCACTGCGCTACTTCCAACGCAGTACATGAAACACTCAATGTTGATTACGGGTGATCGCGCCTTCATTCCGTGTAGGGTTTGAATGTAAAGAGTGATGGACAGTATTGCGAAAATAAGGATTTTGTATTTCAGCCATTTCACACCTGAGCACGCGGTCAAAGAACATTCCTGCTTATTATGGATCAAACGAAACGGTGCGGTACCAAATTGTTATTGAAGTTTCAAGTGAAGCTTGAAGTACTCGAGTATATTTTCGCTCAAAATCATGATTGGAATTTTACAGATTTCGCCTGTAAATGTTCTAGGATACTTTCGCGAACTATTTTGCACGATTACTACATGAATGACAGCAATAATGCTGTAATAATTTCATCACACGATCTTTATTATCCCGCTTCAATTCTTGTTTTATTTCCGACCACGTTGACACCTCGATTTCTTTTCCAATGTGCCCACTTATTCGGCTACAAGTTGAAGCCTACAACTCATAGCACAGCTAGAATTGTTGCGGTATTAACACTCAGTCATTTTGTATTCTCATTACACGACAACATGTACACTTACGCGACAGTTCACCTCTCTTCTCAGTTTGGTGAAATTAAATTAACATGTAAATAATCTGTATTTTTTTCTCGTTACCCCAATCAATCAATGAGTGAGTCTGTGTAAATTTTACGTTTTCCAAGACTTGACAGCCTCCAAGATAAAAGTATGCTAACCATTTGAATTCATGTAGGCAAACGGTTGTGGTAAATTGTATAAAAACTATCCTTATTGACTTGAATGCACCAAAAACATTCTTCAATTTATTGATATCGAGCGCTTAAGTTTGAATTGATTTTACCGTCTTTGCAATTGGTGGAGGAATGATTCCTTCCACTACGGTTAAACGTTAAAAGGTAAATATTCCCAGGTTATGAATTTCTATTGTCCACCTGGTTGGTAAATAATGGCTGGTCAATAAAGAGCAACTGCCAATTTAACTCTGCAGGGGCGACAGAACGCCGAGTGGTACTTCCTATTTAATGGCAAAGATTCTCCTACAATAATTATGTATGCACATTCATTTAAATACGTTTGGCTCTGCATTCGTAATTCGAATATGATGTTAACAGTTTGCTCGTTAGTTAATTAGACTGGATCTAACAAATGAAAATTAATGCTCCAAATCAATATCAATTCCAACAGTTATCAATCAATAAATATTCCAAACGTTCCCATGTCACTGTAAAATTCACTAGAAGTATCATGCACAACACATTTTGTATCTTGTGTGTACTCATCAATATTGCAGAGAATGAATTGGCTAAAATAATACTATACTTTATCTAGACGCGTTGACTTTCAACGCCACCTAATTTAATTGGCGATACATAATTAATTAAATCATGTCCAGCAGGGCTTGTGAACAATCATACATGTTACTGCTACTATTATTAATGTTATCTGTAAATGAACAATTGTGTTTACAAAACAAGTAGAACGTGCCAGCATTCGCAGTTGGTATCTTGGTAGCATTCGTACAACAACATTTCCAACATTAATAATTTGTGATAAAAAGATTTATAAATCATATGAATGCTATCACGATGTGGTTGGATAATTTACAACTTTTTCGAGGACAGCACCAGGGGCGTGTACAGATTTCTAATCCGTCCCTGAGTCCGGCAACATTATTGTGTTGCATTACATACGCCGAAAATCATGTCGAACAATGTAGCAATATCAATCCCACAACAGGTCTAAATACTAAAACACTTTTAACAACGCAATCGTATTTTAATATTTCGCACTTGTTTATTAGCAATATAAAAAAATGGTTTTATACACGACTTTGATGAGCCGTTATGGCACCGTAATATGTATTTGATGACATCAAACTGGGCGCAAGGTAAAGTTTGTAAGTATTGTTAATTTACATTTCCGAAACATGTAACGAATATAAACAACAGAAACCTCTCCCACCACAACTCCTCACGACTACATTTGTAACTGCTTAGCGACGTATTGCCGTCTGGATAGCCAAAGGAAGTTTAAACCTAAAGTAGATAGAAAAGCCAGAGTAGTTTCAACATTGTAATAAATTTAAAGATATATATTTCAGCTTTTTGGATAAAATTGCTTTAAAGGGGAGTGAATGTAAGTTTTATGTACCGATAAATGTGTAGTCAACTCAAAAATTTAGTTCCTATGAATGCTCTCGCAGTTGCCATTTTGAAATTTTGAGTTACAAGATATTAGACGTGATGGTTGAGTTTTTTTCAACCAATTACCTGCTCATCCATAAGGCTAAATGGGTAATGAAAACAGTTCGAATTTATTTCATATAATTCCAAACAATCCCATCATTTGGCACAATCGAATCTTGCCTCGGGAATACTAAAAAAGTTGCTGCGATTATTCCTTTCTTCCGTAACAGGATAATTCGTAAATATTATAATTTTTGCTGTTGAGCTTACACGACCTTGCGTCGGATAGTCTATGAGGTTGGAAACTAGTTAATAATTTGATATGAATGAATTGACTGCATCAATCAGAATTGTGATTGCTATCACAAAGCCACAAATCCAAAAAGTCACAGTCCAAAAAGCCACAAATCCAATAAGTCACAATCGAAAATACGATTTAACCGTACACTTTTCTTTTTTAAGCCAACCTTACCTCACCTAACCTAAACTAACCTAACCTAACATCAATTGAGCCTTTCTAATAACAATTTCCTTGATTTTCCGAGTTGTGGCTACCTGGATTTGTGGCTTTTTGGATTGTGGCTTTTTGAACTTGTGGCTTTTTGATCCACACCCAGAATTGTACACGATTTTGCTTGGTTTGCCACTTACAATTTACCAGAGCTGCTTTATTGGATTGCTGCTTCATGTGATTTATGTCACATTGTAAACAAATATCCACCTTAATTCGTCAGGGAAATATTTTATTGTGCATCGTAGAAAAAATAAGTTGCTCGTAAATTCAATTAATTTGCTCGGAAATCTGATTTTTTCCGAGGAAATTCAAACGCCTGAATTTGCTCGGAAAATGATGGAAAATTCACGGAATATGGACTTAGAATTTTTTACGCGTGTTTGCGTGTTGTTATAATACTAAAATTGTACCGCAAAATATTTTAGTTGAAATATTGCTTTTCTACCTTTCCCAAAGTATAAGGGAAACAGTGCAGAATTCTAGCTGCTCGTATGATTTTGTTAAATAAATCTTCACTTGAGCTCACTTGGTAATATCAAAAGTCACCAACTAGGTACCTAAACAATCCCCACTGTCTGTGCTGTGAGCAGTCATTCAGAAATGTATTAACTGGCACGAACTAAGCATTAATGAGTATTACATCAAGTATAATTTAATACATCAAGCTAACATTTTAATGGTAGACTGCATTCCACGCCGTGTTTCTGCACTACAAGCGACTACAACTTTAGTGATGTTGAAGATAATGAACAATTAATTACACGTGGGAGTATGGAGTCGGTTTTCAAGTTTTAATATTTAGCTAATCGTTGGTATATCTGTATACCTCTAAGTTATTTAATGTTAATAATTTCACAGTTTTTACATAACACATATGCGTAATTAATTTATTAAATACATCTCATTAAATCCTCCAGTGAAAATGAATATCATTATAATACAAATATACAATTACTTCACTCTATTTTCCCCCAAGCCACTTTGAATGCTAAGCCCAAGTTAAACTTGTCAGTAGATGCTAAGCCCAAGTTAACCTTGTCAGTAGATGCTAAGCCCAAGTTAAACTTGTCAGTAGATGCTAAGCCCAAGTTAAACTTGTCAGTAGATGCTAAGCCCAAGTTAAACTTGTCAGTAGATGCTAAGCCCAAGTTAAACTTGTCAGTAGATGCTAAGCCCAAGTTAACCTTGTCAGTAGATGCTAAGCCCAAGTTAAACTTGTCAGTAGATGCTAAGCCCAAGTTAAACTTGTCAGTAGATGCTAAGCCCAAGTTAAACTTGTCAGTAGATGCTAAGCCCAAGTTAAACTTGTCAGTAGATGCTAAGCCCAAGTTAAACTTGTCAGTAGATGCTAAGCCCAAGTTAACCTTGTCAGTAGATGCTAAGCCCAAGTTAAACTTGTCAGTAGATGCTAAGCCCAAGTTAACCTTGTCAGTAGATGCTAAGCCCAAGTTAAACTTGTCAGTAGATGCTAAGCCCAAGTTAACCTTGTCAGTAGATGCTAAGCCCAAGTAAAACTTGTCAGTAGATGCTAAGCCCAAGTTAAACTTGTCAGTAGATGCTAAGCCCAAGTAAAACTTGTCAGTAGATGCTAAGCCCAAGTTAAACTTGTCAGTAGATGCTAAGCCCAAGTTAACCTTGTCAGTAGATGCTAAGCCCAAGTAAAACTTGTCAGTAGATGCTAATCCCAAGTTAAACTTGTCAGTAGATGCTAAGCCCAAGTTAAACTTGTCAGTAGATGCTAAGTTAAAGATTCAAATGCTAAGGCCTAATATATATTTGCCTGTATGCTAAGCCTAAGTTAACTATTCCAATGCTAAGCGCGAATTAAAAATTTGTTGTATGCTAAGCCCAAGTTTAAAAAGCGTCATGCTAAGCCCACGTATAGTCAGATCGTCCATGCTAAGCCCAGTTTTAAGTTAACCCATGCTAAGCCCAGTTTAAAGTTAACCCATGCTAAGCCCAGTTTAAAGTTAACCCATGCTAAGCCCAGTTTAAAGTTAACCCATGCTAAGCCCAGTTTAAAGTTAACCCATGCTAAGCCCAGTTTAAAGTTAACCCATGCTAAGCCCAGTTTAAAGTTAACCCATGCTAAGCCCAGTTTAAAGTTAACCCATGCTAAGCCCAGTTTAAAATTAACCCATGCTAAGCCCAGTTTAAAATTAACCCATGCTAAGCCCAGTTTAAAGTTAACCCATGCTAAGCCCAAGTCATTGTTCGCCCATGCTAAGCCCAAGTCATTGTTCGCCCATGCTAAACCCAAGTCATTGTTCGCCCATGCTAAGCCCAAGTCATTGCTCGGACATGCTCAGCCCAGGTTATTATTTGCCCATTCTAAGTACAGGTTAAAGTTAACCCATGCTAAGCCCAGCTTATTGTTTGCCAGTGCTAAGCCCAGCTTATTGTTCGCCAGTGCTAAGCCTTAATTGATAAATTACTTCAACGCCGTGCAAGGCGGCGCAGACCGAAGGTCTGCGACGCCTTGGGGAGGAGTATGGCCACACTATTTACTTAACGATATATATATAATGTTCCCGTTCAAACCTCAAGTTAAATTTCCCCATGCTAAACCCTAGTTCCTGCTAAATCAACTCTTCCAAATATCCAAATTAACACCAAAATCGAAAATTATGGCCAATTCATTCTGATCAATTCCATTATAAATTGAAAGCATGGTGAATGGAAGATCATTACGTATACAGATTATAAAGTCTGAATATCACATGAGTTTGAAATCGCATCGAACCGCTGAACTGTCTGTTTAGTTATATTGCTATTAATATTAAACTCAAACTGGTGAAAGCTCACACGTATGAATATGGTAGACTTTTTATTTAGTGATATGATTTATTGAAGAGAAAGTATAAATTTCTGTGAAGCTGCATGTAAAAAATTACGATCAATGTATGGTAAATCCTATCGGCCTAATAGTCACATTTCCGCCGTTTTCATATTAATTCTATGAACATATCCATACTTTTCAAAGTTTCAATTCTGTACAATACAAAAATATATACAGCATGGTATATAAAGTTAACCGTTTATTATATTATACATTGCATATTTTGTAATAAAAAGCTCAGTTTTAATTCGACTGGAAATAATAATAATAGAAATGATTCGACTGGAAATGCACATGACAGGAAATTAAATCAAATCACGTGCAACGCCTACACACTGTCAAAATGTCCTGATACGAAACGAATTTTAAATCCTCTTTTTTGAAAGGAAGTACAGTTTTTAGTTCTGAAATAGAAGCATATAAATGGTCACCGGAAATTATAATAAGTAGGATTTTTTATCTACAGAACCAAGACTAAGCACATTGCTACTAAAAAGTACAACTGCACCTATTTCAATAAAACATGCATAGATAAATCGACGATAAAAGTTGAAACTAAATTATTTAAATTCGGATTTGAATTCAGAAGTCGAATTACGATTTGGAAAACCGACAGCGAATATCTTTAAATATAATACTAACACGCCCAAGTAGAGTACGTAAAGGGTGGATAACAAGTTGGTGTACTAAATTCATGTTTAACTTACAAAGTCCATACTGGTTTGATGAACTACATTAAAATAAAATTAACATAAGCCTTTTCACAAGCCACAAAAACTGTTCCATGGCGCGACCACAACGTCATTATGGCGTCGGCCGGCTTCCACAACGGTTACGTATTGTGTATTGGCGGCTTTTGGTCACTTTACAGTGATTAAGTCATGCACGTTTTAAACCAGTAACACATACAGTTTAGCAAAGTTTTCATTATTCTTGAATTCGTTTCTATTTGAAATTTGGTCATCCTAATGTCAGTTTACCCTTTATTTGAAGAGTTACATTAATAAATCTAACTGCGCGAACAAAATCAACTAGGAAGAGGAAACGAATGATCTGAGCACTCACTGAATAAATGTTAAAATATTACTTTAATCGATTCACCATATACGATTCTTCTACACTATTTCAAATGTTTGAACAATCGAGCGTATTATATTTAGATACGCCTGCAGACTAGGATGGAGTATGTATCGCAGAAATCATAATTGGCAATCCATTTTGGTAACACGCCGTCGTTTTCGATAACACGTATCTAACATTGCATTATATTTGAAGTGAAAATCTGGAAAGGAAACCAAACGCTCATTAACAAAATCGGTTCTGATATATGTTGATAAGATACACGAAAATGTACCATTAGTAAAATACTCTCAACCTAAGATGCTAAAAAGGATATATAATAAACCAACCAGGGGTGCATATGTGCACTTGCACGCGGCAGCATGCATTTAAAAATTAGAAACTAAGATCCAAAATTGGTAACTAACCGGCTTCGTGGATTTTACGAATCTTTCGTTGCATTATGTTTGCCGTAAAATAACGAAAGGACACTAAACACTCATTAAAAAATTTGGGTTAAATTATTTATTTAGAGTATACTCCTCAATACATCTAACTCTCCGCCAAACAGACCAGGAAGTTGTTACAACACTTGAACCAACAACAATTTAGTCGCTTTAGCGACACACCAATCCGCTCGATGAAATCGTTTACTCCGCATTTGACGCACCTGAAAAAAGGACATAGTCCATTATATGCGCACGAGATTCTCCAACTCCTAAATGACTTCACCGGACCATTCCCATTTCGATGGGGGTACAAATCAAAGTTGTGGATAGCAAACGATTGGAGAATCTACGAACTGATCATATTAGGTAAACTGATTGCGGTGGTCATAATACTGCTTCAGTTTCTACATCTAAGGGCAACGGGAATGAAGCTGACAGCGCTGTATGTCTTCATAATGTTGCTGGAAATTGGAGTCATATTTGTTGGCGCGTTGCTGGACATCATTTGCTACTCTTTCAGATACGATCTAGCCCATTCCGCCAACAATGTACATCGTATGGCCAACAAATATCTAAGGACTTGTAAAATTGGTTCGAATATTTTTTTTCTAAATACTTATGTACCAATGCCTGACTTTGTTGGAATATCTGCCGTTTTATGAATTCATTTTTATTCAATTGCAGGAAGATATTCCTTCAGCTCTGTTATTGCCATATTCCAAATATTGGGCATGTGTATTATCACAGTAGCTGCCACTGGCGGTGCATTGGTGATTCCATTCGCAAAAATGGATCCAATCTACCTATTCCTTGACGAATTAAATATGACGTTCCTTCTGGATATACTCCCGATTCAAATAATCCGCTATGCCATCATCATTCTTGGCGGATTACTGATTTCAATGACCGCCAGAACCATTGCGATACCATTGAGTCATGCAGCGGCAACTTGCATAATGCTCCACAAATTTCTTGCAGATGAGTACCCTAACGAGGAAGCATTTCTCACATTTCAACAAATTAGAGTGGGGCTTAGTGTGCTGAGGAAATGCTTGGTGGCTGTTAGCACCACCCTCTTAGCTGGAGGGTATTTCTTGGCGCTTGTAAGTATTGGTGCCGCACATATCGGGAAACGAATCAATAATCCTATGTTGCTTTTCCCTGGTATAGCACTGGTCATCGTGGCACTTTCGGCACTGGCTATCCTACTGACAATGGGCAGTACTTTGTTCAGCTACTCAGAGGACTTGCTGCACACTTGGAGAAGGGATGTTGGTCTGAAGACTACGGCCATAAGGGACGGAGGTTACATGCGCCGGCGCATAGCCAGTCTCAAAGTTGTTGCTCTGCCTGCCGGAAGCATGGGTATCATTGATATGGAAATCAGGATCAGCTACTCAGACAGCTTGGTCAATGATATAATAAGTGTGGTGCTAACGCTTAATGAAATGCTGGGTTTGTAAAGTCTGCACGATAGTTTGCGTTAATATTGTTAATGTTGCGCATATAGATATAAAATTGCCGTTTGAATGTCGATGAATAATTGGTCATGCATTAACTAAATATTGATAGCGATGGGTAGATATTTGTATAAGCTGTACGAGCTAAGTTGGCATTTCGCACAATCTTTATCTAATTTGTGTTTTGGCGTGTTTATCCTTTTTGTCATATAAGCAATTATGAATGAATGTCACACCGTTTGAGAAATATGATAATTATCCGTGCAGCTGAAATACGATACGTAAAATTAAATAAGATTGTACATGTGTTTGCAAAACTAGATTATTACTAGAGTTATCCACAAAGTTATACATATTTACACATCCGCTAGTTGCGAATAATTAGATCTTGTAAAACTATGTAACATCACAATTTGTACTGCATGGAGCATCAGCACTAATATTTTACGATACAAATAATATACGACGTTAATACTTTGCTTTATTTAATAAATCATCATTGTACCATTATTGTACCAAGAAAGCGTCTTACTATTCATTTTTGTATATCTCATGTAGATTACTAAAGTATGTATTTTATGACACTTACATCACAATTTCACACAAATTCGGTACAAACAATACACGTGATTGCCTCCGCGCAATATCATATGTGCTAATGTATGAGAATAGTCAAATTCTTGGAATATTTGATTCATAACATCTTTTTTCATATCGCCTGAAATGTTTCCAAACAGCTTCACATATCCATATCTCACAATTGATAATGGTTTTGAATTGTGCAGCCGAGCATTTTGTTTTTGAGATAAATGCCGCAGATAAATTTACTTGAGCTAAGAAAGACAATTCGTGATTAACATGGTTATTGACGTCAAAAGAACACATAAATAATTCTACAGAAATATGGAATATCTTCCCTCTTTTCAAGTTGCTGCTCAACAACTGCTTGACGCATTTAAATATTTTGTATGTTAAAGTATACATGCACTTAAATTGGTATCTTATAAACTGCTTTTGGTGCGTAGGCGGCTCAACTTTTGTCTTAAATGGGATGTCATATTTAGAATAATAGTATAATTTAATGAAGGATTTAATATGCATCGCATATGTGAAATAAAATTTGAATATATTTTAAAGTGGTAGTCCATTTCCAGAAAACTTGGTTTTGCCTTTTTCATGTTTTACTTCACGTGGAGTATATTTAAATAAAATACTTGATTCTTGGAATTTTCTACGGTGAACTACTATTTTTATATTTTTTAAAGAAGAAAATTTGCCAAACAATACGTTTAATCATATTAAATAAAAAATCAAATAATACAAAATACGCTTTGCTTTTATACCAGTTAACTACGACGTAAATCATACTTTTTATTAGATATGAACCACTACTAACAGCAGTTCGACGCCAGTAAATTTTTGCAGACTTATCCCTTCAGATCTCTCCCTAAGTTGTAATACAATTTGACACGATGGTATTGCTTACCGAGAACGCGTACAAGCACGCCACCTGGCGTTTAGGTTTACTTGTGAAATACACAATGTCCAGTTTCGTCTTCTGGAACAAACGTTCCGGGAAATTCGAAGCTTTTGGAGGAGTCAGGAAATGGAACTGGGCAGCTATGGATTTCGTGGGTTACATTACCGTAATTGTGGTCGGCATGTACGTCTACGCAAGGGCATATCCTGATGAAATATTAGAACAGGGCACAACTTTCTACAAAAAATCAAACAACGACGTTCTCATTCTTCTGGTTGCAATTATATTTTTTGCAATAATGGTCACAGTTACTGCACTGGCATCGGTACTGGTAACCATGCAAGAAGAAGTTGTCGAATCCATCAATAAATGCTTTGAAGTAAACAAAATACTAGAACGGAAGTTTCCAGTTGCCGAGGACGGCTTGGAATACAATGCAAAGCAAATTGAACTTCTTTTTAAGCATGTCTGCTATCTTCCGATGGTTTTTCCAGTATTATTTGCAATCTCTTTCTTTCATCCTGCCGATCCAATTCACAACATATTCCAAGATTTCGTTGAGGTGGAAACAGGACTAAACGACTACTCTGTCCTCTTTGTCGTTGTCTTAATGTGGACCGTAAATTGTTACATCGGGACTGTTGCTGTGCTCTGCGTTTTCATTTTGGCTGCCATGTTCCTAGCACAATATTGGTTGGACGTTGCCAAGCCTATTGACTGTACCCTGAGGATGCGTAATGGCAGAATTGTCTATAAATGTCAATAAAAGAAATGGTGATTCATATTTACCGCACACTTCAATGTGCCAATATCCTTACAAATAACGTTGTATCTAACACCATGTTTGCCTCTTGTCACACTGGCTTGCAGGCAATTTTTGTCACGTCCGTATTTTCTCTTATGAGATATCGCAATGTATTATTTGATGGATCGGCAATGGGATTGTCATTATTCACTATATTGGTTCTGTCCGCACTACTTTGCCCTTTAATTTGCTACGTGGAGTGCTACTACATTGATGGTTTGGAGGTTCGGTGGATCAGTCTCAGAGATACGTTATTGGAAACTTGTCTGAAGAGGACAAACATGTACAAAACGGCCAGATCATTTACGGCAATTACGATCAGGACCGGCGGTTCATACTTTAATGTAAACAAGAGCACCTTTATGGATTGGATGGACAAGTCAGTAGACGAATTAGTGAACCTACTGGTCTCATACTAACCAAGCATCAAATGTTTACAAAAGGTTGCGTTCCTTACCACATAATTAATTATACATGCTAGAATGCTTAATTAAGACGATACACAAGCCTAAATATATGCCGTGTTTGTAAATGGATAATTTGTTTAATATGTAATAGTTAAAACAATTTAAGTTTAGAATGAACTATTTCGGCAAACTGTTATTGTATCTATGAAGCTAATTAAAAATTGTATTATCATATACTGTGCAATCATGAATGTTTACGCACCCACACTTTTGTTAATTGTATACATTATCGACCATGTGCAGAGACACTGTGAACATAGAGGTGCTAATTGTTTGTAATATTAAAGACTGGCAATAATCGTTACGATGAATCATTGTTAGTACATATATCTACGTGCTGGAAATCTGATACAAGGCCTTCGTAGAATTTAATGTTTTTTTCGCCTTACAAATGGAGTCATTTCTGCTGGGGATTTAAACAGTCAAGGTAAACATAACCCAAATTAACAATAATAAAAATGTTATTTCCTCCATTGATTATTTTAAACTTTTGTGGTTTGAAATCGATATTCCTAGCAATATTTTACAAGCTGTTGGGCGGTGAATTGGCCTCATATTTAATAGAATTTTGTGTTTTTTTAACATTACCCATTCGTCATAAATCATCATACCAAGCTGTGGGTTTTCAAGGAAATGGTCCGTACTATCTACCTGTGAGATATTTTTGATCTTCATCGGGCAACCTGGAAACCAGAATTTTACCCCTTTTCCACGTACTTACAATACGTGAACTATTTTTTTCTGAAGCTGAGACATGTTTATACAATTTAAAAAAACAGAGTGGTCGTCGGAAAATGTTTTCCATTAAAAATATAATAGATGAAATAGCGTTCCCTGCGATTTCAACGGTATTTATTGTACTATTTTATGATTTGTTCGTGTTCACCATTTAACATAGGATTAAGCATTTAAACGCGAACATAGATGCTTAACCTCATGTTACAGACCCCGACCATGCTTAATCCAGGAGCTACATGTTAGAGCAACAATGCTTAACCCCATATTGGAGCCCCGCAATGTTTAACCCTATGTTAAAGGAGCAGTGCTTAACCCCATGAAAAAGGAGCAATGCTTAACCCCATGAAAAAGGAGCAATGCTTAACCCCATATTGGAGCCACGCAATGCTTAACCCCATGTTAAAGGAGCAATGCTTAACCCCATATTACAGATAGGAATACCGAACTCCGTGATAAATGCTTAAACTCGTATTTTACAATTTACTGAGATCGGCCCCGTTTCTGTGAAACCGCTCTGCGGCTCTTGTTCCACATACACATTACACTAACTTTTTGCCGGATGACTTGATACGTATTGGTGTCTCGGCACCCGAGGGTTAGTTCATAAAGTGTAGGTGATAATTCACAAAGGTAGCTTTTATTGCGAATTTACTATGCGCGTTTGCACAAATCCAAAAGCGATTGAACTAAAAGATAATCTGTTAGATCATGCGCTTCTCTTCCAGCTGTTTAAGGCGATCGAATGCACTGTTTTACAGGGAGCGAATTCCCGTAAATTTTCCTGAACTGCCGAATGGAAAATTTATTATCTTACAGTTGTTTCGACGGACTCGTATCATGATTAAATTGTCATTAAAGGCATTGGCATTGTCAATTTTAATTCCATACCATCCAACATTAAATTACATCAATGCGGCTAATCTCCAACTGATACCTTCATAAACATATACGTGATCTCAACATGAGTTGCAGATATTCAGGAATAATTTATCGTCCGTCCCTGCTAAGAAATCTGGTATAAGGCATTCATTTTTAATTCTTGAAGATATTGCACGCCGTAGCTAGCTACTGACCACGGAAAACTATAAATATCATGGGAGGTTGTGTTTAGTAGGAGTGTGTTTTTTGATGTTATTAAAGTTTCCAGGAAACAGAGTGCATTTCAAGCATGAAATAATTTGCTGTTTTTGTGGGATAATTCTTTTACTAAAAGTCGATCCGCTCGAAAATAACACCTGATTTGTTACAGAGCAAGTCCGCGTATATAAAAACTTGAACGTATGGTTTAAACGTCAAAATGTTCATTGTTCAGATATTTCACAAAATTAACAAATGTAGATGGGGTCGTTCCTGTTTTGGAATAGTACATGGTTGAGTAAATTATTGTCCATATGATCGCAACAGCGAAGCCCTCATTTATTTTCATAAATTCCAGCAGCCAATGGCACTTTCTAGCTGCCGGTCAGGCGATATCAGCTGGCTGTACCAGACCGTCAGCTAGAAGTTTCATTGGCTATTGGAATTTATGAAAATAAATGAGGGTTTTTCTGTTGCGATCATATGGACAATACTGGTGGATTGTTTGGTTAGTTAAAGTTGCAATAATTAAAGCTGTGTGTGGAGGTGGCGATAAAAAGAAGCCAGCTTGTGGGATGGAATAAATGCAATAAATAGGTAGGTGATTAGGAAGGATGAAAGACGGCAAGATTTTTTTACTGCCTGTAGACGACTACGATGCGGTGGTGATTGTGTGAACTAAATGGGGCGTGGTGAATGTGTGGAATAAGGGTACACGGTAAATGAGTAAAGAAAGGCACAGCTTGATCTGCAGCAAGTAAGTTAAATATAGACGGTGAATTTATTGGGGAAGAAAGAAACGCCGCTATGGTTGCGAACTGTTCCGTAGATCAAATATACACTGTGTACTTAAGTAAAGGTTCGCAACTAATTGGCAGATCATATATTACCAGTCAGCCAAGTGATTTGACTAAAGGATTGACTTTACTTTTCTTACAAGGGAATGTTGTGAGGTGAAGGAAGCGTACAGATATATGAAGATATACATTTTGTTCAGTTTTTTCTTCTGATTCTGAATCTGCAAATATTTGTCTGCGGAAATGAAGTTTGAGCATCCTACAGACAGCTTTAAAGTTTAAAGTAACTGGAACTATCCCTGAAACAACTTCCGTCCTCAAAATAATAATAAAACAAATATGTACGCTTTTAAAATCAACGATTTTGAAAATATATCCTAGCCATTTTTAACAGCTACGGAATAAGTATAATGTTTTAACTCGCATTCGCAACGAATGTTACTTATTTGTTTGTCAATGTTGAACATAACAAGTGGTCTATGTATTTCTAGTTATAACAAAGCAGTCACTTTTCAGATTATATTACATTATAAAAATATTTCATATTATATTGTGATAAACGTTAACTGTTGCCACACACTTCCGGCGGTAATTTGTCTAAACTTTTTCTCGTATAATCCAATTGACTCATTTTCTGTACTTGATGGTTTTAATCCATATTTAACAATCCGATTATCAAGATTCTAGTAGTCAAATATATTCTGACAGTGATACACTGACACTCGGTGGAATGGTTTTTACATTTAGCCCTATATTGTTCAAATCACAACACTGACCATTACACAATAAAATAAATTTGATCAGATTAAGCATACTAAACTGATGTAAGAAGGGAATAATGATAGAGTGTAGAAAATCGAACGGATTTGTAAGCACATGATGGCTTGTTGGATGAATTTTAAGTTGCAAAATGCTACGAATCATTTTACCAACTTGTGTCGTTGTCACAAGTAATAAAATACAATCACATAGCATATAAAATTCATATACAAATACATTTTATATTACAAGTAGGAACAAGCTATATAACAAATATATTACGTACTTGTATGTTGGACATAGGCAAGCAAATGAATGGCATTTGTAGCCAATGTAAGCCAAAACAAAATATTTATCTTGTTGCTGTTTAAAATTCTTAGGAAAATTTACAACAACATATCGTCAACGCTATACGGTATTTTGTTGATTCCTTTTTTATTCTAAAAACTGTAATTGCATCCCCGGAAATGTACGTTATTTCAAACTTTAAAGTTGTCCGTAGGATGCTCAAACTTCATTTCCGCAGACAAATGTTTGCAGATTCAGAATCAGCAGGAATAGCTGAACAAAACGTATATCTTCATTTAGCTGTACGCTTCCTTCACTTCACAACGTTCCCTTGTTAGACAAACTTAACCAGTTCAATAAATAAAATTAAACGACCTTTATCATGAGTTCATGTCGACGCTGCAAATGGGCAGTAGATTATTTCCATGTGTCTAAAGCAATACGACTGGGCGGAGTTGAATAAAGCTTATTTTGGCCATTCTATTCTATTCTTCTGGGTTATACACTGCCGTCCGTCATTTCCTAGTAATTCTTTCCAGTAAGATTCCCAGTTTGTGGATTCGTGGGGAATTATACTTACCTATATACCATAATCGTATTACGATTTAAGTACATGTTTTTGATCTACAGCCGTTTACTGATTCCTCTCAAACGACTGTATCAAATCGTAGGTGACGCGTTGTAATTAACCGACGTGCTTTCAGTTTATTCTTCACGCAGAACTTTGCATACTATGCGCTCCTGTCGAATTTGTTGGTTGCAGGTTTAACGGGAGCTACGGTTGAGTACAGTTTGTAGATTTGGATCTTTCGAAAATGTATAACCAAAGGTACAAACGATCCTATGTTTCTACAGATGATATTGGACCTAGCATGTGTCGACAATTGGGATGGTTATGTACAATATCATTCGGTTTTCAATCAAAGTGCATCTTCTTACTATCTTTAATGTAAGTTCAACGAGATTGAGAGATAGCCTTCCAATCTTTCCGTATTTAGCTAATTGTGCAACAAAATCAATTAAAGGTTAATCACACACCTTACATGAAAAATATGTGCGAATAATTTCTTCAGTACATTCCACATCTACCAGTGACATTAAATATAAGGTCACATGCAGAATAGGTACTGATCTGGCACATCTATATGTAATTGTTCCATCTAACTAAGTACTCCGTGACGTACTTGGACCTGGGCACACAAATGAAACATGATGCACTGCAGGTCATAAATTCAAACACTGGGATTCTTGCTAAGAGTAAATGCAAAATAAACACTTGTCATGTTAGTATTAGAATGTACTTTTCCGACGACACAATTTAAGACAATTCGAGTCCGCGTAAATATTATTTATCACCTTCATCATCGCTAAAAGGGTTGTAATGGCCAAAACGATCATAAGCAAAACTACAACAGTTTCAAGTCGATGATATCTTTATGATCTAATGTAACTGGTAAATTTTGGTCGAAGCAGACACCATTGACGGATTGAATTGAAACATCTTTAATGTAATCGCTAATTTGTTTGCAATACTATTCGCATTATGTATTGGATTACATCAATGCCGTTAGCCGCCCAATGCAAACTTAACGCGAGTCTACGTTTTTCTAATCATGACTACCAGAATTTCTTAAATTTATTCCATATTATCCTTTATCCCCAATACGAAATGAGGTATGGAGCATTTATTTGGTATTCTTGAGGTTCTTACACGTCGTGCCCAACAACTGACCATCGCTGGAATTTAAACATTACGTTAGGTTTGTGTGCACGTTGGGATCCAAAACGATGCAGTGTAATTTAGTTCAAGACATTTTCATTGACAAAAAAGCTTACCATATCCGATTACAAAAAAAGTAATCATAAGTAACCTGGAGTTGTTACAGAAAAGCCGAGTTAAGCCTGCAAAGGCAAAAAAGACTTTGACGATGGTATTTAAACGTAGACAGTTCGTATTTCCGATCACTTTGCAAATGGAGACAAAACAGATAGTGTATATCTGTTTTTCTAATGATATTTGTGTGTGTGTGTATGTGAAGTCCATTAGAAGTTAAGTGTATTGTTGCTATTTTTTAAAATGATTGTTGCTTGGATCTTAAAGAGAAAATGCAAAAGCCGATTTGTAGTTAATTAGCGGAGTGAATTATCTTCAGAAATAATTTCGGTCTTCAATGACTGGAAAGATATAGCGACGACTTGAATCCACAAAAGGAACAAGATTCCGCGTAAGATTTTGTCGTTTATTAAATTTCTTTGTTTGGCTAATCATGGTCTCGTTACTGCTTATAACGTTCTCGTCACGTACATACATATCAGTATTGCCCATTAGTATGTTGGCTACATAACCTGTGCAATAATTTTTTATAAAAAACCGAAATGGAAAGCTCCAACATGCTCATGGAAAATATAATCAATTTACAACAAAAAACAAAAATTTGACTGTGGTTGCTATGTAATCGAAAATAAAACATTGAATGATGTTTTAATAGCGAAAAGTGCACTTGTAGTTCTATTTTTTGCGGACCCATATAATGCTAAATTTGGTTTTCCCGTACTTGAACGTCGCATTACTGGATGAGCATGGAACGAATTCTCAATAGATTAGGTCGTACTGGTTTTTGTTGATTTTTTCGTGTTAATTGTTGACTGTTGATTGACGTAGTTATTTGTGTATGCTAACATGCTACTCATTTGTATCAATCAGTCTAAATAATTTCTTAATAGAAGTAGAAGGCCATATGTCCTTCTATTTTAATCCAAATTTTCATGTTATCGGGCGCTGCTACACTGGGTCCATCTGCAATCACTTTGCAAATACGTGGATGATCCAATTGCTCAAATATATATACTAGATAATAGATAAAAATTATGTGCAAGCAAGTATTATGGAGCTAAAATCCAACAAATGCCAGGTGCATTATCATATTCTCAAAGTTAGCTTTGATAATTTTATCGATGTAGTGTCGTTCCGATGTTGTTTGGAAACAAAATTCCTTCCCCTTATTTCCAAACATTACGATTCATTATTGTGTGTGACGTTCTCCACGAACGGTTGTTGAATAAACTACAAGACTTATAAGATTGAATTTGACACGCAAGCAAGCAGAGTCTGCTTAGCAGACACGCAGGATTGAATTTGTACATATTTCCAATAGTACGCCTTTTATAAATTAAATCGCATGAATCCATCATCGATAATTATTGTCACAAAATCAAAAGATACATGAATTCGAAATCACTTACAGCAGGGTTGCATTTGTTGGATAACATCTACGTCATAAACACCAATTTGTACCCAATAGGGCTAACATTACGGTGTCCTTCTTATGGAGTTCGTGTAGTGATGTGAGTGTTCTGGTAGTCGGAAGGATTTGTAAAATTGTGTCCCTAAAATTAAAATCCTTTTATTCGGTGTTATAAAAGCACGTATGTGGTGGTGCGCACTTAAATCATATAATTTTTGTATTTTTGAAGCCAGCAACAATGGCTTGACAAATCTGTAAAGCAGTCAAGCACAGTAAAATTGACAGTCAAGCAAAATTTGCTTGACTCAGATGGATTCATCACAACATACGTAAATTAATTATACTGGAGCTTAGTCAGCTGAAAACAAATTAATTTCTAGATGCCATTCTGGCAACCATTATCTAATGAATAAATTAAAATTGAAAACAGGACAAAACGGTTAACTACTTATGCGTCGTTTACGCGCCGTCATGTACGAAGACCTTCGTGTGGTGAATTTGCAATACCACAGGTTCGAAAATGTGAGTACCTGTTTGGGTGTGAATTTTATTATGGATGATGCATGAAAAAAAGAAAAGCCTTTAAAATGCGAAGTACCTGAATAGCATAGAAAAACTTATTGTCAACTATAAATGATGCGAAGCCTAATTTCATTGGTGACACATTCAATCCAGCCATGCCGACGAGGGCTTGCAATACTTTATGTTAATTATTAATTGCATCTGTTAATGAAAAATTGTGTTTGCAAAACAAGTAAAACCTGGCACAAGTCATAGTTGGTATCCCGGTAGAATTCATAAAACAACATTGGCCAACATTATTGATTTGGATGAAAATCATGTCGAACAATCTTGCAATATTAAAAAGATAATCATAGTGTCCACAGCTGTTGTTGTTGGAGCGACGGAGAGCTATGACCCACCTTTACAGATATAAAAAGTTGAATGTATTGTTTACACGTCAATATATCACTTCTTTAGTTCTTTTACAAAAAATGTTGTAAATGTTGGGTACTGTCTGGTGGAGTATTAGCACGAGATCAAGTAATATGACTGTTGTATTCAGTTGAGTTTTCCTGGACAAAGTTGTCCAGCTCAACAGAATAAAACAAAATTGCATGAGGGTCGTCGTGAGTCATGTACAAGTTCCAAATGGGTGATAAAATGTTTCCATGTACCCAAAGCAAAACGACTGGACGGAGTTCAATATAGCTAAAAATAGCGATCAGATTCTTCGGGGTTATACACTTCTGTCCGTCGTATTCAAGTAATATGAATTATACCAACCGATATACTATTTAAGTTGACAAGTTGTTCACAATCTATAACCGTTTAGTACTTCTTCCCAAGCGACTATCTTCTTATCTTCAAGGTAGCTGTATCTATGAGTTTTTGAAGGGCTTCTTGAAGACAATCACTGTCTGATGTACCTTACATTTAACAGGTCCAACCAGAAACTACAGAAAGTTGTAACAAATTAAATATGAATTGTGTTTCTACATTTAGATCCGTGTTAACAAGTCTACAATCGAAGACAAAAAAATAGTCGGGGTCAATCACAATAAAAGAGCTCACAGGAAGGGAAGTAAATTCAACTTTTATTTGTCAACCACTCGATACTTAAGGGTGAAAGCAAAACACGACAGGATAATCCAATGGAATTTACATAATATATGTTAGGACTTGTAGATGGCTTCTTCTGGTGACCATGGGAATGAAAGATTTTGGCTATAAATCATTCTCCACTCACACAATATTCATTTATTACATACAAACATTCGTACGTGAATGCTGAAAGTAATTACGACATCTGATATCTGTACTACTTGATGTACCAATTCTCATGGATTTGTATGGCGTTCATTGCAGTTCCACTCCTTAAATTATTTTTCAACTAGGACGGGTGTAAACCCGAATTAGAAAACTACCGGAAGTCCGACGTGTGCAATTCTGAGTAATAAAGCACCTATTTCATCTCCCAACAAGCTAGACTTGACTTTTCTCTCAATTAACATTTTCCCCCTTAGCCCACCCACACTTTATCGGAGCCACCGCTCCTACAGTTGTGAGAATTGACACATGGTGTGGTGACAAAAAATGATCAGCAAAAAATGCTCTATCTGATAAGCCAATAAAAAATTTTACCCATAAGAATGCATGGGGGACCTTACCCCCCACCGTTCCCCCGGGGTTGGGTCCCGGAGGCCCAAAATCAATACCGAATTTTCGCATGACCTGAGGTACCTCTATGCCAAATTTGAGCAAAATCCGTCAACGTGGAGGAAAGTTATAGTGCTTACAGACTTACGGACACACAGACAGACAAACAGATCAATCGCAATAACTACCTATATAAGCATTTCATGCTTCCGGTAGTTAATAAATAACTCGAACTTGTTTGTATCTGGTAATATAAAAACTAAACTAGACTCAAATTACATTAGTAAGAAGACCACCTTATGCTTAAAATGTCTACAGTAAATTTTGCGCATAACTCTATTTTTACCTTATAATTCGAAAGTCGTCAAAATTTTCGTACAAGGCTGCAAAACACAATGCATTTCGGCCTGAACAAAAGCGAAGTGGCAAATATTTACTTTCCGCATAGCATTATGATATTGCCATGTAGCAACTCTAAAAATGTGTAACTGTTCACAAGTGCAGATTTTCCTCTAGTAATTTTCACTGGATCCATTCAGCGCATCCGAGTGGTTTTTCCATGCCTGGATAATTCAGGCATGAGGTTTCTGATTTCTGCAGTTCCAAATATCAACAACCAGAGAAACGAAATCCATTAAATTATAAATTACTTGTTATAAAACAATTTGAAAGGAATTTTTTGTGCAGATTTGCGTTAAATTTTCGTGTTTTATATGATTTTGCAATTTATGACAACTGTAAAACAAAACTTATAAGGCGAATGACAAGTTCCCGTGAATGACACCTATATAGCAGTTTGTAAAGAAACACAGCGTGGATTATCATTCTGGCGTCTAAGCTACACAATGAAAATTGTTTCGATTAAAAGTGGTTTACGGTCTGCTGACTTTCTACATGCTGCGTCCAGAGAACGTTCAGCCAAATAAAATTATTTGTGTATTTACACTACCTTAAATATTTACAATGCACACATGTGTGATACAGTTGCTTATAACGGCAATTCTTTTGTAAATGGTTGCTGTCGAGATTCCCCAATATTTTTACCGTCCTGAAATTTGTTTGGGAGACAGGACATCGCCTTCCCCTTTTCCACACCAAAGTATGAATACATATTGATCGTTCTTTAATTATCATCTTATTGGTTTTATTAGGGAATGATTTGATAATGTCAAGGAACGTTAATAGGTATTGATTTATACAGTCGATGAGGAGTTAATATAAATAACATGTTTGTATTTTACTATGCAAGTAAATTTTTTTAAACAAATATAATTAGTTTTTTTTGAAGCTATATTGAACCACGTAGAAAACTGTTTTTGCACAAATGCGTTTGGCACTCAGGTTTTAGACCTGACGGACCAATAGCCACATTCACTACAAAACAATTACAGTCGTTAAATTGTTATGCTGGTAAACTTCCATTATGAGCACTATACTACCAAGTAATAATAAGCATACCACAAGCAGCAGCACGACACAAACCTTTTCAAAGTTAATTTGTTCCATAGGAATAACGGAAACTTCCTTTCCATTGGCCCCCACCTCAAGTTTCTTCTCGCGAATATCTGCCCAATTTGCCCATAATTCCCATTGACTAAGTAAGCCGTTGTCGTGGAATTTGCAGAAAGTTTCTATGACATAGTCCTTGTTGATGGTATACGCTTCGATATAATATTTCATCCGCTCGAGGGGTTCCGGGATCATAAAACAGTTGATATTTGTTGATTCGCCAAGTTCCTTTTTAATCTTTGGCCCTTCCAAATATGTCATAAATTTACGTTTCATCACAAGGTACTTTCCACCTTTATACCTCTCGTAAGTTGTGTTGCTTTGATCGTAATCGAATGATGTGTTCAGCAAATGTAGCATTCCTTTAATTTTAAAATTGTGATAGAAGAGAACATGAGGATGATCATGTGTTTCTAAGTAGCGTTTATACCATCGAATTTTGTATTGAGCCTCAAGGGCTTCCTTGACTGTGTCAAACAATTTTGGTGCTTCGGGAACAGTCAGAATGCTGACTATTCCATTACCATAAAAGTTGCACATAAACATTCCCAAAACTTCGATTAAAAACATAATAAGCCAGCGGCCATTCCGCTTGTAGGAACATGCCCCAATGAAAGCTCCAAGCAAGTCTATTCCCAAGCTAATTTGTATTATGTCCAGTTTGAAGAAAGGCCAAATAGCGACCAGCCAAGCAAGAACGAGCAATGCGAACGCAGATGCCCAGATTATATATGAGAAAGGGGCCTGCCACACGGAAAAGTCTAAAACAAGTTGGCTCCCTGCATTCTGGGTTACCGAACAGGAGCCTAAAAATCCCTCCTCAAATAGTGAGTAGTACATACCCGTGCGACGATGTTCTTGATTATAGTCAGCGTAGAAGGTAACTGGAAAAATGTATTGGGATGCTGGCCAAGAGTCATTGTTGCTTACATACTGACGGTAGTCAGCGGAGAAATTGTGAATATCTGTTAAGTGTAGCGAAGTCATAAACTCTAAAGAGCCAAAGCAGTTTACTGATGGTTTAACGTTATTCCCCGAGCAAGATTCGGTGTGCCTGTTGGACTTGAGATGGACAAATCTGCCTTCTGATCCGGCATCAACGACAACTTCCCTCTTTCTTGCAAACCAGAAACGTTCTCTATGTAGTTCAGCTGGCGTGAGAAAGATGCAACTTGCTATAGTAAAGTAAAAAGGATTCATCTTGGCGTCGCAGTACCCGTTGCAGACAAGTCGGTAAAGCATAACCGAGGTATGATCTTCGAATAAGTAGATAATAAGTTTGAGAGCAGGTAAGTTACGATGTTGAACTGAAAATATTTCTGATTCATCTCGAATAATTTCCTCGCTCGCAATGAACATGAACGCCGTGTACGTTTCCACAGAAAAGTGTAGAAACAGATCGAACACAGTTCCATTTGCTAAGTACGATTGCAAAGGCGTTAAGACAATATGCGACGAAATGGAGTGCTTCCGATTAAGTCGGATATTCACATTTACGGACGAATTGCTGAACGCTAGCAGTACAATATTCGGAAATATCAACTGACAGTCGGTGGGGAAGGAGTGAAGGTAAGCTTCGAAACGGCCAAAGTTATTTTCAGAAACGCCTCGGATAATGTGGATGAGTTGCTGAAACTGCTTTGTATTGCATATTTGTTGCTGCTGTGAATTTACGAATACAAATATTTGCAAACTGAACGCACAATGCATGAACAAGTTTGAGATCACCATTTTTGTGCAACCACAGTTGCTTCGTAGGAATCATACGTGAACACTGGAGCTAGAAAGCCAACTAGAGTGAACAACTCCGCGTCATCTACTGAACTGCTGCGTCGTTGTAAACGAATACGACGCACATCATTTAAACAATTATCGAGTATACTATTTTAAATGAGTTGCGTACATCCGGGGGAAAATTCCATCCTGGCGCCAGAGCTATTGATTAAGTTTCCTTTTCGTTGGCTTTGTTTCTCACAATCGATTGTGTTAAAAGAAACTTTTATAACCTGAATGAAACACAATCGTTCTTGTTTCATTTCAGGAATAATTTGACGGGCACGTGAAAAGCAGGTTTAAGCCGACCAGTGTATACCCAAATTATATTTACGGAAATGGAAAGAAACCAAGTTACAGTGGAATGAAGGCATTGAAAGAAACTGAAGTGTCAATTAAACGAACAACGTTCCATTATGGAATTGCGGCACCATTCGTGTTGCCCATTTGAACGTATGGATTGAGTTGTTGTTTGCCCAATTTCTTAATTTTCCTTTGTCGTCTTTTACCATAAGAATTAGATAATAGGACAGCAACCCCTGAAGGGTAGAGATAAATCAAATTTACGTTAACACAATATTTATGAATTATCATGCGGTGAAAGTGGTGTCAATTACTGTTCTTTCAAAAATTCCCATTATTGGTTTGCTGTTGTATTGTCATTATACTTGATATTAGATAATCATATAAAGCAAACATGTTCTACAAGCATTTTCTTGGCTTTGTCATTCGCAATATTCATGACAACAGTGAAAAGAGGTAGCTTGCTTGCCAATGGTAAACACTTTTTGTTTGGGATGATAAAAATGTTTAATTCAATTAAACGTGTGCTTAAATTAATAAGCTTGGAACGAATAACAAATAATATAGCAAACAATTTTGCACGAAACCGGAACGAATAATAGCATACTAAAGATTTACTGATTGAAAACAGAGCCAACATGCGTGTTCATAAAATGTGAAAGCCCGGTGCTGAGTTGCTCTGCTGTTGCAAATGAATTAAGTCGACATTCTTGCATTCGTTTCAAATCTGTAAACAGCGCTTTAATCGCTTGTATTGTACGTCTAGTGACGCCCTTGGAGAAGCCGCCTTCTGATTTCACAGCATTTTGCTCGAAACTGAAACAAAATCGAGTCAGTATTTTAGAACGAAAAAACTCGTAAGCTTCATTTACAAAAATTGTAAGTGCTCCAGTCTAGTATTTAGCAACATTATATTTCGTGTTCGCATCGAGTTTTCAATAGAAAATTCTGTAACTAGTTGTTGTGGGAAAACCTCAATGTACATATGACATTAGAACTAACTTTAGCACTCATGCTATCATGGAGTTGAAACACTGTAAATAGACCAAAGTTTTCGCCCAATGGCTTATCTCTTAAGGTCATTGTCTGGTTATTCATACTGTGTGAAGGGTTTTCTTGTTTTAAGTCATCCTTGGTGGCAGTAGTTATTTCAGCTGTTAAATATGCAACCGATCATCGCGGAGTATTTGATACATCATTGAAAGGAAATTGTTAAGTCCATTTTAATCTCTGGCTTGTGTTCGCAATTGCACGGCATCGACAGAAATCTTAATTTAATTCCCAGGGTTTATTTTAACGAATTATTGATATAAAACATGCGCAGAATTTTAATATGCACATTAAATGAAATTGTATAATTTGCACGTTGTTAGTTCTAGTCTTCGTGCAAAGACTGAAACAATAACCGCAGGTAAATGCAACCTGCTCTTGTTGAGGTCGTATACAAATGCCGCAGAAAGTTTGTTGATTTTTGCATCCAACCAGTACAAAGCAATGTCAAGGCTGACATAAAAATTTATTTCACATCTATTTGCTACTACCCAAACGGAATGTAATACTAATTTGAATTCGAAATCGTTTGTAGTGCAATTTCTTTTGTTGTAGAACTTCTACGTCATCAATATCCATTAGGTACCAATAGGGTTAAGTTGTCTATGCAGGTTTTTGCGCAGTCTGCATATTGTTGCAAGTGGTTCTTGTAGGTGGTGTAAAATGGCATCACTTAAATTAAATTCCTTTTATTCTTTGTTATAAAACCACGTATGTCGTGGCTCAAGCATAAATTTTATATTTTTTACATTTTTGAAGCTAATAACAATAAACACATTATAGTTAAAGACCTTATTCACTTATTCACTTGGATCACATCGGACATGGAATCAGCACAAAACACAGAGATTATACTGGAGATTTCTGTAGGTGCAACTGAATATAATCTGTAGCAGTCATTCTGTCAACAATTAACTACTGAATTAATCAAAATTGAAAACAGGACCAAACGGTTAACTAGCAATGCATCGTTTACACGTCGTCATGTATGATGACCTGCCTTTTGAGCTTTTACAATGCCATAGGTTTGTGCGGTCGATTGACCTCTGGTCTTCAAATTTTATTTCGGATGATGATCAAAACGAAAAATATTTAATGTGGGTAGTAACTAAATAGCAAATGATAACGTATGGTTAACAGTAAACGATGTAATGCTTTTGTTCGATCGTTTTGTGCGAGAAAGTTAATTATTTGCACGACAAAACGGATCGAAGAGAACGATTGTATGTAGCCACTGTTTGCTGGCATACTTTTCTTGTCCTTTGTTGCTTGTAAATGATGCTCAGTTTTTTGCATATGAGTGGTCTACTGGATTTTGCAATTAATGTCGGCTGTAAATCACAACTAATTGTACGAATCCAGTGCGCCTATCAGCCACTAAATGCACCTGTGCAAACATTTACACAGAATCACAGTATCAATTTATCATTCCGACGTCTGAGCTACACAATGACAAACTGTTTGGATTGGATTGAATTGGTCTATGTTTGGATTAAAACTGGTTTAAGCTTTTCTGACTTTCTGCATGCTCCAGTGAACGTACGCCAATATAAAATTGTTACACATGTAACTCAATGCACGCCGCAAATGCACACATATGACTCAAGTGCCTCAGCAATTACAATAGCTTATAACGTCTATGATTTCGTATATTTCTTGTGCTGTTTGAACAATCTAAATGATGCCCTTTCCATGACAGCACTCGTTTTCTCAACACTTCCCCAACGAAGACGTTTGTTTAGGACGATTTATATTCATTGTAAACTTGATCAATCAGTCAATTTGTCCACTTCAAAAATATTATCATGAAGAAAACACACCCGTTGTTGTTACGGCGAAACCGAAATAAGCCCAGAAATAAAAAAAACTATAATCTAGTTACGTAAACAACAATAGTTCGTATCCGCAGTCATTTGACAAAATGAAAATTATGCTTCAAAACATATGTACATGTACAATTGTAATAGCGTCACCATGGTTTCATGTCGAGGTTGCAAATGGATAATAAAATTGTTCCAGGTGTCAAAAATAAAACGACTGGATGTGACTTTCCTGATTAATAGTATATAGCGACTGCTTGTGTTGGATAACATGTTCAAAGGTGTGAACTAATAAGTTGCAATATGCTGCTTGAACGTCGACAATTGAAACGGCGTCATTGACTTATTTTAAAGTACGACAGATTTCCTGAAAGCCAAAGACGATGTGTATTCCTGAGAAATTCGTTGTATTAATGACTATGTGTAGGTATTTGCATACTCGGAAGGCTTTATCAAAAATTTTTGAATTTGTTTATAAATGTATGTAGGATTGTAGTATAATGAAGTAGAAACTACATGGTACTAACATTTGACCTCAGGGCCACCATTGACCAGGGCCGCGGGTCAACACGTTCCCAAAAGTGATTGCACGGTGCACGTTCTACTATTGTTCTCAGATATTCAGCTCAAACCTCAACAATATTAGAATTAATATAAGCGATTACGTTTAAGTTACATTTATTCTCAAGATCGGTGACGAATACAATCATGGATTGATTAAATCATGGATCTCATTTGTCGAAGCTGATGAGGAACACGGTTATCATCACAATGCCCACCTAAAGCATCATAAAACGGTCAAATGGAAAACGTCCTCATTTGTTGGATCAAATTTATTCGATAATGCTTATTTAAATACCTCCGCTATAAATCCATAATTAAGCCGGTATACACCAGGGGATCCGATTCCCACCAGCTGGTCCTTTAATTCATAGAAAATTCGTTCAAGTTCATGCTTGTCATCAGTTTCCTGACGCTGTTTCATTGCTAAATTCCGAATAAGCCACTCCTTGAAGTGATTCATCTATTTAGTCAAAATGAATGCGTCAATTTATATTCCAATAACGGTAACATTTATAGGTAACATTCAATTTGTAGCATTTCGTACCATTTTGTAAACATTTCCGGACACTAATAGCGCCACAATCTTACAAATGATTCCCGTTAAAAAGTTAAACGCAGTGAAGACATTTCCAGCACCCACGGCGTTATCCAGCAGAAACGCCAAATTGAGGGCCATTTGAATAAACCACAAAAGAAATAGGGAGGACCAGACATCATTTTGAGATTTTGAGTACCTTCGAAGCCCACGGAAGGACTTAAATATATTTTCTATCATTTCACTTCTGCAATTGTACCACTCCTTGCCAGCATCGTCATATGCTATCTCAGTTGAAATCTGTTGACTGAAATTTTTAGCAGCCAGCCACATAGTAACAGGCACAGTACCGACAAACAGGCACTCAAAGATTCCAAAAAATAAAGAACGTGCGAATCTCACACACAATTCGTAAAACGCCAAAATGTAGTCCTCAATCCCACCCATGCTATCTTTGGAAGGAAGAAAGAAACGCTTTCTTCCGTCTTGAAATACTTTAAGGAATAATGCAGATGGCTCGTCAAACTTTGGGGAACTCATGTGATGTATAGCAGCAAATTGTGTCAACAAAATTGCAAACCGCACGAGAACGACTAGAACCACGTAAACCTTGGCGATATTTCTAGAGTCCCAGTACAATCTACTTTGCTCGATATGTTTCCTGGAAGGATATGGGCCATTAGTCAAACTTGGTGAATTACTTTGATTAAGGAGCTCCTCCAGCACACGTTTTCGCTTGTGGATAATCACAAACAACAACAGAGTCCGCGCGACAAGGATGAAATGATTTAATATTTTGAAGTATCCTGACGGCGATCTTTTCTTTTGGCGGTACAGCAAACTAAACCCGATAATAACTCTGGATGCGTTATAGGTAAAGTATGGAAGCCAAATAAGTGCGACCGATAAAAACTGGAAAAAATTCAATGATATGATAAACATATTAGTCGGAAAAATTGAGGATTTATTGATTGAAAGTTTATATTGTACCTACACGCCCGATCCATGTATTTTTTCTCAGAATCCAACGTTCCTGTGCAAAGTCATACAATGGCTTATAAGGTGAAATTCCCAGGTAGAACAGTAGTTTTAGCTGAAATAACCAAATTCGACAAATATCAGGGTTTCCTGTAACATTAGCAGTAGTGCGCACCGTAGTAAAAATCATGATTCTTTAAATAATTTGTCCACAATTTGGATCGTAAGAAGTATACAGAAATGAGGAAGAACTGAATAATACAAGCTACGATTTTTCGCACCTTCGTGTGAACTTCAGGGACAGACTCGAATGCCAATGGTGAGCAGAGAGGTAATGTAATAAATACTTGTGCCAACCATAATTATGTATTGGCGTGATACAGAGTTTGTTTGATTGCAAGAAATCCGAAATGTATGTTGAATTGGATGACAATATTGCGTGTCTTCATTGTTTGAATCAGCCAGCACGTTTAGAAAACTTTATCAGATTAGCTCCGTAAATAATAAGACCATAAGACACTTCCCGTTGTCAAAATATACAACATATAGAAATGATTGCGACTCATTTTGCCTGATTACGGACAAAAAGTGTGGTAGTTTCTTTGATCTGGTTAATGTTTCAGCTAGAACTTTTAATATATTATTTATTTATTTTATTTATTTAACAGCATCATTTAACATATTATAGATTTACGTATGTACCGCAGTGTTGTAAACTTTAGTTTACAAATTACACATCAGAGCAACATGGTTAGTGTGATATGGCCAATACAAACAAATACCCAGACATTATGGTAATAATCATGTTGTTTGTGAGTTTTATATAAATACTGTACACCAGCACACATTGTATAACGAATATGTCAGGCGTAATAAATGTGCTGCCATGATCACTGGGATCGTTTACGGGAAGTGTTTTACACGAACATCCGTTCAACTTCCAACAGAAACACGGTAATTAAGACAACCTCCAACTAAAAGTGCGAAACACTAAAGTTAAAGCCCATTACTTTTCGTTCGATATTGTCAAAAATGAGTCTTTTAAAATACCTGAGCCAGAAATCCAAATGACGTAAATGGCGTTATCTGATAAGCTCCATATGTTTTGCACAAAAACGATTTGTTTATGGTACCGGATGCAAGATTCGGAGCTGTACCATAATGTCGTTTTTCCTTACAATCACTCCAAATTTAAAGAAGTGACAGGCATTTAAAAGTTAATTATTTTGTCACAATTAGCGTCCTACAGCAAATAATAACCATAATTCAGGACAACTTGTATTTGAGAAAATGATCGCCAAAGGTAACCGATATGATTAGGAAAACAAATTTTCGAAAAAGTTAATTTTAATTGCTAGTTAAATTAATGGTTAATTATATCTCGGTCCCGACTCAATCCCGTTATTCTGGCGATTGCGAGCCATCGACGGAATTCTATAGAGAACGAACCCGTTTGAATTTTTAAGGGATTCCGTAGGGAGCGCGAGGTAATTAACCGTTAAGTTAACATGCGATTAATATTTTAATTAACATTTTCGAGATTTTTTTCTTCCTAATCATATCGGTAACTGCTGTTGATCATTTTAAAAAAATACAAACTATGATTAATTATCTTCCTATTGGTTGTAAGAAGCCAATTGTGACAAAATAGTCTTATGAACAAAATGAAGGGGATCAACATGACTTTGGTGGTTTGTGATCACTGATCAGATAGCACGATATTCGTCAAATGTCAGTTGATATACACCACTCGATGAAACTCCGACAGGTCGAGTCTCCGAGAAAATTGTGAGAAAATTTCTATCGATGTGCTAAATTGTAAAAGTCACTGAACCAGCTAGCTTTGTCAGTCGTACAGGTCAGTTTTCAGTACGAAATTGTGTACACAGTGTGGCTAACATTGTCGGTGTAGCATGACAATTGTTTTGCTGGATTGATCCATCAGCTTGCATTCATTTCAATGCACGTAATTCCCTTTGGACAATGGCATGTTTCTTGACACAGGTTTAATAAAAGTCGACTGAATGCATTTACACATGTAAATGTATATCGGTACTTGCACCAATCCTGCGTGCACGATACCATTTTGTCTTCTAGATTTAACTACGAAGAGCCGATCAATCAAGGTCCTGTACGTTCGTTATAATGCCGTATATTGACTGAAAATGAGTTGAATCCCGTAATTACAGTAAACAGTTATGCCTTAATGACTTTTGACAAAAGAAACTCTGAATCCAATAAAACAGCTCGACACGCATTCAGTCGATTAAATCATTGACCATGAACATGTGGACAATGATGAATCGAAATTCCGATTTATCGCGTTCAGGTATACACATCGCTTACATTTAATATGACACTTTTGTATCTTGCGTACAACATTTCCGTGAATGTATTTCAGTTGTTTGCAAAGTTGGTGGGCACCGGTGGACTGGAATTTGAACAATCCCAAATTGAGTAGGGACATGTCACAAGAAATGAAAATCTAGGCGAATCATTTTCGCAGTCTGCATATTCTGGTGGGCCAGGAAAATTACCACCATCGCACTATATTTTTTAATCATTGTGCTGACAGCCACTTTCCAAATGACATCAGCAGTAAATCGGATGAAATGTATCGCTGGCGCAGTTCATGTTTCAGTGCCGCTTTTAGTTTTCCTGACCGTTTTAGTAATAGAAGCGGTGGGAGTATGTATAGTAGTGTATGGAATGGCTGGAGATGTTCATCAGGACTCGATGAGAACAAAAAAGGTACTAAACGAAAGTCGAATATATATGGCACGAAGATATCGACCTTATTTGGTACGATGCTTTGCATCATATCCTGTTTTGAAAGTCTGCAATGGCATGTCTAACCACGTTTAAAAATTGACGCCGTTGGCGGTTCAAATGCTCTGCATAAATAGAATTATTGATGTTCTCCTGCTTTCCAAGTAGAATCCTGCGTCCAGGTAATGTATTGTTACAGTTTGGTTCATATTAAAAACCCATAAGGTTAAAGCTAAGCAGCTGTTATTAAAAGTTTGCGTAGCCAATATATATGTTCAATGCCTTAAACGATTTTAAATGCGAACGAGATAATTTGTTTTCATAATTGTTCCATTCCATCTTGCGTCTCGAGTGCATTCTACCGACCTTGTGTTTACCATTCACTTGGCCGTACCATCGCATTCCGCGGTAAGAATGATGACGTCGATTATCATGAGCGTTAATACAAGTACACATGTGTGTATGCTAAATAATTTCTTTCTAGAAGTTGGCTGACCATATTTTGTATTCTATGAATTTCATTTTGTATGTCATCGGCCGCTGCTACACTAGGACCATCCGCAACCACTTTCCAAATATGAAGGTAATGCAATTGTTCAAATTTATATCAGCAATAAATAAATAATATGCAAGTACTGTGGAGCTAAATACCAGTAAATGCCAGTTGGTACGTTATTATAATCTCATCGTTGACGTTGATAATTTTATCAGGTAATGCAATGAAATATGATGTGGTGTCCTGCGCAATTTTGTTCTGACAATTTACAGTAGTTTGATGCAACATATTGGAACATTTTCTTTTCGAGTACTCGCTTTCATATAATATTGCAGCCACATGAGGAAAATCAATTTTTTGTCCCATTCATATTGACAGAAGAAAACATGTTCACTATTTGCAACAATTTAAAATGGGGCTTCAGTATTGGCAAAAATGTCCTTCCGCATTAATCCTAATAATATTTGTATTTTAAACGCTAGAACATGTTAATGATTACAGGATTCGATGCACAAAGAGTGCCAACAATTATGTAACCTTTAGTTGAAATTAGTAATGAAAACATTATACAATGTTGGGTTTACAAGCTGTATTGGTAATAACTTCTGCGATACAATTCAAAGCAGTTAAAGATTGAATTTTGATATTTAACTTCTAGTTTACATTACAGATTAACAATTGCAATACAAATGCAAACTTGCACGTCGTAGTTATGCAGTTGGTGCCAATGGAACTAAAATATCAGTTCAGATAACAAACCGCGATGGTGCTATCGGTAAATTGTGGAAAGAAGGTACAAAGTTCTTTTGCTATTGCAAATGAATTGCATTGTACATTCGTTTTTAATCAACAAAACCAATTTAATAGGTACTTAAATGAAGTAAATACTTGTGTTACAGTGGATGTTGTAAACCACTCTGTACGTTTGTAGTATTTGTTGCGGAATGGTACCCATAGGCCAGTTACAAACTGTATTTCGTAGTAATCGACAATAGAGACTTGGCGTGTATCATTCGGCACTGTGAAGATAGGTCCGATGAGTTCGGGTTAGTCCTGTTGAAGGAAAGTGAATTGGATTATACAATAAAAACTATAAACGCTCCAAAATGTATAAAATTTGTCCAGATGTCTAAACCAAAACGGCTGGATGAATATCTCCTGATTAAAGTCGTTTCGACTACACGTGTTCTATAAAATGTATAAAGATTTCAACTTAAAAGTTGTGATAATTCGAATAAACGATATCATCGTTACCAATTATGCTGTGCTTGAACGTCGCCAATTAAAATAGTACCCACATATGATTTTACTGTAAAACAGGTATAGTTTGTTCGGAGTACACTCACGAGAGTCTGTTACTTGTCTCATTAAAATGTTTCTACAGTTGTCATGTTTGGCATGGCTTGCGGTTCGTCCTTTTTCTCGCGTTGTCAATCCAATAAAGATAAAAACTAGTTTCGAAAGATCATGAATATGTTTCGCTAGATAGGCGGCAAACTAAAATAATTAATCATTAAATAATTTTGTATTAAAACGGGAAGGAAAAGAGTATTAAATTCGGAACCAAAATGTCTTTGAAATTAGTTCCTTGTTTTGATTAAAATATAAACAGATTAATATATAGTACGTTTAAAAATGTGTGAAAATGGTCCATTCGCTATTAGTTATAACTTTGGTAAGTCCGGCGAATATTCCTTTTAACATTGGATGACAATTTGATTTATTACCAATTTTAAATACTAATATGAAATAATTTGTTTCGTGTTTCTAAAATTAAATTGCTAGCATTCCTTCTATTCTTGCTATAGAACAGTTGAGTATCAGTACATAGAAAATTTGCCCATTCCTTTATTTTCGTAATATTCTGATACTAAAAGTTAGTGATTCTTCCCTTGCAATGGTGAATACAATAGTTTCACATTATTATAACAAAAAAATTTGCTTTAAACTGTGCGGGGTTGCTACTCAGTCGTATTGTCGGCCCAGAGCGATTACAAGAACAATTCCTCCCAAGTTACGTTTAAGAGTAAAATGTGCGGCTGATGCTTCTTGTTGAACAATTTGAGCGTCGACGTAGTCTTTTCAGAGGTTATTAGATTTGAAAGAAAATGAAGATGGCCAGCTGTCATACAGAAGCACGAAGGGAAACTTTACAAATTTCACATATAGGTAGAGATAATTGTATGATAAAGTTGCGCCGTTATTTAAATAATTACTATGTAGTTAACCATGAAAATATTCTTGTGCTTTGCCAATAATAAATAACATATTTGCAAAATGTTTACATAATGATGACATATTTGGTAAAGTTATTTATGATATATTTGTTTTTTATAAATAAATATATATACGATTTAAGGGGACATGTTGTTCCTGATCCATAACCGTTTGGTGATTCTTCCCAAAAGACTACATGAAATTGTAGGCGACACTTTGCAAGTCACCAACGTCAGGATGTGCTTTGCTCATATTTCTGTACACTCCATGCCGAAATTTGCATACTGTGCGATGTTATCGTATTAACTGGTTACAGGTTCAGGTAGCACTAGATATTGTGCTGTCGCAAAAATGTATAACCAAAGATGCAAACTATCCTATGTTTCTTAATATAGAACTGACCAAATCGTCTAGACAACACAACTAATTAATGGACGTATTTTTCATCTAATATATTGGGGATACTAGATCAAGTTGATGTATGCGTCCATGTGTAAAAATCTTCCTAAAATTGGGGTGCTTATGAGCATGTTCACGTTCAACTTAAGTAAGTAAACACGAAGATACAAATTGATTTCCACCTCTTGCTATTAATTGATAATTTGCGTCATTTCTGCCGTCAACAAAATCCAAAAGTTACCATAGTAGAAGATACGATACCATAGTTAAAAGTTACCATTTTATCATACGAAAAAATAATCTTTCCTTCATTCCCACATACAGTGACAACAAAACTCACGCTACATGAGCTAATAATCAAATCGGATATTAATTGAGCATTTGAACACTCCCAATCAAATATGTCTGCGCACTTCGTTGACGGTGGTGTAATTATAGACCATGGTATTTCAGTATTTGATCTGAACTCTGGGTTCCAATATTTTCCCCTTGTGGTTACTCCTGTGTTTACAATTTCATCGGTTTTTCTCGTTTTCACTTAAGCTGCCAGGTTTTCATTAATTCTAATTTTTAATGAGGAAAAGTACAGAACATAATTGATTTCTACTTTATTTTCTGCAGTAGCCGTCACGTCACTTACATCAAACCCGCACTTATACGTTATTTTCACACTAGATAGATCAGTCTTGAAGTTGGTGGTTGTTGGTTTTAACGTTGGAAAACAGAAAGGTTTTTCATTCACTTCCAATTTAGATTTTTCATTTGTGCATTCGTAATTTCCATAATTTGATTAAAATAGCTTTATGTTTCTTCATAAAGTAAACAATAAATCTTAAAACTAGAAAAAAGAAAAGAACAAATTATCTAATTCATGCTCCAGTAATACCTGAAACTGTCACCAACTAATACGAAAGCACAAAGTATGCAAACTTCGGCGTAAAGTAGGTATAATTCCTCACAAGTCCGCTAAATGGGAATCTAACGGGAAATTATATGTAGAAAGTGACGGATGGAAGTGTATAACCCAGAATAACCATCGACCTTTGTCCAGTCGTTTTGCATTAGACACATGCAAACATTTTATTACCGACTTGGCCGTCAACCTGAACTCATGATGAGGATGAACTCATACAATTTTACTTTATTGAGTTGGAGAACTCTGTCTAACAAAACTAAAGTCAATCTATTAGTCATATCACTTGACTGACTGATATTCTGTTATGTGCTACCTTCTGCCCAACAGGTGATAACGTTTACTTGAGCGAACAATGATTACATGAGCAATGAATGGACACTCGTCCTAAATGCAAACCTACCGTGATGTTGCAATACTTCCTGTGATTAGTAGCTAACTACGAAGTGTAAGATCGTCAAGACTACCAAATGAATACAATATACCAGAATTATAAATGAGGACGAAAGTCAATTTTTTCTGAATATATGGAAATCATGATGAGATTACGTAGATGTGTATAAAGTTTGCGGCGGACGACTAGCCGAATTTTTCGTATTGGATTCATCTGCAAACACTAAATCTTTAAACCGTCCTCTGATTTCTTACCTGTCATCATCATAATTATTTTGCGATTGGCTTCAAAATAATATCACAACAATTGGAGTTATTCAGATCACTGAATAAATGCGTTGAAGCCAGGAGCATAATCCTTTTAAGTATTAATGGACCAAGTGCATATGGACACCTATAGTCCGTCAAAACAATGCTTCCTTTTTGTTATACAAAAATCTCAACCACAAAAATAACTTATAAATCTCTGCTGAAAATTCTACAACAAGCCATTGAATCATTTTAGCGATGGATGTAGTAATTTCACAGGCAATTGGCCAAAGCCGTACGACAGATCGGTTGAACGAAAATGTCAGTAGCAAGCTTTTATGGAATAGTTTAATTAGTGTTGTTATTTCCAATCAGTTATGGAATCTTTAGCTAATAGCTAATTATCAATAAGTACTTAAACGTGTCATCTTTGTGAAAATTTCTGCTCGTTATATAGGTTATATTACATTTGATGCATTGGGTCGCTTCCCGAGTCGCCGGAAAATCCAGTTTGACTTCCTGCTCTCACATTCCAAATCTCAACCAAAGCCACATGGCAGTGGACATCTGTTACCCCAAATTCATTGGAAGCTGCAACCTGTCCACGATTAAGGTACGTCCAAAAAGGGAAGGATATTTTTGAAAATTTACGTAACGGTTCAAATGGATCGGTGTGATATGTTCCTCAAACATGCACTTGCATATGCTGATACTACATGCGAAGTTTCATGAATCTAGCCCTCTGCCCGTGTGGGTGGCGGCCGGCTCATTAACATACTCCATTTTGGAGTGTCCAAAACCCTAAGGATATTTTTTCAAAATTATTATAAAAATTAATATCTGTGATTTCAATTGTGTCCAAATGTCATTTTCTGTCTTAAAGAGGCGATTGTCAACTTCCTGGTACTGGAATTTGTCAAAATTATGAAAATTGTTACTGGTCATTTTACATTGAAAACGACACTTTTTGACATTTTTTTAAATTCTAAGCCCTCGTAACATGTCCGACTCAGGCCCAATGTAGCATACAATGTCAAATAGGGATCCCTGATGCATAGTACTGCTATATACATCCCGGTCGGTAGGGATGATTGAGCTTAAGCATTTCCATTTAAATTACAAGCAAAGCATTTCGGGTGCAATTAAGCATCCAAATGTATTAAGTGGGTTGCCTGGTGGGGGCTGCCCACAAATGATGCACAATAAGGAAGTACACAGCTCCAACTGGTCATGAATATATTATCGCCGAACCCTATTTGACATTTTAGGACATCGGCAGAGGGCTGGATTCATGAAACGTCGCATGTAGCATCAGCATATGCAAGTGCACATTTGAGGAACATATCACACCGATCCATTGAACTTAAGAAAAGTTATGCAAATTTTCAAAAATATCCTCCCCTTTTTGGACATACCTTAGTTTTGTGGCATTTTGCAATCCTAATATAAATACATCAATTCTATGCACTTTGGTTATCGTATTACAAGTTCAAAAATATTTTTGTAACAGTTTTGAATAATATAATCGGTTTTAGCCACTGAAAACATCTAATAATTAAACTAATATTCCACATGAATCTATCCAACAGCATATACATTAGGAATATGCAACTTCCCAACTCAATCTTGTTCTTTTAAGTTCCCAATGACTTTTTAGGTGTTTTGTTTACGATTTTGCAATTAATGACAGCTCCAAAACTGGAATCCGAACCAACTGCGAGATTAAGGGATTAAGTGTGCAACTGGTGCAGGTTGATAGCACAAATAAATTTACTCTTTGTTCATTCTTTAGTTGTGATATGCAATCATAATTTGTACAAACCCATTGTCATTTCAATTCGCACAAGAAGTGCCACCACTGTCAAACTTACACGTTGCAATGTTGTACTAGCGCTTATGCAACAAAAACATTACATTCGATTGGATGAAATAACTTTATTTGATTGATAAATGACGAAAATAGTAAGCATATATGCTATTAGTCAGTATTTAATAACGGAACAAAAAGTTGATGTAGTTAGAAAAGATATAAACTCACTAATAAAGCACTCTGATAAATCGCTGAAGAACTGTAGTTGCCAAACGGGAAAAAATCAGGTTTCTTTCGGTGCCATTATAATCCCCTGTCCTCTGATGTCATAAAATTTGTTCAATTTATTGAACAGATTTACTTTTGCAACTGGCTTGGGTTGTGCTCACGTGCTCAAAACTCATTTTCTTACCAATTGTTGGAGCAGAGTCTTAATATAAGGTATTAAAGTAGGAAAATTCAATGTATCGTACCCAAGGCTGTACCTAATGAACTTTTTTACCAACTTGATTATGTTTATGATCATTGGCTAGTGAACCAGATAACCAATCCATTTAACCGCAAAATGTTGCAAAGTTCATTGCACATTGGAAATCGAGTTCAATCCGTTGATACATGCTAAGCTGTCGTTTTAAAGGTTGATTCCCTTGTAGGTTTTTAAATGGAATTGTAGGATGATTGAATTGCCGTTAAAAGAACTGTCCTAACTTAATCAGAGTTACTGAATCATTATTAGTAAACTATCAATGATTGACCGATTCGCTTGACAGATATAAGCTCTGTCTCATTAATTAACGTTCACCTGGACATAAGTCCGCATCCCTTATTGGTTTCATCCAATTGCCTTCCAGCTGGTACAACATATTGACCAACTAATGTCCATCATGCATGTACATTTTCACGAGATTCCAATTCGTTGTCTGCGAGATACCACAACTTTGCCAAAATTTGTCAATTTGGGGTGTCTCATTAATAACGTTCACCATTGGTACATGGCCTTCTATGGTCCTTCATGTTCAATGAGGGTGCTCCCAAATGCTATAAAACCTTAGCACTAGATCTCCTAAGCATTACTTAGGGGGGTATGGGGTACATATCATAGGTCAAACGGTGACTTTGTCCAATCATCTAAAACATGACGCCCACAATGTATTTTAAATGCAGTTAGTCCAACCCGGAGCACAAAGTGGAACTACCAGTGCTCCACAAGGACATAGAATATAGAGTTGTGATGAAAATAATGCCCTGAAAGTCCGCTAAAAATTATGATTGCATTGCAGTTGAGTTGTATTATCGTTAAATAATTCCTTTCAATTCTACAAAACCTCTGCAATGGTTTCGTCTAGATGAAGTTTCGTTTCCATAAAGACATCTATATACTTAATACGCATTATTTTTTTTTTCTTTGTGATTCCTAAAACTTTTTAGTTTCAAATCGTAGAAACACGTGCAAGGTGTCATTTTGAAGCTAAGAAGATGGGGAAGTGCAATAGGGGTATCATAAATCGAAATTTAAAATCGGTCACTGCCCATTTTGAGGTCAAAGGTCAAAAATTGAAAATTGCATTCCTTTCGACGTCAATATGAAACACAATGCTTTATTAGTGCCCCAATGAGTGGCGAAATTACTACGACAACGTTAACACTGATAACTACGTTAATCAAATTTTAAACCGTCAACGGTAAACGGTTTGTAAAATTACTTATTTGCATAACGGTAACGGCAATAAGTTGACGTAGATTTCACCACAAATTGGTACGGAGATATATTTCGATGCGTAGAATCATAATCAGCCATTGTTATTCATTTTCATTGATTGTGGCGCCCTCTATAAGACAAAAAGCGGGGAAATATTGTTCACATCAGAACTAACTGAAAAACAGGTAGTTGGTACAATTAAGTACATTGATTAACATGGTGAAAACTGTTTCTAAAAATCTGGGTCGTGTCCCCCCAACAATAAAAAAGATGTTTTATTAGAATTGTGTAAGTATTTATAGTTGGCGCTATGAGGTACGTAGGTTTATATAGTAAAAGTTGTTTAAGCCAAAAACTCAACAACAATTTGTCTTGAAAATTCATGCAAGTATGTATTTACTACAAATTCATTCAGCACTCTACCAATGTCCCTATTTAGGGACGGGTTACTAGTTTATATAAGTTATCATCATATTATCCGCAATATTTTTCATAACCAAATTAGTAGGTCTTCGAGAAATGAACATTTAGTCGATTTTATTTTTCAAATGCTTATAAGATCTAATTAAGTATTTACTATGAAATTTTTTTTGTCAACATCGAATTCAAGGGAACACATTTCGTTACCATTTGTTCGAGGAAAGTCTTAATATAGGACATTCGAACAGGAAGTGTTAGAACCCCGGTTCGCATAGTGTTTAAATGCTGTACCCTAAGTAATGTTTTTACCTAATACAATTAGGTTAACTGATTGATCGATGATCACTAGCTGCTCACCCAAATAACCAATTTATGTGAATAGAATTGCCAGAATCATTATACATATGAAGGTGATTTCATTCCGTGTATACATTCCAAGCAGTCGTTTTAAAATTTGATTACACTGCAGGATATCACAAATGACTTGTAAGATGATTGAATGGCCATTAGAGCGTTGTTATAACTAACTCACGGTTACTGAATCGTCATTAGTAGACCAGCAATTATTGGTCGACTGTCTTGACACATATAATTATGTTTTGTTGATTTGATACGACTCTATTACATCAATACGGCTAATCGCGCAGGGTAAACTTCATATATGTATTCGTGATATCACCATGCTTATCCGATTTTCATTATTTAACGCGATATAAGCATTCATAATAAATACGATTTAATACATGAATCATTTATTTGGTACACTTGACGTTCTTACACGTCCTTACTGGAACTGACAGCGCAAGGGATTTCAGTTTCTGGTTTAGGTGCAGCTCCTGGCTGTCGAATGTTACAATTTATGTAAAGGTTCAATAAATAAAGGGGATTTTATGCATTTGATAAGTTGTTATTTTCGTTCGAGAAAAAAATTGATCCCCTCACAAAAAATTATCACGAAGAAAACACCTGTTGTTGTAACGGCGAAGAAGACTAAAGCCCAGCAATACAAAAAACTTTGACGATGTTAAGTAAACGTCAATAGGCGATATCCGCATCCATTTGACAAAATGAAACGTGTGAGTAAACGTACGTAATCCCTAGACACATGCTTCCGTAGAGACAATTTGGGTTAGTTTACAAGCTTGCACAATCAAATGTTGATAAATTGTACGACAAAAGGGTTACAGCTGGACTTGCTTTTGCAATAATTACGAATGCCTGTGAGGAAGGTTTGTTCATTTATCGCACAGTTTATATTGAACTAAAAGGAGTTTGGTAAAACAATATATTTACAGCATAGGAAATCTGTTCGAGGAAATTGTCATTTTTTGCAGAGCGTAATAGGGCATACTCTTTCACTGGCCGTTGCTTTAGCTAGAAAAACTAGTGATTAGAGGGAACATTCACTATTGGTGCTTGTAATCAGGAAATATTTACAACTGTTTGTACGGTTATTTCCAGTAGAGACCCGGCTGGTTTGATTGAAAAAGATTTTTAAATTCGCTTCCAAAGCCTTTCTTAAAATCTTGTCTGAGATTCACGGTTACTTTACTCAAAAAGTTTTAAACTGACCATATTTAATACAAATTAATTATTTGGTGTCAATTCAAAATGTTTTGTCATTTTGTCATTCTGTCGTCTTTACTTCTGCAATGATTGTTTCATTAACGAAAATAATAAATTCCTTTAGTTTAACGTCCAGAATGTATTATGGACCCTGACCGAATTTACCGATAAAGCAGGTAAAGAACGTGGTTCGTGGTGCGGTAAAATTGATAGAAATTGTTGTTTCAATAGTTAAGTCGTTTGAAAAAATCGCAATCAAATATTCCAAAACACATTTCCGTTTGTATATCACTACTTCACACTATAGTAACCTTGTTACTTGAACCTAAAATATTATGTAGTAGGAATATATGTCCTTCGCCATTTTGTTCCGACAATTTAAATTAGTTGTAATTGATCTGAACAATTTCGTGTCGAATGCACATAGTTACTATTTTCATAAAAAATTATCATGGCTTCTTTCGTAGCTTCAGTTTCGAAGGGTCAAATAAGGACACCTTTGTATAAATTATATACAATGTTAACCTGATCTTTCCAATGGTGAAGGTTTCAGGTCAAACAAATTTCAAATAGTGCCCGCTTTTTTCAAAAAACCGCCAAAAAGTGGTATTTTTTCCATAAACGTTTGTGCTGCGAAAAATTGCGCGCCTGGAGTGCCAAACGGTTAACAGATTCGAAATCAGCGACCCTTCTTACCCCTAGTTCCACTAACACTTTGTCACTCCACTTGCGCAATTTTGAATAATTAGTCAATTTGTGGACTGATTTCAACATTGGTTATGGGGTCCTTCATCGTATAAGTATCAACCCTGCAAAAAGTGGGTGGAAGGTAAAATATGTGAATTTGAGGTCAATTCGATGGAAGAAGTCAGACATTATATTATTATGTTTGAATTCGGAAATTGCCGTCCACCCACTTTTTGCAGGGTTGATACTTATACGATGAAGGACCCCATAACCAATGTTGAAATCAGTCCACAAATTGACTAATTATTCAAAATTGCGCAAGTGGAGTGACAAAGTGTTAGTGGAACTAGGGGTAAGAAGAGTCGCTGATTTCGAATCTGTTAACCGTTTGGCACTCCAGGCGCGCAATTTTTCGCAGCACAAACGTTTATGGAAAAAATACCACTTTTTGGTGGTTTTTTGAAAAAAGCGGGCACTATTTGAAATCTGTTTGACCTGAAACCTTCACCAATGGAAACATCAGGTTAACATTGTATATAATTTATACAAAGGTGTCCTTATTTGACCCTTCGATACTGAAGCTACGAAAGAAGCCATGATAATTTTTTATGAAAATAGTAACTATGTGGAATGTGTATTGTGGAATAATGTAGTCAATATCTAAGGCGGTTTGAAATTGGGTTTGAGGACTTCTGCTATATCCTTCCAAATTAATCCTAATAATATTTTTATTTTGCATCTTTAGTACGTGTAGATGATTACAGTAAGAAGACCAATTATCTCCGTAATTATGTATCTTTTACTAGCTTGAAATTAACAATGAAAATTTTTATAATGCTGGGCTTACACCTCGCATGTAGTAAAATTGCATTTGATGAGTTTCAAAAGACTCGAAGGTTCGAATAAAAAACAATTGGCTACTGTTGTTTTCTCTTGGAACAATTTATTGACTTATAGACATTAAGATTGTTGTGATAATAATGGTGTTCACCTTTAAAGTTTTCATTTATGAAGCAGCAAAACATCCATAATCCTAAAGTCATTTTAAAAAACAGAACAAATGTCAACTTGTACGTCGTAACTGTGTCATTGCCACAAATGGAATTAAAATATAACTTCAGTTCAAATGCTTCTACTATTATTGCAAGTGAATTGTGCAGTTGATGCTTCATTCTTTTCAATACTACATTGCCTATGTAGTCCCTTCGTATAAACATAGTATTTCCAGTATATCATCTGTAGAAGCTGCCTTCTTATTTCGCACTGTTATTCACGAAACAAAAAAATAAACAAATTGAGTCTCAATATTGGAAAATAACCATTAGTAAGTTTATTTCCCATATTTTAAGTGTTCTAGTCAAGTATTTACTACGAAAAATATTGAGTTTTTATATCGACTTCACAACAAATTAATTATGTTATGAGTTGTTGTCGAAAAAATTTAATAAGGCATTACAATAAATTTTAGCAAGCATGTTAGCATTGAGTTAAAACGTTGAAAAAACAATTTCACGTTTTTCCTGCACTTGATTATGTTTTATGGTCATTTGCTAGTTGTCTTTAGATAGCCAAATTGAGGGAACATTTGTGCTACGAACACCATAGTAAAGGAATCGTTGACCAGCATATGTGTTACCACCGCTACAACTTCATTGAACGATTTTCATTTAAATTAACGTCGGTTCACTCATGGGAAATACGGCATCGCTTCAGCGTTGCTACTATCTGTTGATGGAAAATAGCAAGAAGCATGTCCCGAAATTGATTGCATAACCATGCAATAGATAGATCTTAATAAGTTTGCTTTACAATTTAAATAGTATTGCAAGAACTTTCATTTAGTTCTTAGAGAACATTCAAAGATAGTGTAGTAATTGGAGCTCCTCATATTCCCCATTAATTCCGGTTTCTCAAATCCACGGGTACTGCAAATAAACAAACCAACATAACTAATGCAGCAACACAAATACAACTGATGTTGTACTTCCACGTTGTAATTATGTACTTGCCGTGAATAAACGTATATTAACTTACAGGTGGTTAGTAAATGTGGATCCATCGTTACATCAGATAACTTTAGGCTGGCATTTACATACCTCCTGACAAAGTTTTGCAGTTCCAACTTTAAAAAATTTAAACAGTTGATTTGTGGTTAACGATGTTAGCTCAAAAAGCAATAAAATAATAAGGAGGAAGAAAGAACTTGCGAGTTTAGTAATTTGGTTCTATTGTTGTTCTAACGTTTCGTCGACCCCTCCCTTCCAATTTTTTAATTAGTTTGGGAATGATCATACCATATTAACTATTAGTAATTTTGAATGAAAAAATTCTCATACATTTATTATTCCAGGACTCCTAGTCGACAATGGACTCATTCCCAAAAAAATCTTCCCACTTTCCTTTTAATGTGATCTTAAGAGAGGAAAGATAAATAAAATTACTCATCGATTGGACTCATGTTCGGAAAATAGATATAGTATATTACATTTTTTCACGTTCTCAACATGTCCCTACCGATAATGAAACATGCATGGAAAGTAGATTAAAAACAACTATGTTATGTCGAGTTTGGCGACTGTAACAAATTGTAATGTTTTGGTGTCGTAAACAGAAACTTGACGTGCATCACTGGGCAATGAGAACGTAGGTCTGGCTTGGGTTCAATAAGTAGTGTTGATTCGGTAATGGTAACGTATTCGTATATTAAACCTTCGAACGGCAAATATTAGGGTGGTATAAAACCATTGCACAAGTCTGTGAATAAGTTTTTACATGAGTTTGCAAAAAATAATATCTTACGTTTACAAGCCGTCTTCATGTTCGTAAGCAAAACGTAACCTTCGTTGCATCATGAACGGTGATTAATTATTTCAGAATAATGCATGGAATGAAGAAATGCTCAAATACAAATATATTGACTTAAAAACGACAAATTTAACTTGATCGTGAAATTGTAATTTAATTTCCTAGCTTTCCTTAGCAATTAATGCAATATATCAGAAATTAAATTTGCACAACCAACGTCACCATTGTATCACTTCAGCGATATTACTATCCAGCGATTGGGATTGGATAAAAATATTTCACCTGAGATGGTTAGAGCTCATAAATCTGGCGATAAAATTGTAAATTTAGGGAAACGTGAAGAAATTGGAAAAAAATTATCTCTTTTTCCATTTCTTTCAGTTTGAAAAACATTCCAGACTTTTCATCGTACAAGCTTTTCATCTTGTTAATCAAGCGCGTGTGCATAAGTGTGATATACTTGTATAATGTAAGGGCTTTTATAAATCTAAGTGTGACGAAATAAAGAAGTTATAATTTAGTTAGCTGTGCTAATAATGCAAGACCATCACATTCCCAGCCTAGCCTTGAAACTAGTGAAAGATTAATAGAAGTATGCATGCATATATGATATTGCAATTTGAATGGTCAGCAATGAAAGTGCTCAACGTCGTTAATATTTTAGGGAGCTCCAGGAAGATTTAGTGTGTAACAGGTGCAAGCGAAGAAACTCTGCCATGGTAGCATTTGGTTATTATTAAAATGTATGAACGAGTGAATATATGTTGGAGACACAAGTCTCTCATTCATTAACTATTTTGTATACGTTTTCCTGCCGAATTGTCTGAGTATTGAGTTAGGTCAGTAAACTGTTTTCCGACAAACTTTGATTTTTCTTGAATAAGTTGGATGCAAATAACCAATTATTAGTGACACTCGGGTGTTTGAAGGCTGCTAATGAATACAGGCTTTACAGATGCGGCGCATTAAAATTTCCAATGGTCCATTAACCGAGGTAGTTACTAAAAATGCATTCCAAAATATTTGGTAAAAGGAAATGGGTAAATAGCCTTTTAAAATGTTGAATTTATTGAATTGATTACGCGTCGTAAATTGGGTCTAGTCAAAGCGGAGTGTTACGCAATAGATTGGATTCAGACATCTAATCTACGCATTGTTGTCTTTCTATGGACATTGTAGGCGATACATAATCAGACTGTAATCAGACTGAGACATCTGTAATAAAGCTAACCACCAGATATTTTTGTTCCGTGTTCAGTATAATAATTATTCCCATTTTATTGACTCACGAGACACAATCCATGGAATGTTGAATTGTTTATATATTTTTACCAGCGAAATAAATCGAAAACAATCCATACGCTCTTTAACTTTTATAAGACCGGCGAACTTTCTTTTAAGCATTAGATGGAACGGGTCATTTTTACTAATTTTCAATACTAATCTATAATGTATACTTTTGTGTTAAAAATTGCAATTTCTGTATTCCTTCTTTTCGAGGCTATTTGAGTATTTATACGCAAATTTGGCCAGTTCACTCTTTTAACATTTTTTCTGATATTAAAAATAATTATTCATCCTTGACCAAGGTGAATGTTTAAGTTACATCATTAGAAACAATGGAGTATTAACCGGTGCACATTTTCCAGCTAGATTTGCCGGCGTACAGTGATTGCAAAACGAGTTCGTCGACGTTTAATAGTTAACCGTGCGGATGGTGCCGCTGCTGTACAATTTGAGCACCGCTATTTGGTTTAAACATGCTATTCGACTGGCAGTAAGACGAAGGTTCGTAGCTACAAGCGAGAGACCAGTAGAAATTCGAATGTTCAACTTTATAAATTAGGTAGGGCTAATTGTTACTGGCCGCGATAGTACAGTTTTACTGTACATAGCAACAACCCCATAATCAAGTTTATGTGCACGCAATGTGCAAAAAATTAAAAACAAGGCGAGGATGCCACTTTGTGAAAGAAAAATGTGTTATTTAAAGTCTTTTAACAATAGTGCATTTCCCGAATTGTCTTAGCGACGGAATGATAATATTGCTATCTTCTCGACAACACCATTTCGCAAGATAATATTTTTAAGTCTTATGAAATGAATTTGCATCGTTACGGTCGATAATTATTTGTCAGTTCTTCCTGATAATACGAGACGATGGGGAACGCCGAGTAGCGACGGAGCGGAAAGAAAATGGTGATTCCATTTACGAAACAGGGTCTATTGCTAATGTAAACTCTCAACGACGTCTTGTGGTCTGGCGGCACCAGCAGAATAAAATTTCAGAAAGGTCACCAGCATGATGCTACATATTATTAATAAAGTGTCTCCCTTTAAAATGTAATTTACTTGAATCATAAGGTTGCTATCAAAAAGCCACAAATCCAATAAGCCACAATCAAAATTACAATTAACCGTACACTTTTCTTTCCTTTTATAACCCAACCTAACCTCACCTAACCTAAATTAACCTGGCTTTTTGTACTGTGGCTTTTTGGATTTGTGGCTTTTTGATACACACCAAAGAATCAAAACTTCCACTGTCCACCCCGATTTCAGTGGAAATTTCCACCTGGACAAAAGTGGACTGTCCAGTGGACAGTATACATATAGTATCAAAACTTCCACTGTCCACCCCTATTTCAGTGGAAATTTCCACTTTTGTCCACCTGGAAGATTTCCACTATCCAGTGGACATTGATTCTTTGATACACACCGAATCATAAGTCCTGGTAATTCGTTAATATTTTCCCCCAAGACATTTTAATCCAACTCGTGAAATCTACTCAAACTTTCCTACCATTCGTTTGATAAAGTATGACTGAGTTGTCGTTGACAGTATGATTACATCCTAACCAAGAATACAGAATTGTCGTTAAGAACAGAGATCAAATCATAATAAATCATTCTTTTATAATTTGTCAACACAACTAAAATTTTTGCATCGAAGCAGCTTCAATAGGAAAATCTGATTGACGGCAGTCATCGAAAACCACTCGGTTAATCGATATTTCTTCGTTGAAATTAACGAAGGTAGGTTGACCGCCATTTTGGAATACCGTACCAACAAGGTAAGTTGGGTCCTGCCTCAGTCCGAGTTAACTAAAAAATGTATTCCTATTATGTATTAAACCAAAATGTAAACTTCAAACTGTGCAGTATAAGAATTGATGATCCCATCACAATCGATGGAGTTGTGCATAATTGGAGATGGTCAGTTACATATGCTTTTTGTTACATTTAATTAATACAATTATACAGTTAAGTATCATCAACAAATTTACCTCAGGACCAACTTTCAGTTCAATTTGAGGACTATTAAATTTAATTATACTAAATTATGTAATATAATTTGGCTAATAATTAAACTACTT